>CM063510.1:140810503-140885503 GCA_032207245.1 Pardosa pseudoannulata
TAGTGCACTTAAAATTTATAATATGATATATATTAAAATATAAGTTTTGTGTCTTGGTTTTAAATTCCAAAAATAATGAAAGGAAATCCCTTTTATACTACGGATTTAATTAACATGCTTCTTCTGAAAAACTCATTTACCATAAAATTGCCTATTTTGTAGATTATATACTAATACAAAAATTCTTGTGACTTTTGATAGCTGTTATTTTAACATATAAAAAATTTAATAAATACTTTTATTTCATATACACTATTATTGCAGAATAGTATTTATTTCATGTATATGAAGATAAACACTTAAAATATGGATTGAAAATTACATATAAATTAATACCTTTTATTTTTAAATTATTTAAAATTTATAATAAAATATTTATTAAAATATAAGTTTTGTGTCTTGGTTCCAATTTGTTAAAATATAAAGAAAAATCCCTTTTATACTAAGAATTTAATTAACATGCTTCTTCTGAAACACTCATTTACCATAAAATGGCCTATTTGTAGATTATATACCAATACAATAATTCTTGTGAATTTTGAATACTGTTATTTTAACATATAACAAATTTAATAAATATTTTTATTTCATATACACTATTATTGCAGAATAGTATTTATTTCATGTATATGAAGATAAACTCTTAAAATATGGATTGAAAATTACATATAAATTAATACCTTTTATTTTTAAATTACTTAAAATTTATAATAAGATATTTATTAAAATATAAGTTTTGTGTCTTGGTTTTAATTTGTTAAAATATAAAGGGAAATCCCTTTTATATAAAGAATTTAATTAGCATGGCTCTTCTGAAACACTCATCTACCATAAAATGGAATATTTTGTAGATTATATACCAATACAGATATTCTTGTAAATTTTCACCACTGTTATTTTAACATATAACAAATTTAATAAATATTTTTATTTCATATACACTATTATTGTAGAATATTATTTATTTCATGTATATGAAGACAAACTCTTAAAATATTCCTTCAGAATTACATATAAATTAATACCTTTTATTTTTAATTTATTTAAAATAAAAGAGAATTTAATTAACATGTTTCTCCTGAAACACTCATTTACCATAAAATGGCCTATTTTGTAGATTATATACCAATACAATAATTCTTGTGACTTTTGACTACTGTTATTTTCACATATAACAAATTTAATAAATATTATTATTTCATATACACTATTATTGTACAAAAGTATTTATTTAATTAATGTATATGAAGATAAACTCTTAAAATATTGCTTCATAATTACATATAAATTAATACATTTTATTTTTAATTTATAGAAATGTCATGAGTTTACATTATTGCAACATTTTATCAAAGATGTCAATAACAGCTATAAATATTATAAAGATCTCAAATTATAAAGATCATCTAATATTTTTTATTTCATATACACTATTATTGTACAATAGTATTTATTTATTTAATGTATATGAAGATAAACTCTTAAAATATTGCTTCATAATTACATATAAATTAATACCTTTTATTTTTAATTTATAGAAATGTCATGAGTTTACATTATTGCAACATTTTATCAAAGATGTCAATAACAGCTATAAATATTATAAAGATCTCAAATTATAAAGATCATCTAATATTTTTTATTTCATATACACTATTATTGTACAATAGTATTTATTTATTTAATGTATATGAAGATAAACTCTTAAAATATACCTTCAAAATTACATATAACTTAATACCTTTTATTTTTAATTTGTAGAAATGTCATGAGTTTACATTGTTGCAACATGTTATCAAAGATGTCAATAAGGGCTATAAGTATTATAAAGATCTCAATCCAACATCTTTATAAGTCTATAAAGTTATCAAAAGAGTTTAGTTGTAAAGAAGAAATGATTATATCCTCTTATTAAAATCCAGAACAAAAGCAGACACTAACACTAATTCATTGCTCCGTTTATGGGATATATATCACACTTTTCCTGAATTATCGTTGAACGTCTGTGAGAAACATATCTGATTCACTTTTAATTACACATCTACGCTTTTTCCTTGACTGATATATAGCCCATATATATCATCTATAAAAAATATTTTAGACAAGCAAAATGTGGTTTCTAATTGGATACTAAATCATAAAAGTACTTTCTCGTTTTTCCTTTTATATCACCAGCAGTGTGATAAAAAATATTTTCCTCGGTTTATAATTAATATCACAGACTTCAGGATTACAGCGGATAAGATAGTATTTTTGGAAGGATATATTGGCTCAGAAACAATGCGTTGCCTTTAAATCAATTTCAGCCTCTTATAATGGAATTTATTTTTAATAAAAAAATACTTTCATGGAAAAAACCCATAAATAATGGGCTACTGACATCAATTTTACAAGCGACTTACAAACGGAAAAAGATGCAATAAAGCTTTTATTCCCCAATTGTGAGCTATTATTTTTAACAAGGTTAATCTTTGAGAGGTACTTAATTTAAAAATTGTGTTTTAAGTTTATAAGTTGTAATTAATAACAATAAAATGACTGTAAATTGAAATATAAGATAATAAATTGTTATAAATCCTTACGAAATGTTGAATTTTGCCGTATTAAACAGATGGTTCAATGTAATTTTACAAATATATAATTGCCAGTTTTTAAGCACTATCTTCTCTTGAGCAAAGTGAATTTAATTCCCTTTTAAACTCTGTGAATCCCATAAGAAGCTTTTAATTTAAGATTTATAAAGTAGTCTAAGATTATTTTTCAGAAAAATTTCATATTATTTGACACCTCTAAAATATTTATGTTTAATATGCGATCTACAATTTGATTCAAATCTTAACATCGTTTGAAAACACAGAATTGAAAATTTGATATCTCATCTTTTTTAAAGAAGTATATGTAGAAATAAAAATGTATTGTGTTGGACTTTTGTCTATTTACTTATAATAAATGTATAAAAAACATTTATAACAGTATAAATTTAATATAAATATGAAATTTAAAATCTACACTCACTGCCCGTTTGTTTATTTTTATATTTCAACTTGGCATCACAGGCTAGGAAAAAAAATTAATACACTCTCTGAGAAGATTATACCTTTTTTCAATTTCTCTAATTTCTAGCATAAAACCAATGTACTAAATATTAAAAAAAATGAAAAAGAGAACAAAATACATTTATAAATAGGCATTTAAAACTTTTACTTACATTAATTCGTCCATTTTTTACACTTGCCATGTGTTCCCATGAAGAAAAATTGTTGTTAAAGAAGAGTTAAAAATACATGCATATAAATGCATGTATTTTTAACACTTCATTAACAACAATTTTTCATGCAAAAATTAATTAAATAGCTCTTCATCTAACTCTTCAATACGACTAAAAAGTAGTCAAATGATGTTTTGAAATCTTAGTAGTCAAAAATTTCAGTCTTAAACTTGATATGCAAATCACGTGTGCTTTCTTTCAGCTAAGGTACCTTCTCCATGCATAAACAAATGTTACAACAGTTTTTCTAGCATTAGAGATATGATTAAAAGTTCACTGCTTGCCTGATTATCCCGAGTTATCTCGGGTTCGTATATACTGCAGTTAATTATTATCCCGAGAAAAGTCGTCCAAAGCAAATCTTGTTAGTACCATTTATTTTATCACGGTTTTACTCGGCCTGGACGAAATGAAAGGAAATATACAGCTTTGATTGGCAGTTTGCAAAGCTTTGTTGGTTTCGCGGTTCTTTTGTCAGAACTGGTCACGTGTTTTAAACTGAGTGAAAAACTAATTTTAGAAAATCATCATGTTTCTTGAAATAACTTTTCTTTCTGCTACATGAGGAAGAAGCAGTATTAGTCTTTTAAAACTCAGGTTAACCTCAAGGTATTTTCCAGATGTTATTCCTGCTACTGGAAAAAAAATCGAAGCCAACGAGACAGTGTACTCTGTACTCCCGTAAAAAACAGATTACAGAGATAATCGAGTAAGAAAAGAGACTAGATACCAATGTACAAAATGTCAGGTATCACTTTGTGTTGTCCCTTGTTTCAAAAACTATCATACAAAGATTATTATGTAACTTTTTTCCATTTGTCCGAGATAAATTGGGATAGTAAACAAATATTAAAACTAAATGCTTTTATGCTAGTACAAATTAAAAACAGAACTTAAAACCTAAAACCTATATATTTTGTTTTGTTTCTTTTCCTTGTATTTAATAATAAAATAAAAAAAATGAGATGATATTTTTGCAATTTTTTTTTTCAAAAATATTTGTAACGGAAGCGGTTAAAAGTTGGAGTTGACGAAAAATCTTCATTTCTTTTAAGGCAGCCCATTTAAAAATTTAAAAAACATCATAAATTAACTCGAACATAAAAAATAATACAAAGATTAAGCAGATTAACCCTTTTAAAGGTCACGATTAAAAATTCTTTCAGATTTAACAGAATGAGGTTATAAACGTTGTCTGTAAAATTTATAAATAGAAACCATATGAAAACAAATTTTACATTCCATTGGGAGGTGGGATTTTTATTTCTTTGATGGGGGAGGGGGGATAATTGTGAAATATTTCTCTTTTACGTCGTGAAAATAAGAATTTTTAAATTGAATTATATTGAAAAAATTAATGTATAATTATCAACAAAATTATGTAACAAATATATAACTACATAGTACTACTACATATAACTTTATATATATATATATATATAATATATATATATATATATATATATATATATATATATATATATATATATATATATATATATATATATATATATATATATATATATTATATATATATATATATATATATATATATATATATATATATATATATATATATATATATATATATATATATATATATATATATATATATATATATATATATATATATATATATATATATATATATATATATATATATATATATATATATATATATATATATATATATATATATATATATATATATATATATACATATATATATATACATATATATATATATGTATATATATATATATATATATATATATATATATATATATACATATATATATATATATATATATATATATATATATATATATATATATATATATATGTATATATACTATATAATATATATTTATACATATATATATTTTCATATAATGTGTAAATTTAGAAAATAAATCCCGTATATGTGGTTATATGTAAAAACTATATATTTTCAAGAACCAACATAACAAGACAAGAACCTTTCATTGTTTTGTGGTTAGGTGGTTTTATTTGGAATTATAAGGAGAAAAATCAAATTCGAGACTTTTCATGAAAAAAAAATTTAAACTAATATATTTCAAAGGGAAAAATAAATTATGCAAAATTCTATTATATATTACTACATCAAAGAGTCAATAACACAGGAAATAGAAAAAAAAAATCTTCCGGACGTTTTTAAAAAGAAGAGAAAAAAGTATTTCGCTGTGAAACGACTGCCCGTTAAAGGGTTAAAACATTCTGCGCCAAATAATCATAAAAGTGGCGCAAAAAGCATTTAACTCGGACTGTTAAAATTTAAAAAGAAACACTGGGATTTAATAATATTTTGGAAATTATAATTTATAAAAACAAGCATTTTATTTTAGCTAACGTATTTTTAGTTGATAAAGAGAAGATTTATTAAATAAAGCAAATAAACACTTTTATCTACTAAAAGTCTTTTGTCTCCTAGGATGTACATCTTAAGCATTTCCATGAGAAAATTAACTTTAAAAAACACAGTTTTCAGTTTTAGTTACTACATGCATTAAACATAACACAGAGCCAAATTTTAAAAAGTGATCCATTACTAGGGCGTAATCATATAAGCGCTCAATCTACTTTTAAACGATATAAAATTTTCCTTCATCATTACAGACCAGCTGAGCTTTCAGTTTAAAGTTAATATCAAATGACTTAAATTTTCCCCTTCAGCAGTTTAATGCAGTCCTATCCATCATCGGGGAGTTGGAGACATTCGTTTTAAACATGTCCCTGAAAAGCCTTAAATTAAAATGAATAGGTAGAACAGGAAATAATTGAATTTTATTATTTACATTACTTTTTAAAAGCTTTTATAGCTCAAATTGAAAAACAAATTTTCGTAACTATCAAGAAGCGAGAACCTCTCAGACAGAAAAAATTTATGACAGTATGAAGAAAATTCTGTAAAATATGGCCTTAAAAGTGAAAAGGCGTATTTCTAATGACGCAGGAAATTGATATACTTTCTCATTTTTAAGAAAATGTGTATGAAGATATGTTTTTCTAAAAAAGTTAATGTAATTTAACAAAATGTGATTTAGTTTGTAAATATTAATCTATATTCATATATGGAGTGATTCTCATGCATATCAAATATTGAGTACTGTATTTTCTAAAATTATAATAATAATCTAATAACCTTTAATACGTTCAACATTTTAATGATATTTATAAGTATTAATATTTTAAAAATGTATGTTGTAATATATTAAAAATAATTTGTAATATTAGATTCATAATTTAAATATACATTGCCTTTCATTTGTAATTATTAGAAGCCCATGAGTAATTTACAATTTTTTCTCTCTTCCCCTCGTACATAAGAGGTTTGAAACTTTATTGTGGCAGCAATGCTGTAAAAACACTACGTAAGAAAACCAAAGAATACCGCGTATACCACACGTGAGCTGCATACTTAACTTGCCTCTCAGCAAAAAGAATCGTCTTCCCTACGTCATGCGCATGTGGAGTGATGTAAAGAACTGATCCTTGTATCAGCTTGCTCTCTAAAGTGTTGTCAGGATGTTTTCAAAACGAGAACAACAAAGTTGGATATAAATTCAATGTGCATGAGGTCATACAACAGGACAGTGTCATCTAGGGATTTAACATCCACTTTACTCTCAAAGTCTAAGACTGTGTGGACTTTTTCTTATTTCCTAAAATCAAGGAACCATTTCGTGGTATTCGCTTTAGAACAGTTCCAGAGATTCTTCCAGAAAGCTAAATAAGGGGGGGGGGATGGATGGATTTCGAACGTTTTAAAGATCTCGGTATCTTTCACTGTGATATCAAGTATATTTTTTACCAATTTATTTTAGAATCGGATTGATAGTTTAGGAGAAGATAAACTGTACGGCCTTTGAATTTTGCTAACCCTAAGTCATCAAGAATCCAATATAGATGCCTCTATTCATTCCAGGTCCAACAGCTTCATAAATTCCAGGACATACGGACAGATAATTTCGTCTATTATTATATAGGGGATGAAATAATTAATTCCGGAAATACGACAGGAGGAGGGAATCGAACCATCTGCTCATCAGGATTATCAGGCCCATTTTGTTAAATAAATGGCATTAGTCTAGAATATGGGTTCTGACAAACTCGACATACTAAAACAAAATCAAACATATCAAAGGAGAAAAAATGGAATATATTGCCTACGTTGGGGGTAAGGGGTATTATTCTTTTAATATTCACACGCGATTATTTATACATATTTTAAAATCTCAAGCATTACAAAATATATTAGTATTGTCATTGAATCAGTGAAGTGGATGCTGGCTACTAAAAATATAAATTAAGGAGAAATAAACCGGGAGATAAAACCTAAGATGTGATATATTTTTAGAAAAATTACTTTTTACATTGAATGATGTGAAATATGCTATATGTTTTCCTCCAAATAAATGGAAGAATTTAGAATTGTCAACGATTTATAAACCTTCGTGGAAGGCCTAAATTTTGGTGTAAATATGTAGTGCATATGCCGATACATCTGTATATTTAACATTGAGAATTTCTTACTTATTTCAGCATATGCCTCTGAAGTTTAATATATTTTAATATTTATTTATTTAAATTTAGTTTAGATAGTTAGTTTAGAAGTTTATATTAAGTTATTTTAATATTCATAAGAAATTATGTATACATATTTTGAAATCTCAAACCTTGCGAAATAGATTAGTAATATTCTTGAATAAGTGAAGTGGGTACTAACTACTAAAAATCTAAATTAAGGAGAAATAAACCGGGAGATAAAACCTAAGCTGTGATATATTTTAAAAAAAAATCACTTTTTACATTGAATGATGTGCAGTTTATTAAGATATGTTTTCCTCTAACTAAAAGAAAGAATTAGGAATTGTCAACGATTCATAAACCTTCATGGAAGGCTTAAATTTTGGTGAAAATATGTAGTACTTTTGCCGAAACATCTACATATTCATCCTTGAGAATTTCTTATTTATTTCGGCATCTACCTAATCTGAAGTTTAAGTTATTTTAATATTTATTTATTTAAATTTAAATTAGATAATTAGTTTAGAAGTTTAAATTAAGTTATTTTAATATTCATACTCAATTAGGTATACATATTTTGAAATCTTAAATCTAATTAATTATATTAGTATTATTCTTGAATCAGTAAAGTGGGTACTGACTATGTAAATATCAAAATAAAGGAGAAATAAACCGGGAGATAAAACATAAGCTGTGATATATTTTTTTAAAAATTACTTTTTACATTGAATGATGTGTAATTTATTAAGACATGTTTTCCTCTAAATAAAAGGATAAAATTTGGAATTGTCAACGATATATAAACCTTCATGGAAGGCCTAAATTCTGATGAAAATATGCAGTACATATGCCAAAGCATCTATATATTTAACATTGAGAATTTCTTATTCATTCAGCATATACTTCTGAAGTTTAAGCCTTGACACAGTTTCATGGTTTTTGTTTTAGAAAGAGGTGTTGTTAGAGGAAATAAAAATAATCCTTATTGTGCTGAATATAGTTTTTTCAAACCTTTCTTTTAACATTATTAACAGTATTAAATGTGAATAACTCAGTTAGTATAGTAATAACAGTCCTTGGTCTGTAATATAATTTCAAGTTAGCTACTTGAAATATAAACTGCTGAGTAACACCAGAAAATATTTTCCAGTTTGTGATATACATCAAAATTGGATCTCGTCTTTTACACAAAAATATGCATAATTTATTAAGTCGCATTTCCTGCAGCGTAAAGCACAATCAATATTGAGAATGCGGTGGTTCTTAAGTGGATTATGAATGTCTAAACTTTAGAGAAAAAGGGAGAAATAGATGTAGAAGGTGGTATATTTCAAAACTTTATTTTAATTTTCCTATAAAATTGTACATATTTTATTAACAATCACTTCTTACTGAGCAGAATGTCACGACAATAGAATGTGTGATCAGATTTTAAGTTGGTCTAAACTTTGGAGAAAACGTATGAGTATCGGTTGTACTATTGATTAACTAAACTTTTATTCCACTTTTCGTTCGCAGTTTTAGCTAGTTTTTCAGTTAAGTAAATTGAGAGAATTTATAAGTCGACAGGATAAATTCTAGAAAATTTCGTCTAGACTGTGAAATACACTAATTTTTTATCTTAATACTCTTTATAATTAATTTACGTTTTCTTTTAGCTGAATAAAATGGATTCACTTTTGGTTCTGATATCTAAACAGTTTTAGAGACTCTGTATTTTCATTAAATAACAGAGAGTATGACCTATCCTGAGATAGAGCTTATAAATATGCACTTTTTGTGTGTATCTGCATAACTTTCGGCTTCTGTGAGAATTTATAATTGATACGGCGGGTCTAAACCAGGAGCGGGCAAAAGTTTTTAAGTTTGTTAACAAACAAACAAACTGATCTGACCAATGTAATTGCTTTTAAAAATTTAACAACTGGGAAAAAATTTCCATCTCATTTTATCTTTACGTACAATGTACGTAGTACGTACTCTAAATTAGTATCACATTATTAGTAGATAATTTAGTTTGAAATATTTTACATATATCTAAACACCGAACAAGCACATACAACAAATTATTTTTTAATAATTAACCCATTTATCGTATATGCGTTTTTTTATTTTGTATTGTTATATAAATGTTATATTAGAAATTGTGTCAAAAGAGAAAGACATTGTATAGAGTTTAAAAATTCTATTAAAATTCTGTTAAATTGAAATTGAAGTTCATTTACATTTAATTCTTCTAATTGATGGAGGCGGAGGTCTCCACATATCTGTATGTTTTCCAATATAAAATGAAATCACTTGGAGCTCCGTAATCCAGGAAATTAAAGTGTATTGTAAAGAATAATCAACAAGGAAATTTTTAATTCCATCAGTGAACTTGAATCGGACTACGCCACACACCACTGTGGAATTCCAGACTCATGTCTCTAAATACAATGACAGACTTTTTACCCGGGGGAAGATCGGCTGTGTTCACATTTTTTTCTCAAGCAGGTGTGTCCGGATAACAATGACGTGGAGACATGAAGTTTAGATTCGTCACATTATAACATTATAGCGATGACACCCTTGAAGGCTGGTCGACACGAATTAATGTGAAGACATACCAAACTCCACAGCCAATAAAGGTCCCATAAAATATTTGATGTAATACTCATTCGATGTCCCGACAGGAGTTTTAAAAACAAGAGAGCAACCTGCGTTCATTGTTTTTAGCTTTTGGGGACCGGGCGTAGCTTGGAGAGAGACTCATCCACCCCTTTAGAGAGAGGAGAGTTTTTGTTTGAGTCATTAGGCAACTTAGCTTTTGCAGTCTTCGGGCTATGATCTAAGTCCTGATTGTTAGATGACCAGTTACCAGAAAAGTATTAGGGAGAGATCAGTATCATCTCGATAAAAAAAACAGCGGAATTACAATAGGTTTCTACATCTTATATCTGCATTAGAGAAGTTCCGTCCCGGTAATCATTGTATATATGCATTGTACATACCCATTTCATTCAAGATAACTTCAGTAAAGGAAATTTAACTGTACTGTTGTTCTTGTGTGATCTCCCTAAGCATTTGTGAACTTTAGTCTAGGTGCTATGTATAATATTCAACGTTACACCACATTGAATATTATACAGTCACATCACTACAGTCTCACACTCTTCCTTCTTTTTAACACCCTTTCAAGAGCAAATTTGACCAACCTTGTCTTCCATAGCAGTCGCTCAGGAATATAAGGGGTGGAAAGAAAACGGCTGTAGAAGGGAGAGATTCGCTGAGATGAAACTCAAGGATTACAAGTAAACACTAAAAGTATACGCAGTATTAAACCAGAATTGGAAGTGATTAACACTACATATGAGTTATAGATAATCAGTTTTGTTATTTTATGGTAAAACATAAATAAATATATTATAAATTTATCAGTAGCTGACTTGATTGAACCTCATGGTGGTACGGAGCTAACTGATGGTCGTAGTTTTTTCATATATATATATATATATATATATATATATATATATATATATATATATATATATGTGTGTGTGTGTGTATGTATGTATATATATATATGATATATGATATATGTATGTATGTATATATGATATATGATATATGTATATATATATATATGTATATATGTATACATATATACATATATGTATATATATATGTATATATATATGTATATATATTTATATATATATACATATATATATATATACATATATGTATATATACATATATATATATATATATATATATATATAATATATATATATATATATATATATATATATATATATATATATATATATATATATATATATATATATATATATATATATATATATATATATATATATATATATATATATATATATATATATATATATATATATATTATATATATATATATACACTAATTCTGAAATTAAATTGAAATTTTAATGTATCTTTTGTGTAAAATTATATATATCATTTTTAAAACTCATGGCCTATTGAGCATAATATACCAACAATAGTGGATAACATTGATATTCATAAATCTGAAAGTGTAAAATTTGATGAAAAATAGTATAAACATACGCAGAAATATGAAAATTAAAAGAGAATATTCGAAATGTATATTCTCATTTCTAAAGTTTTATGCAGTTTAAAATACACTTATTCTATTATTGATTATTTATTTTTAACTGTGATAAAATATCATCACTGATCCATAAGCTATAATGCTTTAAGTATAATGTTGGACAAATGTACTCGCTTGGACTTATTTAAAATAAAAATTTTTATTTAAGGGATTTAATAATTTATAATTTTTCAAAACTATATTACTATTACATTTAATTGCTATTAACCCATTTTATGACTATTACAAAGATATCTTATTCTGCTTATACTAAAAAACAAAGTGTATAACTATCATTTGAAGACGATGAAATTTTACAGAATAGGAAATATTTTTAAATAAAACCAACTAAAAATGTAATCTTTAAACCTAATATAAGGAATAAGATTTTATTGGAGACGATGATTTCATTTATAATAATATAAATAAACTAAAGAAATTAATTTTATATATTTTAGGAGACATGTTTTTCTTTCTGTATGTTATCAACTTGAATGTATTTAAAATTCTCAAGTATGATTAGTTTGCCCTTTCTATTTAAATTTTGTGCTAGCCAGAAACAGTCTGTCAGTTTCAGAAGTATTCTCTTTATATTTATTACTGTTATTTATTTCAGTGTCGCAGACGATCACGATCTTGATTGATTACGTTCAAACCACAATGATTTAGAATGACTCTAGGGGGTCTCATGAATCTCTTACCATGTTGTAACCAGAGATCGTAGGTTTAGGAAATCCAAATACTTCTAATATATTCAATAAAATTTGCTGAAAATGTGCAGACAGATTTCTTAAGTAGAATTCAATAAATTGTTGGGTCTCATTAGTCCTCGTGTTGCAAAAAGAAGACCGTAGCGCTCCAAACCAAATCAATAAATTGTTGAAAAATTCCAAAAATCAAAGTCGTAAGGAAGACCTATTCCTCTGCAAATTTAAGGAATAATGACTTGTTGTAATGTAAGAAATAAATGGCTGGAAATCCACCATTGCTCAAGTACTCTTGTGTTAACACAGTTTGTTTCACTCTGTTCACCCGATTAAGAGCAGCCGATTAAAAATTTAATCGGCTACTCTTAACCGGGGAGAAAACGGCTTGAAATAATAACATTAATCACTCCAAAAGGGGGGAAGGGGGGATTTCGAACGTTTTAAAGACCACAGTATATTTCTCTGTAATATGAAGCATATTTATACCAATTTATTTAAGAATCGGATCAATAGTTTAAGAGAAGATAACTTTACTAGTTTTGAATTTTGCTAATCGAGAATTCAATATGGATGCCTCTATCCATTCCAGGTCCAACCGCTTCATAAATTCAAGGACAGACGGACAGATAACTTAGTTTATTATTATGTAGGGGATGCAATAATTAGTTCCGGAAATACGAGAGTATGGTGTAATCGATCCATCTAATCTTCTTCCTGTGAATATGGGTTTTGCTCACATCTATTCTAACCAATAAATATGCTATTTTTTCACTAAGTAGTGTAAAATAAAAATACTTAAAACATTTATATGGTTTTTTTTTTCATGTAAAGTACTTTATAAGATTGCGAAAGTGAATTTATTTATGCATACAGTAAAATGTTTCCACTGAATTAATATAAACGTTCTGCTCACTGGGAGGTATATTTAATATTAAGGGGAAATAAGTTTTGAAACCACATACTTAATACTTCGGAGGGGGAATCTAATTCATACAGTGATTTACGCATGTAGCAGATTCAAAGAATACATCATAATTTCCTGCGTGAATGCAAATTGCGGGGAAAATCTTTGCTCAAATAAATTGGTTCACCTCCCCACAGGTCAATGGAAAATCGCAATTTGATGCAAACGCTGTAATTGTGATCTACAAAAAAAGAAGAAAAGAAAATTTGAACAATCTCCATGTAAATCACCTGAGAGGAAAAAAAAAAAGAAGAGGAAAACTTTCACCGCAGCGGAAAGAAATTTCACCTTTTTTTTCTTACTCTTTTCTTTTCTGGAAGAAAGTAAAGCGAAGTAAAAAGCAGAAGAAAAAAAAATAGAACGAGATCACAGTAATCGTAGACTATGTTACAGACGGGTAATCTTCCCAAGCGTCGTGGAAGGAGGCCGAGCTTACAAGACGAAGGCTTCAAAAGAAATCGAGAGTCGCCGTTAATTAGTGCAATCCCTCACGCGTGAATTGTCTGACACCGGGGATCGTGACCCTGACACTCACGGTTGCTACAAAAACATTAACTTAATTATTACCTTGCGGTGGTCCCCCCACCTCGAACACCTCATGTTGCTAACCTAGTCCGCCCACCTGTGTCCGCTTGCCCGTCTTCTTTCTTCTCCGACTCATTTCGCTTCGACGTGTACACAGCCTTTTATCCCGAGTTTTGCTATAAATAAGAAAGTTTATGGTGGAAGATTACTTTTTGTAAGAAGGTCGGCCCCGAAAGAAAGAGTATTTGACGGAATTCCGGGACAATAACACTGACTGCGCTGGTTGTTTGATGATAGGAGAAAAAAGAAGTGAGCACACGCAGCTAGTTAATGAAACTAAATTAGTTCACTGACCTCTGTTGCTTTTGTGGTGGGTTATATTTATCTTTTGAATGGATCTTGAATTAACTTCATTTCTCAGATTCAATGATATGTTTCCTGAAAGGATCTTGTTAAAAAGGATCGAGCTGAAGTTGCTGAGGCGTTTACTTTATGGATGAGGGGTAAAGATAAAGTAGATTTTAAACCTGTCTTTCACGAAGGTGGTCAGCTCTCGGTGGATATCAATTATACGGTCTTTTGTTTTACTTTAATATCAGAGAATTCATCTTAGAAGCTAATTGATTTTATACAAACACCACAAAAAATTTTAATGGTATACTAGTTTTATTTCTCAGTACTAATACATTTTTGCGTGTCTAAATAAAAAAATAAATGTATTTCTGTAAGTCATAATTTGCTTTTATTTTTGCATTATATAGAAATCCTTATCTTTTGTTTTACTTTATTATCAAAGAATTCATTGTAGAGGCTAATTGATTTTATACAAACAACGCAAACATTTTAATGGTATACTAGTTTTATTTCTCAGTACTTATACATTTTTAAATAAAAAAATAAATGTATTTCTGTAAGTCATAATTTGCTTTTATTTTTGCATTATATAGAAATCCTTATCTTTTATTTTACTTTATTATCAAAGAATTCATCGTAAAAGCTAATTGATTTTATACAAACACCACAAAAAATTTTAATGGTATACTAATTTTACTTCTCAATACTAATACATTTTTGCGTGTCTAAATAAACAAATAAATGTATTTCTGTAAGTCATAATTTGCTTTTATTTTTGCATTATATAGAAATCCTTATCTTTTATTTTACTTTATTATCAAAGAATTCATTGTAGAAGCTAATTGATTTTATACAATCAACGCAAAAATTTTGATGGTATACTAGTTTTATTTCTCAGTACTAATACATTTTTAAATAAAAAATAAATGTATTTCTGTAAGTCATAATTTGCTTTTATTTTTGCATTATATAGAAATCCTTATCTTTTATTTTACTTTATTATCAAAGAATTCATTGTAAAAGCTAATTGATTTTATACAAAAACCGAAAATTTTAATGGTATACTAATTTTATTTCTCAGTACTAATACATTTTTGCGTGTCTAAATAAAAAAATAAATGTATTTCTGTAAGTCATAATTTGCTTTTATTTTTGCATTATATAGAAATCCTTATCTTTTGTTTTACTTTATTATCAAAGAATTCATTGTAGAGGCTAATTGATTTTATACAAACAACGCAAACATTTTAATGGTATACTAGTTTTATTTCTCAGTACTTATACATTTTTAAATAAAAAAATAAATGTATTTCTGTAAGTCATAATTTGCTTTTATTTTTGCATTATATAGAAATCCTTATCTTTTATTTTACTTTATTATCAAAGAATTCATCGTAAAAGCTAATTGATTTTATACAAACACCTCAAAAATTTTAATGGTATACTAGTTTTATTTCTCAGTACTAATACATTTTTGAGTGTCTAAATAAAAAAAATGTTTTCTGTAAGTCATAATTTGCTTTTATTTTTGTATTACATATAAATCCTTAATGAGTGCTTGAAAGCAGTGGCATAGAGAAGGAGATGGCAGGGTTGTTGTAACATTCTTATTACTATGGCCATATCACCTACATAATAATAGCATAAGTCAGCTGTCCCTCTGTCCTCGCATTTATAAAGAAATTTGACCTGGAATGGATAGAGGCATCTATATTGGGTATTTGATGAGTTACGGTTAGCAAATTTCAAAGCGAGTGCAGTTTATCTTCTCCTAAGAATCAAACCGATTCTAAAATAAATTGGTATAAATATACTTCGTATCACAGTAAAACGTTCGAAATCCACCCCTTACCCCTTTTTCGAGGGTTTAATGATATTATTTCAAACCCTATTTTCCCCCGGATTGGAGCAGGCGATTAAATTTTTCAATTTATCACATAATAAATAAGTAAAAATAACGTTTTTTTCTAGTATTATGATTTAATATAATTACTTCTTATTTTAAATTATTTAAATATCGACTGCATTATTTTCATACATTTTATCACTGAAGTTAGATATTACGTAAATAATTTTCTTTTATAGTTGGTTTAAATAAAAGATTAGGTACATATATGATAATTATAAATTAATCATCGATCATTTTATTGCAAGATAATTATCAGCCAAAAAACAAATTATTTGTTCCCTGCCTCATGGGGTACTTTATAACTCTGGGAAATGAAAAATTTTACTGATCCCATCATATCACGGGCCATATATATATATATATATATATATATATATATATTTATATATATATAATCTGTAATACGATATATAATATATAATTTTTACAAACGCATGCATATTACAATCCTCCACTCAGACACATACAGTGTGTAACATGCAGTGTTTGTTTTCTCAATTCGAGACATGTTTGATAGAAAACTCTGTAAAACGGAGTGACGCAGATTTGGATGAAAACTGAATAAAACGTATAGGTATAATAAATTCATAATATTTTATTTAGAAAATCTGTTGCTACATTTTCAGATACGTTTAGATAAAATTTAAGAGTTCACAGTGAAAAAAAATAGCATTTGCAACACCAGCTAAATTTTATAAAATATGATCAATTTATAAAATATAAAATATAAAATATGATTTTATAAAATATATATATATATATATATATATATGTATATGTATATATATATATATATATATATATATATATATGTATATATATATATATATATATATATATATAATATATATATATATATATATATATATATATATATATATATATATATATATATATATATATATATATACATACATATATATATATATATATATATATATATATATATATATATACATACATATATATATATATATATATATATATATATATATATATATATATATATATATATATATAATATATATATATATATATATATATATATATACATATTAATATATATATATATATATATATACATACATATATATATATACATATATATATATATATATATATATATATATATATATATATATATACATATATATATATGTATATATATACACATACATATATATATATATATATACATATATATATATATATATATATATATATATATATATATATATATATATATATATATATATATATATATATATATATATATATGTATATATATATATACACACACATATATATATATATATATATATTATATATATATATATATATATATATATATATATATATATATATCCCATCATATCACGGGCCACATGCTAGTACCATATATGTAAGGTGTGCAGTAATAATTTTGAGCTATGACTTGAAGAGGAAGAATCCCCAGTGTGGAACAGAGATTAATAAAATAATATTTAATATGCTACATAAGTAAGAAGATACTCCGTATTTTGTTAAAATTTGACATTAAATAAAAAATAAAATTTTCCACAATCTACACTGTTTTGCAATATATAACATTATGTAAAAACTTAAATTATCTTCAGACTTTTAAACGAAAATTGATGATCATATTTTATAAAATTTAGCTGGTGCTGCAAATGCTATTTTTTTTTCACTGTGAACTCTTAAATTTTATCTAAACGTATCTGAAAATGTAGCAACAGATTTTCTAAATAAAATAGTATGAACTTATTATACCTATACGTTTTATACAGTTTTCATCCAAATCTGCGTCACTCCCTTTTACAGAGTTTTCTATCAAACCTGTCTCGAATTGAGAAAACAAACACTGCATGTTGCACACTGTATGTGTATGAGTGGAGGATTGTAATATGCATGCGTTTGTAAAAACTATATATTTTACAGATTCATAATTTTATTATAACACGCATTATAAAATTTTGGATACGCTAGTTTGAAGTTTAACACATATTAGTAATATAGTCGCTATCTTAACCACTCTTAATAGAATAAAATTTTATAATTTCATGATTGGAAATATTTGATTGAAAATAATTCTATATAATTTTTAATATAAACTATATAAACATCAATAATATTAATGTATATATCATAATCAAATATATAGCAGAAAAAGTACCTTTCTTTTCATTAGTTAATTGAAAAGTTTGCTTTAAATTTTGAAATTTAACTTGGCATACTAATTAATAATTTGTTTAATTAAATAAACTCTCTAACAGAATTTAGTTTCAAAGACAATTTAAAGAATTGTTGAAAAGTTTGCAAATTTTTACAAATATAACGATGGCGTATCATATTATATATAATTACTGATTTAATAATATAAATCTTTGCTATATATATAAATTAATATATTTAAATATATATTATATAATATAATTTATATATATATATAATATATTATATAAATATATATATATATATAATATATATATATATATATATATATATATAAATATATATATATATATATATATATATATATATATATATATATATATATATATATATATATATATATATATATATATATATATATATATATATATATATATATATATATATATATATATATATATATATATATATATATATATATATACATATATATATATATATATATATATATATATATATATATATATATATATATAATATATATATATATATATTATATATATATATACACATATATATATATATATATATATATATATATATATATATAAATTTATATATATATATAATATATATATATAAGTATATATATATATGTATATATATACATATATGTATATATATATATATATAATATATATATATATATATATATAATATATATATATATATATATATATATATATATATATATATACATATATATATACATATATATATACATATATATATATATATATATATATATATATATATATATATATATATATATATATATATATATATATATATATATATATATATATATATATATATATATATATATATATATATATATATATATATATATATATATATATATATATATATATATATATATATATATATATATATATATATATATATATATATATATATATATATATATATATATATATATATATATATATATATATATATATATATATATATATATATATATATATATATATATATATATATATATATATATATATATATATATATATATATATATATATATATATATATATATATATATATATATATATATATATATATATAATATATATATATATATATATATATATATATATATATATATATATATATATATATATATAATCATTTATTTGTTTATTTATATATTTAATAATCTTTCGCATATGATTCCATATGTGCAAAGATATTCCAAGCATATTTTCCTGACACCTTTTATAAATTGTGTAAATCTACAAAACTGAGAATAGTTCTGAAGCTTTATCCATAGTTCAAAAGTCAGAGACAATTAGAATTGTATATTTAATTGTTTTCTTCACAACACTTTGATTGTTAAAACTTTCCTTTTCAAAACAAACATCGCGTATAATTCCTTAACAGTTCCCCGAGCATTTTCCGCTCGCAGCCGCATTCCTCCGCGAACAGCAAAAATGCGTGTTGACATTAGCATCATGTGTCTGGAGACGGATTAATCCTTCCAAAAACCGTTTATCCGGAATCGCGGTGCAACTAATTCACCTGAACTGCGAACTCCTGCAACAGCGTCGGTGGGCGTAAACGCCGGCGTCATGCGTTAATTACTTTCCCCTCAGCGAAGAAAATTCTCGAGTGTTGTTGTTGCATGGCAAAGAAACCAAAAACTATGGTTCAGTGTTGTCATGAATCCGGAAAGAATTCTATACACGTCGAAAGACGTTTAAACTCGTGTTAATTCATGCTTTGTCGCTTTGGATGCAGTCGTTAGAGTGAAGAAGGGTGTTAAAGAATTTTAAACTGCAAAAATCTTGATAAATGAAGGCGGTATAAAGACGTGGAAAGAGAAATTAGTAAAGAGGGTGTGATGCAAGTTTTAAGAGTTTGCATGTTAAATCATTATTTGCTTCAGTTACATTAGCACTTCAATGGAAACAATTCCTTTATTGTCACTGTATCCGGGATGTCAGCGTGTAAGCATATTTCATTTCCAATAAATGCATTTATAATACAAGGAGATGAATTAAAGACACAAACATTAAAATTATTAAATGAAATAGAAACTATCTAAAACGATTGCTTTGAATGTAGTACTGCATAAACAACATTAAATTGAAAAATTTATTCACAAATTAATGATTTCTGCAAATTTTGTTAATGAAAACATCAAAATGTGTTTCAAAACTTGCTGCATATGAATACGTTGCTTAAATAAATGAAGCAACGTTTTCTTTGATGTTTTCATAAGTGAAGTCTTAATAAACGTGTAAATAAAGAGAAAAGGAATATATTAATGCATAAAAAATAACTTATCACTGGCAGAATTTTCAGCTTATTAAAATTAAAGTCTTAAGTAGAATTTTAACTCAAGATATAAGGTTTTTTAAAAATTATCTACATTAGTTTCAAAATTACAAATAAAATCCCACTGATACATACAGATATATATATATATTATATATATATATATATATATATATATATATATATATATATATATATATATATATATATATATATATATATATATTTATATATATATATATATATATATATATATATATATATATATATATATATATGTATATATATGTATATATATATATATATATATATATGTATATATATATAATGTATATATATATATATATATATATATATATATATATATATATATATATATATATATATATGTATATATATATATATATATATATATATATATATATATATATATATATATATATATATATATATATATATATATATATATATATATATATATATATATATATATATATATACATATATATAGAGAGAGAGAGAGAGAGAGAGTGATAGAGAAGGGGGGAGGTAAAGACAGGAAGTTAAAGAAGTTTTCTTAAATCAGTAATTATATATAATATTTGAATTTTTTTTCGTTATATTTCGTAGTATAAAATTAAAAAGAGCAATACTTTATTCAATATTTCTTTTAATTGACTTTGAGTCTAAATTCTATTATTTAATTAAATAAATTAATTATAAGTATGCATTGTTAAATTTAAAATATTTTGCAAACTTTTCATTTAACTCATGAAATGAAAGATACTTTTTCTGCTATATATTTGATTATGATATATACATTATTGTTATTGATGTTTATACGGTTTATTTTACAAATAACATAGTATTATTTTCAATCAAATATTTTCGAAAATTCTTTTCTATTCAGAATGGTTAAGATAGCCGCTGTATTCCTACTATATTTCATAGCCTCTATATTTCATTCCCAATAAATATATTTATAATACATGGAGATGAATTAAACAAACAAACTTTAAAATTAATGAATGAAAATGAAACTATCTAAAACGATTGCTTTGAATGTAGTACTGCATAAACACCATTAAATTGAAAAGTTTTTTCATAAAGTAATGATTAGTGCAAATTTTGTTAATGAAAACTGTAAAATGTTTTTGAAAACTTGCTACACATGAAATAACTATTTAAGAATAAGCAAGTTGATTTAGATTAGGTTTCTTTGATGTTTTTATAAGTAAAATCTTAATAAATGTGTAAAGAGAAAAGGAATATATTAATGAATAAAAAATTACTTATCACTAGCAGAAATTTCAGTTTATTAAAATTAAAGTCATAAGTAAAATTTCATTTCAAGATATAAGGTTTTTTAAAAATCATTTACATTAGTTTCAAAATTAAAAATAAAAACCTACTGACACACACACACACACACACACACACACACACATATATATATATATATATATCTATATATATATATGTATATATATATATATATATATATATATATATATATATATATTATATATATACAGAGAGAGAGTGATGAGTGATAGAGTAAGGTAAGAAAGGAAGTTTGTGTAACATGCAGTGTTTGTCTTCACAAATCGAGGCACGTTTGATAGGAAATTATATAAAACGGAGTTAGGCAGATTTAGAAGAAAACTGTATAAAACGTGTAGATACAATAAATTCATTCTATTTTATTTAGAAAATGCAGTGCTACATTTTCAGATACGTTAAATAAAATTACAGATTTCTCAGTAGAAAATAACATTTGTTACACTTGCTAAATTTTTTAAAACCTATCCTATATATATATATATATATATATATATATATATATATATATATATATATATTTGTTATATTATAATATATATATATATATATAATATATATATATTTAATATATATTTATATATATAATATATATATATAATATACAATATATATAATATATTTATATGTATTTGTATATGTTTATATTATATATATATGTATATATTTATTATATATATTTATTATATATATATATATTATAAATATTTATATCTATTTATATTATTATATATATAATATATATATATGATATATATATATATAAAATATATATATATATATATATATATATATCTATTATATATATATATATTATTATATATATATATATAACAATATACATTGTGTTATATTTCCTTCTTTTAATCATATTTAATTTTCTTAAATATTTAAAAAACATTTTCAATTAACATAAGAAGTAAATGTATTTTGTAAAATTTTTTTCATATAATAACTGTACATTTCTGACCAACCAAAAATAAATATAATATTGAAAATTATTTACTCATTATAATCATGAATTTCTATCTTAAAAAATAAATATTATGCTAACTCCTATGAATAAAAAAAAATAATTTTATTTGATGAAACTAATAATTTTATCTGACTATAATGTATCTTCTATAACTTTCATCACCATTAATATTTTTTTTACCATTATCAGATATAATTATAATTTCATATTTGTTTATAGTTTGTCTGAGTATCATGAGGGAGTTGAATTTCTTAAATATCACCTAAACACTTAAAGCAGGTGCATAAAATAAGGCTAAAGGAATTAGCTGATAAAGCACTTATCCATTAATAATTTTCTTGCATATAGTACTATCGAGGTTTGCATTTAGTTTTGTACAATACTCTATTAATCATAACTATAAAATTGAAAATATTTTTATTCATTATAAATTTAATCATGACATTTCTATCTTAAAAATAATAAATAAATGCTAAACTCCTATGAATAACAAACGAACTTTTTGTATCCTTGTTGAGCTGAAATATTGTTTAATTTCACCAAAACACTTAACCCAAGTACATAAAATAATTCTGAAAAGAAGTAAATTTTCATAACTAAACAAAGAATGAACTAAGTTACGCTTTTTTACCATTAAAAATTCATTATGTAATATATAACCATTATAATTTCTAGATTCCATGTTTATAATTCTAAACATCTGAATATCATACAGGAGTTGGATTAATTTCTTAAATATCACCTAAACACTTAAAGCAGGTGCATAAAACAACTGAAAGGAAAAAACCAATAAATCAGTTATACATTAATAATTTACTTGCATTTAATAGCATCCAGATTTGTGTTTAGTTTTGTACAATACTCTATTCATCTTAAGTATAATATTGTAAACATTTTTATTCATTATAAATTACATGACTTTACTATTTTGAAAATAATAAAAAAAATGCTCAACTGGTATGAGTAACATACAAACTTTATGTATCCTTGTTGAACTGAAATATTGTTTAATTTCACCTAAACACTTAACCCACGTACATAAAATAATTCTGAAAAGAAGTAAATTTTCATCACTAAACAAAGAATGAACTAAGTTAAGCTTTTTGACCATTAAAAATTAATTCATGTAATATATAACCATTATAATTTCAAGATCCCATGTTTATAGTTCTAAACATCTGAAAATTATACGGGAGATGAGTTTCTTAAATATCACCTAAACACTTAAAGCAGGTACATAAAATAAGTCTGAAGGAAATAACCGATAAAACATTTATACATTAATAATTTTCTTGCATTTAATAGCATCCAGGTTTGTGTTTAGTTTTGTACACTACTCTATTCATCATAAGTATAATATTGAAAATATTTTTACTCATTATAAATTTAATCATGACATTTCTATCTTAAAAATAATAAATAAATGCTAAACTCCTATGAATAACAAACGAACTTTTTGTATCCTTGTTGAACTGAAATATTGTTTAATTTCACCTAAACACTTAACCCATGTACATAAAATAATTCTGAAAAGAAGTAAATTTTCATCACTAAACAAAGAATGAACTAAGTTATGCTTTTTTGCCATTAAAAATTAATTCATCTAATATATAACCATTACAATTTCAAGATTCCATGTTTATAGTTCTAAACATCTGAATATCATACGGGATTTGAATTTCTTAAATATGAATTAAACACTTAAATTAGATGCATAAAATAAGACTGAAAGGAAATAACCGATAAAGCATGTATACATTAATAATTTTCTTGCATTTAATAGCATCCAGGCTTGTGTTTAGTTTTGTACACTACTCTATTCATCATAAGTATGATATTCAAAAATAATTTTACTCATAAATTTAATCACGACTTTTCTATCTTAAAAATAATAAATGAATGCTAAACTCGTATGAATAACATATGAACTTTTTGTATCCTTAACACTTAACCCACGTACATAAATAATTCTGAAAAGAAGTAAATTTTCATCACTAAACATCACTAAGCTTTTTTACAATTAAAAATTAATTCATATAATATATAACCATTACAATTTCAAGATTCCATGCTTATAGATCTAAACATTTGAATGCCATACGGTAGTTAAATTTCTTAAATATCACCTAAACACTTAAAGCAGGTGCATAAAATAAGACTGAAAGGAAATAGCTGATATAGCAGTTATACATTATTAATTTTCTTGAATTTAATAGCATCCAGATTTGTATTTAGTTTTGACAATACTCTATTCATCATAAGTATAATATTGTAAACATTTTTATTCATTATATATTACATGACATTCCTATCTTGAAAATAATAAATGAACAATAAACTCATATGAATAACATACAAACTTTATGTATCATTCTTGAATTGAAATATTGTATAGAAATGTTTTCAAACTTATTGAAATAAGAATATATAATTTTATTTCATTATTTAAAAAGTAAATTTTACAGTTATTTCGTTAAAATATATAGTAAACGCATTATTATACAAATTAAAAATAAACTCTACGATAATAGCCTAACATTCTATTTCTACCCATTAAATATTTACGGTATTTTCCGAATTTTAACCTTTATTTTAGATAAAAGGACTTAAAGAACATAACAGGATTAATTCTGAGTGGGGAAAAAATTAAATTAAAATTAGCAATTCAAATGAAAACGAGAAAACTTTTTATTAGTGGTACAAGAAGAAAAAAACATGGATTTTTCATAAATTTAATTGAATTCTCGCCAGTCTATTTGCATACAAATTAAGACTTAGGAATAAAAATTTAATTACTATAACTGTTGCTATAAAGGTAAAAGAAACTTACCCGAAACTATAATAATATTTTAAAGCTTTTAGTACCTCTTTCATAAGTTTTCGGCGCTCATAATGTAAATCACTTCTCGATCATTCCAGAATTGTTACGATAAAATAATGTGTAAAACAAGTTTTCTTTTCTTATATTAACACGTCGCTTATGTAAATTCCTCATTTTGGTAATTAAGTTTATATTTCGAACAAACACATTAATCCGTGAATTTCATTAAATTCTCTCTCGCCCTAACAACGCTCTTCCGTGTACACTGGCTAATTTGAATAACATATTGGTATTTATTTATTTTGCTCAGCGTAAAATGAAATAGGATATTTTTTTAAATAGTTTTGCATGCATTGTGTACCAGGTTTTTATTCAATGATCGTTTAATGAAAGAACGGAGTTAGTTTTTAAGATTAAAAATAAACATTTTTGTTCGACTGAAGTGATAATCTTAGCATGGTAATGACCTTTTATAGAGAATGATTACAGTGTAACGAAAATGAATTTGTTTTATAAAAGTTCCCTTTGATATTTTGTAGCAGTTTCTGTCTTTTTCTCTCTTACGGTTTTTGCATTTTCAATTTATACAAAATTTCTATTGTAAAGCTCTTTTCCGATAAAGACATTCTACTATTTTTAAAGAAGGAATTTTATAAAAACTACCAGTTTCTTTTTCTTATTGCTTTGTTTGAAGTTTCCTAAAAATCAATGTTTAAAAAGTTTTTACTGAAAAAGAAGTAAGAACAATTATTCTTCAATCAATGGTAGACCGGAATATTTTTCAAACATTTCTTCCAAACTATATTTTAAGGCTCTTTTTTAATTTGAATCCTATTCATGTTTAAACTTAATTTTAAAATACTGAAATCGTATTAAAATGAGTATTAGAAATAAATTTCAGTTAAAATGACACATTTATTTCCTAATTTTTTTCCTTTCATTACATTGTGATTAAGTTTGATTTTAATAAAACCATTTAAATTGTTAACACTATTTTATAACGAGTGGTAATGTGTTTTGGCTACAGAGGGTACATTTAAATCTATATAGGAAATTGAAATTGAATTTAACATTTAAAAATTTACATAATTGTTAATTTTTATCATTATTAAATAAAAGTGAAGCATATATATGTCCATCTCATGTATACCAGCATAAAATATGTACAACAACTAGTAATCACCAATATATATATATATATATATATATATATATATATATATATATATATATATATATATATATATATATATATATATATATATATATATATATATATAAAAGATACTTAATCTTCTCAGTGTCTTTTTACTGTTTGTAGGACTTATCAGCTGCAATTACGAACGGATTAAGAGTCAGTGATTTTATGTATACTTTTAGAGACAACTCTTTAAAGAAATACTTTAAAATAATTTTGTATACTTTAGAAAAAGGAAACAATTTTATATATTTAATGTACTGTTGAAGCTGTTTATATATTTGAAATGTTATATCAAATCTATTGTTTCTTACAGAACAAAAATAAGCTTACTGTTAGAATAATTATACTTATTTTTGTTTACATGGTTTATACGGCACTTTTTCATATAGAGTAGAATCAGTTTTGCTCACTTGTGTCTACATTCTACTTCTTCCTGACATATCTCTACATTTCTCTACATATGGAAGAGTGGGCGATTCTTTTTGTGCAGTCTTATATTGTAGTAAATAAAAATTAGATGTTGTAACTATATCAGCCGTATAATTGCCTTATTTTACTCAGAATTCAGTGTGGTACAACGAATGGTGGTGTGAAATATTGTAGATTAACTATGTTTTTTCATTTTGGAAATCTATTAATTATATTTATATAATTATTCCTCCTTGGTTGTACGATGTTTAGCTTATTTTGTTTCCACCTGATGGGTTTGTGTTCAATTTCTTTAGACTTGAGTAAAGTTTCGATGTATTTCTAGTGCCCTATGTGTAGGTCGATGTTATCTTGTCAAGACAAGGGGAAAGAGGAAGCTCCCATAATAAAAAGTACAACAAAAATAAGCGGTTTCATATGATGGTTGTTATTAATAATGGGACATGAAAAAAATATTACTAAGGGAGGCAAATTTTAACTTACTTGCAAAAGAACAACTATAATTCAATTTCTTTAGGCTTGAGTAAAGTTTCGATGTATTTCTAGTGCCCTATGTATGGGTCAATGTTATCTTGTCAAGACAAGGGGAAAGAGGAAGCTCCCATAATAAAAAGTACAACAAAAATAAGCAGTTTCATATGATGGTTGTTATTAATAATGGGACATGAAAAAAATATTACTAAGGGAGGCAAATTTTAACTTACTTTCAAAAGAACAACTAGTTTTATCTGTGTTATTCTCTTCACTATACATAAAAAGTTTTTTAAAAAATAGATTCATTTACAATTGTATATGAATCTAAATTTGTATACAATTGTAATAATGCTATTATACAGACAAAACAATACATTTAAAGACTATTTCTAGTACAGAGTAAAGTTAGCAATGTAATCTCGAAAATTTTCAATTTAAAATTAAACCTTTATATACCAAAAAAAAATATCAAAGGCAGCTTGCATTTATATTTCTGCCCTTCAGCTCTACTTATATAATAACATCATTATCTTCAGAAACAAAAATACCTTTTAATCTTGAAAGAATGTATAAATGATAATACTGATGGCGAATCATGCAGTGAAAGTAAAATGTTGTGTATAATTTAATACGCCTAGAAAGGAACTATGCAGTGACCTCGTTAAAGTTTTTCTATGAGAAAATCTTATAAAAAAATTTTAAAAAATTAAAAAAATTATAAAACAAATTAAAAATTAAAAGATTTATTTAATTTATTTGTTCAGACTTTATGCTTCAGTATTATTTCAAAGACCTTGTACATAATTTTAAATGCTAAATAGATTATTCTTATATCACTGACAAATAAGAAGCTTGATTTTTTCAACATAAAAAAATTAAGTATAATACAGAAAAATCCCAAGAAAAAAAAACGATTATTTACTAAAAACAATTCTAAAAGAGCTAAAAATATTGCCTTTCTCCAGAAAAAAAAAAACTTTCACAAAGAGATTTTGCTTGACTTTTCTTTTACCAGTTTTTTCGTTCCCGTCTAGTATAAACATGCAGTTCTCATATCAATTTATCCTGTTAAAATACTCTTTACAGCTTAACGCAAGAGGAAGATCCCATAACAAAAGGATAACAAAAATAAGTGTTTTCATATGATGATTTTATTAATATTTTGATGTGAAAAAAAGCTTATTACTAAGGGAGATAAATTTTAACTAACTTGTAAAAGAACAAGTATTTTTATCTGTGTTTAACACTGTACATAAAAAACCTTTTTTAAAAAAAAAGATGATTTCATATACAATTGTAACAATGCTCTTATGCAGAGAAAACAATACATTTAAAGACTATTTCTAGTGCAAAGTAAAGTTAGCAATGTGATGACGAAAATTTTCAATTTAAAATAAAACATCTATATAACAAAAAAATCAAAGGCAGTTTGCATCTATAATTCTGTATTTAATCTCTACTTACATAATAAAATCGTTATCTACAGAAACAAAAGTTTAAGCTTGAAATAATGTGTAAATGATAAATCTGAAATTTTTCCTGTAAGAAAATTTGTTAAAGAGCAGGCACAAGGTTTCTTTAATTTATTTTTTTAGACTTTACTCTTTAGTATTGTTTCAAAGAACATGTACATAATTTTACTGTTTAGTATTGTTTCAAAGAACTTGTACATAATTTTAACTGATAATAGATTATTCTTATATCATTGACAAGTAAAAAGCTCGAATTTTTCAACATAAAATATTAAGTATAATACTGCATAAAAAACAAGAAAAAAAACGATTATTCACAAAACATATCTAAAGACTTAACTCTTTAGTACTCTTTTAAAGAACTTGTACATAATTTTACTCTTTAATATTGTTTCAAAGAACTTGTACATAATTTTAACTGCTAATAGATTATTCTTACATCCCTGACAAATAAGGAGCTGGAATTTTCAACATAAAAAAATTAAGTATAATACAGAAAAATCCCAAGAAAAAACTATTATTTACTAAAAACAATTCTAAAAGAGCTAAAAATACTGCCTTTCCCCAGAAAAAAACTTTCACAATGCGATTTTGCATGACATTTCTTTTACCAGTTTTCCCTTCCCGTCTAGCGTAAACATGCAGTTCTCATATCCATCCGCGTGTTAAATACTCTTTACAGTTTAACGCCTACGTTGAATGTCGCTCCGCTGAGAATGTTTTTTTAAACTCTCTCCTCTCCCGGTAACACCAGCAACTCTAGAGTTTCTTCACCGGGAGCAAGTGTAATTAACATGACGAGAGCAATCACGCTTTCTCTCAGAGTTTCAGAGAAGTTTCAAGGTGTAAGTTTCAGGTAAATTAGCTTCCTGAGATTTTCATAAAAAGTTTCTTTAAAGATTTCCTTCTATGAACAATTTAATGATAATGCTAAGAGTTACTTCAAGTTTTACACAATAAATTAATAGATAAAACAATCTGTTTGCTTACGATTGGTTTGGAATCGTAGTTATTTCTACTGAATTTTAAATTAAAAGACGAAAACATACATTTTAATTGGAAAAGGTATAGTTGATGCTTAATTCAACGGCATATTTTCTACATCTGCAAAGTATGCTATCTAATATTTTGTTCCAAGTATATTACGAGTGTTACAGTTTTAGGAAAAAATACAATGTTTTAAGTTTATGATATTTGTTAAAATTTCCTTAGAACTGCAATTAACTATATACATTTAGCATTCTATATCTTATTTCAAATTTATATTAGCATATTCGTCGAATGTTAAACAGATTTTATGAACAATACTAGTTCTTTTGACAGAACTAATATCTGTATAAAGGAACAAGAGGCTATGTAAAATCAATATTTTAAAATATTCAGAATTTTGATCTATATTAATACGGAGCATGAATAATGTAAAATATGTAACATTAAAATTTAATTTAAGATTGTTTTTGGATTAAAATTCCAAGACTTCGTGAACATTTGAGGAGCCTTCCAACAATATTAAGACACAATGTTGCTACTTCTCTGCATGAACACAAATTCTTGCTTTTTTCATTAGATGTTCAGCATTTAATGATAATTCTAAAAATTATTTCAAGTTGAACACAATAAATTAATAGATAAAACAATCTGTTTGTTTACGATTGGTCTGGAATCGTAGTTATTTCTGCTGAATTTTAAATTAAAAGTCGAAAACATACATTTTAATTGGAAAAGGTGTAGTTGATGCTTAATTCAACGGCACATTTTCTATATTTGTAAAGCCGTATGTTATCTAATATGCTTTTTGAAGTATATTAAGAATGTTTAAGTTTTATAAAAAATATAAGGGTTTAAAGTTATGATATTTGTAAAAAATTCCTTAGAACTGCAATGAATAATTTACACTTTAATCTTTTATTTCAAATTTATATTAGCATATTCAAGGATTGGTAAACGTATTTAATGACCAAAACTAGTTCTTTTGTAAGAACTAATATATGTATAAGGAACAAGTGACTATGAAAATCAATTTTTAAAATATTGAGAATTTTATTCTATGTTAATACGGAGCATGAATAATGTAAAATATGTAACATTAAAATTTAATTGAAGATTGTTTTTTATTAAAATTTCAAGACTTTTGAGGAGCCTTCCAACAATATTAAGACACAATGTTGCTACTTCTGTGCATGTTAACCAAATTCTTGCTTTTTTCATTAGATTTTCAGTATGTTATGATAATGCTAAGAGTTATTTCAAGTTGGACACAATAAATTAATGGATAAAACAATCTGTTTGCTTATGATTGGTTTGGAATCATAGTTATTGCTGCTGAATTTTAAATTAAGAGACGAAAATCTAGATTTTAATTGGAAAAGGTATAGTTTATACTTCATTCAACGGCATATTTTCTATATCTGTAAAGCCGTAGAATATCTAATATTCTGTTTCAGGTATATCAAGTGTATTTAAGTTTTGAGAAACAATACAAGGGTTTAAATTTATGAAATTTGCTAAAATTTCCTTAAAACTGAAAGGAATAATTTACACTTTACACTTTTATTTACAATTTATATTAGCATATTCCCGGATTGTTAAATGGATTTTATGACCAACACTAGTTCTTTTGTAAAAAGAAATATCTGCATAAAGGGACAAGGGACTATGAGCATCAATTTTTAAATATTGAGAATTTTATTCTATATTAATACGGAGCATGAATAATGTAAAATATGTAACATTAAAATTTAATTCAAGATTGTTTTTGGATTAAAATTCCAAGACTTAGTGAACATTTGAGGAGCCTTCCAACAATAATAAGACACAATGTTGCTACGTCTCTGCATGTTAACCAAATTCTTGCTTTTTTTCATTAGATTTTCAGTATTTAATGATAATGCTAAGAGTTATTTCAATTTGGACACAATAAATTAATGTATAAAACAATCTGTTTGCTTAAGATTAGTTTGGAATTATAGTTATTGCTGCTGAATTTTAAATTAAAAAGACGAAAACCTAGATATTCTTTTGTAAAAACAAATATCTGCATAAAAGGTCAATGGACTATGAAAATCAATTTTTAAAATATTGAGAATTTTATTCCATATTAATACGGAGCATGAATAATGTAAAATATGTAACATTAAAATTTACCTAAAGATTGTTTTTGATTAAAATTCCAAGACTTCGTGAGCATTTGAGGAACCTTCCAACAATATTAAGACACAATGTTGCTACTTCTCTGCATGTAAACCAAATTCTTGTTTTTTTCATTAGATGTTCAGCATTTAATGATAATGCTAAGAGTTATTTCAAGTTGGACACAATAAATTAATGGGTAAAACAATATGTTTGCTTAGGATTAGTTTAGAATCGTAGTTATTTCTTCTGAATTTTAAATAAAAAGACGAAAACCTATATTTTAATTGGTAAAGGTGTAGTTGATACTTCATTCAACAGGCATATTTTCTACATCTGTGAAGCCGCATGCTATCTAATATTCTGTTTCAAGTATATTAAGAATGTTTAAGTTTTATAAAAAATATAAGGGTTTAAAGTTATGATATTTGTAAAAAATTCCTTAGAACTGCAATGAATAATTTACACTTTAATCTTTTATTTCAAATTTATATTAGCATATTCAAGGATTGGTAAACGTATTTAATGACCAAAACTAGTTCTTTTGTAAGAACTAATATATGTATAAGGAACAAGTGACTATGAAAATCAATTTTTAAAATATTCAGAATTTAATTTATATTAATACGGAGCATGAATAATGTAAAATATATAACATTAAAATTTAATTGAAGATTGTTTTTGGATTAAAATTCCAAGACTTCGTGAACATTTGAGGAGCCTTCCAACAATATTAAGAGCACAATGTTACTACTTCTCTGCATGTAACTAAATTCTTGCTTTTTTCATTACATTTTCAGTATTTAATGATAATGCTAAGAGTTATTTCAATTTGGACACAATAAATTAATGTATAAAACAATCTGTTTGCTTAAGATTAGTTTGGAATTATAGTTATTGCTGCTGAATTTTAAATTAAGAGATGAAAACTTAGATTTTAATTGGAAAAGGTATAGTTTATACTTCATTCAACGGCATATTTTCTATATCTGTAAAGGCGTATGATATCTAATATTCTGTTTCAAGTATATCAAGTGAGTGTAAGTTTTGAGAAAAAATACAAGGGTTTAAAGTTATGATATTTGTTAAAATTTCCTTATAACTGCAAGGAATAATTTACACTTTACAATTTTATTTCCAATTTATATTAGCATATTCATGGATTGCTAAACGGATTTTATGACCAATAGTAGTTGTTTTGTAAAAACAAATATCTGCATAAAAGGTCAATGGACTATGAAAATCAATTTTTAAAATATTCAGAATTTAATTTATATTAATACAGAGCATGGATAATGTAAAATATGTAACATTACAATTTACCTAAAGATTATTTTTGATTAAAATTTCAAGATTTCGTGAACCTTTGAGGAGCCTTCCACCAATATTAAGATAAAATGTAGCAACGTCTTTGCATGTTAACCAAATTCTTGCTTTTTTAATTAGATGTTCAGCATTTAAATAGATACTTAACTGCTTGTCGATTTTTACTTATGAAGAAAAAATATTCATACGACAATTATTTCAAATCCTACAAAACAAAAAAAAATTCGTTGTATTGGGGTATTAACCCTCTCGCTGCGCATCCCGCGATTTCCACGGGCAACATAGATGTAGCAAAATTTGCGCAACGGGCGATTTCAGCGGGCATGCATTTTAGCAGTCTATTTAAATATATAACCCGCGCTTTAACCGTTTATTCTTTCATGTTGGCTTTACTGTGATTTTTAATTGTTTATTTTGTGGTAAACTAGCAGATGGCTTTAATTGTCCACATTTCTACGAAATATAGAAGAATTTTTTGTAGCATTTTGAGCGCGCTTTTTATAGCTGAAAGATGTCTGGAAGGAAGCGTTTCGCGAGTGATATAACCTATACTCCTAACGATATTTTCGACACTGACAGCACTTCTGACTCTTATTTCAAGTATATTGAAGATAGTTATAGAGAAACTGATGAGAATTTCTCGGATTCCTCTGCGGATAGGGATGAATCTGAAAATTCATTTTCTATTCAAAATTTTCTACAATGGTGCAAAATTGATACGCAAAATATACCACCAGCTCCTGCTTCATTTCCTTTCCTTGGAAATCTCGGACAAAATTTCACTATGGCAAATAATGCAACTGTTTTGGACTATTTTGAACTTTATTTTGATGATGTTATGTTGCAAATAATAGTAAAAGAGACCAACAGTTACAAGAGAGTAACAGACCTATGAGACTAACTTCTCGACACTTTGCTGCTAGCCATATAACCCAAATCCCATCAAGAAATAGCCTAGTAGATAGTGTGCTATCTGTTGTTAAAAAAACTGAACTTGGAACAAAAACTAAGAAAAGAAACGCGAATTTGGTGCAAGGATTGCGAGGTCGGACTTTGCCACGAGCCTTGTTTCGAAATTTATCATACAAGACTTCATGTCTACTAAATGTTTTGTAAGTCTTTTGCATTTTTTAATTAGTATATACTTTTTGCTTTTGTATTTTATAAAATAAATGATAATTTAACGAAGATTAATTTTCAAAATTTAGATTTTATATCATTATTCTTCAATTTCATTATTCTGCAAACTTTTTAAGGACCTAATTCTATATTTTTAAAAAAAATCTCTTTTACAAAAATTTTTTGTATATTTTAACTCTAAAATGTATATAGATTTGAAACATGTAATAAAAAAATACGCAATTTTTAAACATATTTTGATAAAATAAATACTCAGCAAGAGTGTTAAACTAATTAATTTTGGAAAAAAAATTACAATTTAAAACTATATATAACAAAATCATTATAAGACAATGACCAAAACTTTTTATCTATGTTAATACGGAGGATGAATAATGTAAAATATGTAACATTAAAATTTACTTGAAGATTGTTTTTGGTTAAAATTCTAAGGTTTATGAACATTTAAGGAGTCTTCCAACAATATTAAGAAAAAATGTTATACTTTTCTTCATGTTAACCAAATTCTTACATTTTTCATTAGCCGTACAACATTTGAATAGAAACATAACTGCTTGTCTAATTTTACTTATGAAGAAAAAATATTCATACTACAAATATTTCAAATCGTACAAGATTTTAAAAACTTTTTTCGTTGTATCGGGGTATTAAACTAATTAATTTTGGAAAAAATTTACAATTTAAAAACATATATAAGAAACACATTATAAGACAATGATAAAAAAAATCGAGAAATACTAAGAAAGATAATGCACCTAAAACATTTTATGACCTCTGATTCTTTAGTAAAAGCATCTGGATGTCAAATAAAAATTTTCAGTTTAAAAATAATAACAAAAAAACCAAGCTTAAGTAAAGCGAAATAATTAGTTAATTGAAAAATGTCTTCTGATTATGATTGATTATGATTAGCTCGACTTTTTGAAAACTAAACTCAAAGGTTAAGTTTAATCAAATTATATTAGTTACCCTTATTTCTTTAAAAAGTTGCTTATCCCTAATGAGTAATAATTCTGTATACTTGTAAAATTCTTGGAATACCGTTCATCTCTGAAGCAGAAGGACGTCATCTCTCTTAAAATTGGAACAAAAAGCCAGTGCTGTATTGAACAGAGATTCAAGAAGCAATTTCAGGATTGGGACGGCAAATTTGTTGTAAGTCGTACTGACATGTAATGGGAAATTTCGTGAAACTATCAATGGTGCAGGTACACCCAATCTGGGAAATCTTCATGAACCCCAGATATTTCTGTGAATGCCCCCTTTGGTTTTGCAGCCAATATGGAGAGAATCTTTGGTCAGTTTATAAATTTTCCCGGATTTGCAGTCTTTATATAAGTTTTTTAAATACCTAACCAGTATCAATATTAACTTATATCTTATCTTATTCAACTTGTAAATTAGATTGTGTACACATAGACACGTAATCGGCCTAGATTTATTCTCAATTAAAAGTTACATAAGATTTTACAATACTATAAAGGGTTTGGATTACTATGGTCTACAGTTTTTCTACAAGAGAACTAATTAGACTGGGAACAATTGCTTAAACCTACAACTTTTCAAATGTTCATATTACAAATTTAACATTTATATAAATTCGGGAATTCTTCATTCACCCCAGATAATTCTGTGAATGCTTCCTTTGGTTTTGTAGCCTATCTGGAGAGAACCTTTTCCTAATTCATATATTTTCCCGGATGTGCAGTCTTTACATAAGTTTGTTAAATACCTGACTAGCATCAATATGAATTTACATCGTACCTTATTCAACTTGTAAAATAGATTGTGTACGTATAGACGCTTAATCGGTCTAGAATTATTCTCATTTAAAAGCTACCTATGATATTACAATATTATAAAGGGTTTGGATTGCTATGGTCTACAGTTTTTCTACAAAAGAACTAATTAGATTGGGAACAACTGCTTCAAGCTATAAGTTTTCAAAAGTGAATATTACAAATTTATCCTTTGTACAAATAACAATTAGAGTATTTGTTTCGATTTGAAGTTGAATCTAATTTTAAAGTTTAAAATAATTAAAGTATGTTACGAAATTGTAAAAGAAAAAAAATAATTTATTTGTTTTTTTATTTGAAATAGTATATTTTCTTAAATAAATTTACAATTACACTTACCTAAAGAATGAAATTCACTTATAATTCAGATAACTTTTAAAATGTGGATATTAGATAAATAATTTTTATATAAATTAGAAATAAAATATTTGCTGCTGTTTCCTCCCATACCACATTTATAAACCAAGCTCGATTGAGCCTGAAGGCTCTCGTTATTAAGGCCAAGGGGTGAGCTTTTCGTTTTAATGAGCACCATTAAGGTGAAAGAACGACTTCGCTCAAGTAATCCTTGTAATTTTGAAGTAGAGACCAAGAAGAACCAGAGACTTGGCATGCTAACCCCAGAGGTATTGATTGAGAACTTGAACATCGTGACCACGAACATATTTTAGGTGCCCACGTCACATTTAACGAACATGGATGATCTTAGGCCTGCTCGGATTCCGACCTTGCAACCATTCAGTTACGAGATCGTTGTGTTTGCCGACTGAGCTACCGTGGCTCCAAAATGTTTGGTTTAATCTATAAATGAATTGGAAAATTATATGGAGTTTTTAAAATAAAAAAATCTTAAAAATATATCTGCATTTGTTTATTTGTTAAGTCTTTAAAATTTGATTAGCTGTTAAAATATTGTAAAAACATTGACTTCTTATTTGCAAAGTTGAACTTTTGTTGCACTTTATGATGTAAAACAGTATTTACTCGTTCTCGAAAATGTTATTCAAGTTAAGTATAAAGAATTCAGTTTTAAAAATTTCATAAATACATATAACATATTTTCTCCCAAGATTGTGTCTAATATGTAATCTACAAACTTAAAAAAATATTTTGACTCATTTTGTACTTTTATCAATTAAAATGGCTTTGTTTTAATAATATTTGTTTTAATCTGTAGATGAATTTGAAAGTTACATGGAGTTTTAAAAATATAAAAAAATAAAATATATCTGCATTTGTTCATTTGTTAAGTCTTTAAACTTTGATTAACTCTTAAAGTATGTTAAAAAACATCGACTTCTTATTTACAAAGTTTAACTTTTGTTGCACTTTATGATGTAAAACAGTATTTACTCGTTCTCGAAAATGTTATTCAAGTTAAGTATAAGGAATTAAGTTTTAACAATTTCATAAATGCATATAATATATTTTCTCCCAAGATTGTGTCGAATATGTAATCTACAAACTTAAAAAATATTTAGAATTATTTGTACTTTTATCAATGGTTTTTAAGATACTTTTTAACCACTATATTTTCTGTTTTGTTCTACTCTTCTTTTCCAGTCAAGAAAATATGACATTACTGACACAATCCAATAAAATTATTGACATGGCAAAGTTAGAATTAGACATTAAATACTTATAAAAAGAGATTAAAATGTAATTGTCAAAAACACTTTAATGGTACGGAACTTTTGACGCATTAAACCTCTTCTTGGTAACGTGAAATACTTGTAAGTTTTTCTTTTTATTTATTGAATTATTACTGTAATGGTATTTTTGGGTTTGGTATATCAAAATTGGAAATTAGTAGTGACATAACTAGCAAAGTAAATCCAAATTTACTTGATATTATTCATTGGAGAAATCTTTTAAATTTTTATTTATAATTTTTCAGCTTATATAACAAATTAAATTAAATTAATCTTATTTAAAAAAGATGAATTTAGACTTGCAATATTTTGTTTTTTGTTCGCATGGTGTTTAAAATCATATTTCAGTTTAACGATCACACTCAATTAAGTAAATTAAAAATATTCTCGTAAAAAAGAATAAAACTCTTTAGTAAAAAATCGTTGATATAATTTAAGCAAATATAAAAATTTGTATTATCCTTTCAGATATTGACATTATATGCTGTAAATAATTCTTTTGTCATTTTAACATTAAAAGTGGATCTTAATGTAATTACAAAGTTAAATATGAACCTAAATAAAAATTAATTGACATAAAATAGACACACTTTAGTATAGTAAAAAAAAAAAAACCCTCAGAAATCAAATTATATTATATTGTAAAATTTATTTTCAGCAACCCCTTAAAAATTGTCATTTTTAAATCTTTAATTTTATATTTCTTCCAATTTTTTTTCAAACATTGTGGAGGTTACTTTTAGTTTAGAAACAGAGCTAATAATTTTGCTGAATGTTTTTGTTCAAAAATATATTTTACACATATATTTTGTAAGTATAAAAAAGGTGTCCTAAAATTAGTACAATGGTCCAATCCTGATTGTTTTTCCATGAATTTGCTATTGCATACATAGCACACGCTCTTTTCTTATCTTTCAATGAAAACCAGTTCAAACACCTATTTATACACCTGGACACAACAAGGGGTATGTAGATGTCTATTCTATTCAGAAAAACTGGAGATTGCAAGATAAACATACTCTCTAACTCTCACGCTTGGTTGAAATTTATCTAGTGTTTAATGCTGCTTGCAAATCTTTTTTTTTCTAAGAATTTGGATACTTTATTCTGCATTTTGCTTCTATAGAAATATCGCGAAAAATTTTATAGACCAAGAGGCTCTTGAAGAATATATAAATTCTTTAAGTGATGAGGAAATTGGTAATCCCGAAATTGTTATTGTTCCTCCTAATCCCGATTCTGCTAGTGATGAAGAAGACATAGATGATTCAGCCACAAAATGTGTAAAACAAGTAATGTGTGATGCGCTAAAAGTTCAATCTGCCACTGGTATTGAAATTTTATCAAATAACTCTAAAGAATGTCATCTTCCTATGGAAAACCCCAGTGGGTAAAACTTCAACCAAAATCTGAACTTCAAGTGATTCCGTTTCTACACTAGATTATGAAATTATAATCATGGTTGCGGAAAAAACTCCAGTTGAACTCTTCCACATGATTGTAGATGACATATCTCATACTGTACGAATCAGTATGCATTCCCCCCCCCAAAAAAAAAACTAACGTATCAAAACATGGTTTTTCGATCGCTACGATACTATATGTCACATTAGTGCTTAAATATAGCATAGGAAGTCTTTTTTATTTATGTTCACAAATGCTCATATTTTGCACTAAAATATATTACTAAAAGATGAAAAATAATAGAATATCCTGAAATTTCTGAAATTGTACCTTAAATCAACATTAACCCCTTCCGGTATGATTTAATAATGAAAACCTGTGCATGAAATAACCATTTAATTTTTATTTAAAAAACTTGTTTCATTTTACAATTCTTACATATCCTTAATTAAAATCCACTTTTTACATAGTGTTAAATAATATCAGGAACAGTAAAATTAAGAAAATATCAAAGCAAAACATTAATAAGGTATACAGATAATAGTCTTCAAGCTAGTGGTACTTTTCAAAACAAAGTCCAGAGGAATTCTTAATTGTTTACACCGCCAAGTAGTCTCACTTTTAATTGGATTCTTGTAACACACACGGCATTTCTTAGTAGGTTTTCTTTTATTCTGACTCATTAATTTGGCAATGACTTGAACCAAGTACACAATATGCAATAGTGACTTGTGATTTTCACAAGTAATAAAAGTGTTGCCAAATTCAGTACTTAGAAATTTTAAACTAAATTAATTATCATATTTAACAGTAACTTTAATCGCATGACGAGTGTAGCTCGTCATTGTGCGGTATGGAATGAAAAACTAATGACGAGCTAGACTCGTCATTTTACCGGAAGGGGTTAAAAATTATTTTCAGCCATTGAAAGGATTTTACTTTTTATTATACATCTAAGAAAACAAATTTGATTATTCAGTAGTGTTTTCAGATGGACATAGTAGAACAGTTATGTGCACATACTCAAATCATGGTTATTATTAAAACTAGCATATAGCCCGTCATATGACGGGATCAGTAATTTTTTTATTTTCCAGAATTGTAAAGTACTCTATAAGGCAGATAAAAAAGGGTTTTATATGTGAATTATCCGGTACACGCTCAATAATTTGTTTATCTTCATACTCATCTAAAGTCTCCCGATAATGTGAATGCAGTTTAGAATCACGTTGAATTCATTTAGAAAAATAATTCAAAGTTTTCTTAGCTACGTCAAAATTATCGTTAAGTTCTTTCCAATTTTTTCCACAGTAATTAATGGCAGTAAAGGAATAGAACTATTATTTCTACTACAGACTGGAGGTAGATAGAAGATGTTACTATCGATTATAAAATTTTCATCGCAACCAAAAATAATCGATAATTAAATTTAAAATTATCACTTATGTACCTAATATATTATTTTAGCCAAATTTAAGAGATATTATTTACGTTACTCTAAGTTTAGTGATAAAACGTATGAAAATAATGCACACGATATTTAAATAATTTAAAATAAGAAACGATTAAATGAGATGCTTAAAGGAAAGACGTCATAATGCTAGAGAAAATGTTATTTTTACCTATTTATTACTTGACAAATTGATAAACGTAATAGCCTTCTCTTAATCGGGGAAAATAGGGCTTTAAATAAGAGCAATAAATGATAGAAAAGTGGGAGAGGGGTGGTTTCCGAACGTTGCTAACTCTAAATCGTGAAGAATCCAATATGGACTCCTCTATCCATTCCAGGTCCAACCGCTTCAGAAATTCGAGGACAGACGGACAGGCAACTTAGGCTATTATTATATAGATAAGAGCGTCGACACTGATTATTAACAGTAGAAGGTCACAGTTCCTGTTTGAAAAAAATTCAGCGGTTTTGACCGTAGTATTCCGAGTTGCTCTGATAATAACGAAGCTATACAAAAACTTACAGAATATTTTTTCATTAAAAAAATTGTATTTTTCATGTTTAAAATTACTACTTCCAGAAAACAGTAAGAAACAATTACTAGAATATACAGTTGATTATACAAAATTATTCAAACGGGTTATGTTTTGTTACATAAGAAAATTCAGCTGCAAAATTTTCCACTTTATGAAATTTCTTCAACTTGTCATTTCTAAAAAAAAATACTTCAAAACTCAGAAAATCCACTTAATGCTGGGAATTTTGTCGTCAGTAATGGATTAAAAAAAGTAATTTAAAATTTAATTTTTTTTTATATGTCATAATATTTCGTTTCGTTTCAGAATTTATGTTCTTTATTCAGGTACAGACGTCAAAAAACAGGTTCATTATTTTTGATTCTAAGGACTTCTGAAACTGACAAAATAATTTATCACAATTTTTTACTATTCTGCCTTTAAAATATCCCATTATTTACGGTTTTTTATCGTCCTGACAAGTAGCTTAGAATATCTCAGCAAATTTTGGCAAGTTTCGCTGACTTCCGGAATATTATAATAGTTTCATATCGATGAAAGCGTAATATACATCGTAATATGACGTATAGTAAAATAATGGAGAAAAAGAAAATTTATACAATAAAATAATGTTTGAGGTTTCTCTTTTGAATTTACTGTTAGTAAGATAAATGTTTTTAGATACAAAACTTAGAAATATGTCTTATCCGTTTTTTTTACTGAAAATATAATATATTTGAAACAAAAAGAGTTTCTAACTTGATTCAGAACTACCAGAGTGTGATCTAAAAATCAGGAGGTATTACGAGTTTTTTAACGGAATATATAATATATTTGAAAAAAAAGAGTTTCTAACATGATCCAGTGCTACCATTGTGGGATCTAAAAATCAGTAGTTATTAAGAGTTTTTTAACCGAATATATAATATATTTGAAAAAAAAAAAAAAGAGTTTCTAACTTGATTCAGTGCTACCATTGTGGGATCTAAAAATCAGTAGTTATTAAGGGTATTTAACTGAAAATATAATATATTTGAAAAAAAAGAGTTTCTAACTTGATTCAGTACTACCATTGTGGGATCTAAAAATCATTAGTTATTAAGAGTTTTTTAACCGAAAATATAATATATTTGAAAAAAAGGGGTTCTAACTTGATTCAGTACTACCATTGTGGGATCTAAAAATCAGGAGTTATTAAGAGTTTTTTAACCGAAAATATAATATATTTGAAAAAAAAAGAGTTTCTAACTTGATTCAGTACTACCATTGTGGGATCTAAAAATCAGGAGTTATTAAGAGTTTTCTAACCGAAAATATAATATATTTGAAAAAAAAAAGAGTTTCTAACTTGATTCAGTTCTACCATTGTGGAATCTAAAAATCAGGAGCTATTAAGAGTTTTTTTTAACCAAAAATATAATATATTTGAAAAAAAAGGGTTTCTAACTTGATTCAGTACTACCATTGTGGGATCTAAAAATCAGGAGTTATTAAGAGTTTTTTAACCGAAAATATAATATATTTGAAAAAAAAAAAGAGTTTCTAACTTGATTCAGTGCTACCATTGTGGGATCTAAAAATCAGTAGTTATTAAGAGTTTTTTAACCGAAAATATAATATATCTAAAAAAAAAAGAGTTTCTAACTTGATTCAGTGCTACCATTGTGGGATCTAAAAATCAGTAGTTATTAAGAGTTTTTTTAACCGAAAATATAATATATTTAAAAAAAAGAGTTTCTAACTTGATTCAGTGCTACCATTGTGGGATCTAAAAATCAGTAGTTATTAAGAGTTTTCTAACCGAAAATATAATATATTTGAAAAAAAAAAGAGTTTCTAACTTGATTCAGTGCTACCATTGTGGGATCTAAAAATCAGTAGTTATTAAGAGTTTTTTTAACCGAAAATATAATATATTTAAAAAAAAGAGTTTCTAACTTGATTCAGTGCTACCATTGTGGGATCTAAAATTCAGGAGTTATTAAGAGTTTTTTAACCGAAAATATAATAAATTTGAAAAAAAGAGTTCTAACTTGATTCAGTACTACCATTGTGGGATCTAAAAATCAGGAGTTATTAAGAGTTTTTTAACCGAAAATATAATATATTTGAAAAAAAAAGGGTTTCTAACTTGATTCAGTACTACCATTGTGGGATCTAAAAATCAGGAGTTATTAAGAGTTTTTTAACCGAAAATATAATATATTTGAAAAAAAAAGAGTTTCTAACTTGATTCAGTGCTACCATTGTGGGATCTAAAATTCAGGAGTTATTAAGAGTTTTTTAACCGAAAATATAATAAATTTGAAAAAAAGAGTTCTAATTTGATTCAGTACTATCAGTGTGGGATCTAAAAATCAGGAGTTATTAAAAGAAAAATCAATATATATTTAGATTAACTTAAAGAAACTTCTATTAAAATAAAAATTTGAGTATGAAAAAATAGAGAAAAAGAAAACTTATACAAGAAAATAATGTTGAAGTGTGTCTTTTAAGTTTACTGTTACTAAGATAAATGTTATTAAATACAAAACTTAGAAATATGTCTTATCTTTTTTTTTAACAGAAAATAAAATATATTTGAAAAATTAAAAAATTATATAAAATATATTGACATGATAATTTCTGACTTGATTCAGTACTACCAGTGTCTGATCTAAAATTCAGGAGTTATTAAGAGAAAAATCAATATATATTTACAAGAACTTAAAGAAACTACTATTACAGTAAACTTTGAGTATGAAATTCAAAGTATTTTAAAGTTTCTCAATATGCGTACAATCTCCATATTATGGTCTTCTATAGTTGTGATCTCAACAGTTGCTAGTTTATCAGTTCTTTGGTTGTTTTAGAGGTGATCTTTGTGAGCCAGAATTCTTTTTGCCGTTCACAGTAACTTTAACTATTCTTATCAAACTAGCATATAGCCCGTCATATGACGGGATTATTAAAACTTTTAATTTTCCAGACTTGTGAAGTACCCTATGAGGCAGGTAAAAATATGGTTTGGTTTTTTAGCTGAGAATTATTTGTTACAAGCTCAATTATTTGTTTATCATCATACTCCTCTACAGTCTCCTGATACTGTGAATGCAGTTTAGAATCACAATGAATTCATTCAAACCCTGTGGTACCCTATAAGGCAGGTAAAAAAAAAAAAAACACGCTCAATAAATCTGAGAGCAAGCTGCCAATAATTTATCTTGTAATATTACGTGATAGGATGGAGAGCAGAGATTTTAATATTGACAGTGATTATTTAACAATTATCACATAAGAATCGATGAGAGAAAAAAAAACAATGAACAAAAAACAAATTTAACAAAAGATAAAATAAAATAGAAATATGAAAAGATTTTATGAAAAGAATATTTATTGTGATAATAATGAAATTTAAAATTTAGTTAATATAATTTTAAAAAAAAAATATCGATGAAATTAAAAATATAATATATAAAATTTAAAAAATAAAAAAATTTATTAATTAAAGTTTAATTTTATAATTAAATAATAAATTAGATTTATTTAATAAGAAATAATTTTTATAAAAAGTTAGAATAATGATTATATGTGTTACCTATTATTATATGTTAAACTTCATCGCCTACACTTATTGTGAAAAAGGTTTGATATGGCTTTAAATAATAAGAGGAGAATTTTTAAAGATCGTTTTGAATTTTGATAACTCATCAATATATATGCTGTCCTTCCAGGTAATTCAAAAGACGGACTTAGGATTATTATATTAAAGAGAACATTTTATTAATAAAAACATTTATTTTTTTATCTTAATTATCTTTAATAATTAATTTTTATTTGCAATGATGTTCGCTTCCATTGATTAATTTTTGATTAGTAAATAAAAATTTAAAAACGTACATTTTTAAATGTTGATAACTTTAAAATTGTTAAGCTACAATACATCGTATGCTCATAAAAACAGACAGTCACAGAAACACACGTAAAGTTAAATAACCAAGAAGGCACACAAAAAATATAAAAAAAATAACATTTCATTTCAGAAACTGAGCGATAATTTTGACATGCATAAAGACGAATTGGTTTGGGTGGGCAACCCAAAGTAAGGGTGATGGCCAGAGACGAAGACGAGCGGGAGTAGACGGCGGTGTTGGCACCAAGTTGGCCCACTCTACTTCCTTTTCCATGAATTTTAACCCAATCGAGATCTTGTACCACTTTGATTGTTACAAGTGAAATCGTAGAAGCAGCATTTTGATATTGTTGTTCAACTGAGTCAATTATTATTCAACCCCCAAAATCGGTAAATTTAAAATCACAATGTCCATGTTTTTTTTACAGAACAAAAAATTTACAATTCGATAGAAAACTAAAAATATAAATCATAACTTTAACTTACATTTTAAAATAAGAACAATAACTAAATCTAACTTTAAAAGAATGATATAACTCAAAAAATTTTATTTTCAAACACTTTTATTTATTTTAAACATTTCACACTTATTCGTGAAACATAAGGCTTGATATAATGGCATTAAATACTCGAAAACGGGGAAGAGGGTGGACTTCGAATGTTTTAAAGACTCCTTTTTGAATTTTGATAACCCTAACTCATCAAGAATCCAATATGGATGCCCCTGTCCTTTCCAGGTCCAATCGCTTCATACATTCAAGGACAGACGGACAGATAACTTAGGTTATTATTATATAAAGAATAACATTTTAAAAAGAATTTTTTAAAATTACTGAATAATATATGAGTGTCTATAAATAGCATTTATCTGAAAGAAGAATTAATTTTATGTAATAATAGAATGTTTCGCTTTCCATTGATTAATTTTTTTTGCAAGAATGAACTTACAAAGTATTCAATGATGTTCTTGGTACTTAATTTTAGAAAACGTACACTTTTTAACATGTAAATTGGATAAACTGTCTTAAAATTGTTCTTAAGCTACAATAAAGAATCGTATGCTCATAATATACAGACTCCAGTCACATTAATGTAACCACTATCTAATTTTAACGTAAACGTTAAATAACCAATTGTAGAAGGCACACAAATGTGGTGGATATATAAAATGTGTTGTATGTATTCCGAAAACATTTCATTTCTTGAAATCCTTCAGAAACTGAGCGATAATTTTGACATGCATAAAGACATGATTATTGGATTTTAGATCAAGGGTGGACGCATTTCCAAAACGGTTAGTTTTGTAAGTTGTTCGCTGGCCAGCGTTGTACACCAAGTCCTCAAGGTGATGGCATCTACCAGCAAGACAGATATAAAGATCGCTGAGTACGAGCGGTGTTCGAAGAACACCAAGTTGAGCTTACTCTACTTCCTTGGTCAGCAAATTCCATGAATTTTAACCCAATCGAGAATGTGTACAACCACTTTGATTGGGTTGTTCAATAGACCTCACCCGCTTAATCTAGTGAATCTGGTCACTGCATTGAAGGCAGCATGGCTCAAAATCGAGTAACACAGATTCAACAATGTCCACGTGTTTCAGAAATAGGGAGCAACCAGATCACTCCTGTATTCACCTGCCACCTTTAGAGGTATGATTTGGAAGGCATTGTGACCACGAACACATAGCACAGCCTCCAGCTGCCATTAAAGAATATAGAAAATCTTTGGATGGCCCGAGTCTCAGATTACAACCCTCTGGTTATGAGATTGACGGAGCTAACTCAACTCTATACATTTTTTCTTTACAACAGGAAAGGAAACTTACAAATATACGACAGAAAAGAAAAATAAGTAAATCATAACTTTAACTTACATTTATGAAACAAAACAAAACTACTCTAACAAATAAGACCAGGTGATTTATATTTTCAAACACAAAATATATCCTTCTGTAAATATTTCAAACTTGTTTAGTTTCCCAGTGTGATACCCCACATAAGTATGCGTACATTAATAGAAACATTTTTATCAATGATAGACTTAAAAAGTGTTTTATACAACTTAGAGTAAGTCTTTTTATGTATCTTCAGTTATACCCTGTTTAAGCTCTTTTAGATAAAATATGGATTTCTACAAATACTTTCAGCAGGGCCAACATTTACTAACGGATCTATGGATTTACGTTCTTTTCCTGGGAAGAAATAGGAGAAAGATATAGCATAAAGAACATGAAATATTGAGGTACATTTTATATCGCTTTATACTAGCATTTATTCTGATTTTATGATTATTGTTTGTGCTTCTAGTTAATGTTTTTTCAAATCTCTTTCGTGTTTTCTACCTTTTACTTGGCTACTTCATGATTCAGTAAAAATGCGCAGCACTATCAATAGGAATAACTATACATTATCTCTTTCCGCATTTCAAGTCATTCCTGACAAATAATAACTTAAATATATTACCGTAAATATAATCTTATACATAAATATTTTTTTACTTTATTAATGTTAATTCTTTAATGATGTATACCACATATTAACCCCTTCCAGGTTCATTTTATTTCAGGATTATAGGTAAAAAATTATCAATTTTTTATGCTTATTTTCATACATACATAGCTTTTTAAACGCAATAGTATCATTTGCTTACAAAAATTCCTAAAAATTAATGTAAAAATTCAATTTAAGTAAATGAGTAATTTAATTGTACAGTTGGCATTCTGTATGCAGAAATCATTAGACTTTGGAGTCAATTCACACTATAACTGTAAATATAAAGCTTAGAATACCTAGCTTTTATCTTGAATTAAATTTTATTTATATCCTATGCATTTACATAAGTGATTATGAAATTATTAATAAAAATTTAGTTGTATATGATACAATCGAAAACACTGCACAGAGTCCAACATCTCAATTTGGACAGTAGAAACTTGTTTCTCTCCTTACCTTCTTCTCTCTACTGTCTCTATTTTAGCAGCAAATAATCCAGTAGCTAGAAAAGTAAACAAAAGAAATCGAAACCATAAAAATCACATGAGAAATAATTCGGGAGAGACTGATTGCACTGTGTAAAATTTCACAGTGCGAGAGTTACACTCGGGATGATCCAGGATGGTACATTTCGCTTGCCCGAGTTCAGCTCGGGAAAAACCTGGAACGGGTTAAAGGGCATACGGAAACATTTCAGCTGAAAAACCATCCTTAAAACAGCATTTTTCTTATTTAATATAAAATACAAAAAGTCATACTTTGTTTAGTGTGAATTTTTTATCGAAATAATTAACCCTCTGATTGTTTACTTTCCGATTTCCATGGACTATTCAAATGTAGCAAAATCTGCTCATCCCACGATTTTCGAGGACATGTGTTTTTCTTCCTTTATTAAGAACAGCATTCCGCCTTTTCACTGTTTAAGTAATGGAATAAATTATATACAGTATTAGACATTTACTTAGGTAATAAATAAAATTATATGACTAGAACTACATCTATATTAGATAATAGAATTATAGAAATTATGTTATAAATAGCAATTAACTGTATTTCAATTAAAATTTATTAAAAAATAAATTTTTTATGTGATAACATCTGAAATTAGTATTTCTGAAATGTTAATTTCTCATGATAAAAGTTAATATAAAAAATCTTTTCTAGAAAAAATATTACTATTTCAATTCTCCAATTTATATATAAATTTAAACTATGCAACAAAAAAATATGCTATCTTTAAAGATATATTGGTTTACGAATCGAACAGTCATAGGGTTAAAAAGGAAATATTATTATAAAAATTATTTTGTCTGGTTACGTAAAGCAGCAAACAAGAAAACATGAAATATATACACTAACGAAAAAATTCAAATAGTTATTCATACTTTAATAACTTATATAGGGAATATGTAAATTAAAAACATTTTTATATCATAGAAACTATTTATATTAATAATAATATGATCAATATATTTTATTTTAGATCAGGATAATTGTTTTTATATTTTTTGAATTTTCACGTTTTTAAACATTTCCAAATTTTAACTTAACACATTGTATGCCGGACACGTACTAGTACGTTTTCTGACGATTGATACTTAAGCGTGGCTGAAGTTTTAGTACGTTTTCTGACGGTTGATACTTGAGAGTGGGACACGTAATATAAATTGTAAAAAATGGTTGTTTGTGGGTACAAAAATAACGGTATGTACAGGAAAACGAAGGAGTGTTCTTGTCTACTATAGATTCTGGAAAAAATTAACAAAAAAAACTAGTTTTTACAGTCGATTCGGAACCACAGAACGGGAAAAATAAAATTATACTACTATTTCTATTTGATTTTTCACATTACGATACTATTATAAATTTATCTAAAAATATAATTTTTGTTTACAAAAATCTTATGGTTGTGTATTTTATATATTCTATTTATTATTATTTTATATTTCAATATCAAATACGAAAAGTTGGTTAAAAAACAAATAATTTTCGATCTACTGAGATTTAACTGAATAACTAAATTTACGAGCAAAATGCCCGCTCCCGGTACAATTCCGCTGCAAAATGTACCCGTACACAATGCGTTAAAATTTTAGATAAATTTAAAGTTTAGTTTAGAAAAAAAATCTATATATTACTTTAATTTGGTAAAAACATTTAATTTTTACACTGTATATTACCAAAGTAATTTTGAGTGTTCAAAAATGTTATTATTTAATTTGGTGTATTTATTTTTTTATCTTAAAAATTCGTTATAAAAAATGATAAAACTAAATAATATTTTTAAAAGGGGAGTGTTATATAAGACCTTTTATTTCCTTAGAATTCTATTAATATATATTCTAAAAAATAATAGAATATTCTTTTTTAAAGGAAGAGAACAAAATTTATTTTATGACGAATCGAATAAAAGCTGTTATAATGAATGTTTTTAGTCTTGAAATTTAAAATACTATGTTTTCTTAAGTGATTAAAAGGTCAAACATCATAACATGCTGAAAAATAATTGCATTATATGAATCAACCGCAAGTCAAATATACAAATATACTTAAATCAGAATAATATGTTATTTACTAACAAGCCAAATCCTATTAAGCCAGACTTGATTTTTATTACAATCTTTAATCTTTCACTGCTTTTAATTTGTTAGAGTATTACTTTAGATTCATTTTAAAACTGAAAACAAAATTAATCTTGTCTTTGATGATTTTGTAAAAACATCCTGGAGGTAAACAAGCAATTCTGCACAAACTTTACACATCAGTTCGAACCACAAGAAAGAATAAGAATTCTTATAAGTTCTTAATATTGTTAAATGAAAACTTACCTAGGCGAAAAGGTTTTGTATGTACTTACAAAAATAACAACAGCTCCTTTAAGCCATAATTGATAATACGTGTAATCTTTAAAGTTACAAATTATAACAATTTAAATAAATATCTCGTGTAATGGTTAAAGAATGTTTTGTGCTGATAAATAAGCACCAGTCATCTGTCAGAAAGCATTAATCTCTGACGTAAACATTTAAGAATATTCTTTGTATAATGATATGATCTAATGAATTTTCTAAAGTTTTTGTTGACATTTTTAGTAGTATTTATATGTTAAACTCCTACCACTCACTGAGCAATTTTGCATGAGCGTTCGCGACATACTTTTTACGCTGATATTTTACAGTTTTGGGCACAAATATTGATAACTGATTAATGATAATAATTTATTTAAGTAGTGAAAGTTTATCCTTATTGTTTCAAAATTTAATTTATCTGACATTCAAATGAAAGTAAATAATTATTATATTATTAATGTAAAAGCCAGTGATGTATTTTATAATATGAAATATAAAATTTATTATTAGAAATCTATATTTTGAAATTCAAGATAGTTTAGTATTCATTAAAGACGAATATCGATTAACAAAGTAAATACACTGAACTGGGAAGTTAAAAAGTATGAATAGTACAGCATTACCTACTTCTACAAAGAAATTTATTTTTATCGAAAAAAAAGGATCAAGAAAATAAATGACTGATATATAAACTAATTTGGTTAAGTATTTTCTTTGGTTACGTAAAGCAGCAAACAAGAAAACATGAAATATATACACTAAATGACAAAATTCAAATACTTATTCATACTTTAATAATTTATCTTTCGAATATTTCAATTAAAAACATTTTTTATATCATAGAAACTAATTATATTTATGATAATACGATCAATATATTTTATTTTGGAGAAGGATAATTGTTAATATATTTTTTTTTAAATTTTCACATTCTTAAATATTTCCATATTTTAACTTAAAAATGTTAGATAATTTTAAAGTTTAGTTTAGAGAAAAGAATCTATATATTACTTTAATTTGGTATAAACATTTAGTTTTTACACTTTATATTACCCAAATAATTTTGAGGCTACAAAAATTTCATTATTTTAGTTTGGTGTATATTTTTTTTATCTTAAACATTCGTTACTCGAAAGCCGAACGATGGCCGATTGGTTAGGGTGCTGGCCTTCGGTACTGGAGTTCGTGGGCTCGTATCCCACAATGGCATGGATGTTCATAGCCGTTCGGAATCGGCTTTAAGCTGTAGGTCCCGGTCTCATTATCCCTCGTGTTGCATAAAGTAGACCGTAGCATTCCAAACCAAACCAAACCAAAATCGTTACTCGAAATAATAAAACATTTTATTGAATTAGAATTATGTTCATGTATATTCTAAAAAAATAATAGTATATTCTTTTTAAAAGGAACAGAACAAAATTTATTTTTTTACAAATTTGAATAAAGTCTGTTATTGTGAATGTTTTCAGTTTCGAAATTTTTAAATACTATGTTTTCTTAAGTGATTTAAAGGTCACACAACATAACTTGCTGAAAAATATACAATGAATAACAACCCCAAGTCAAATTTACAAATATATTTAAACCAGAATAATCTGTTATGTACTAATAAGCCAAATCCTATTAAGCCAGACTTTATTTTTATTACTCTCTTTAATCTTACACTGTTTTTAATTTGTTAGAGTATTACTTTAGATTCATTTTAAAACTGAAAACAAAATTAATCTTGTCTTTGACGATTTTGCATAAACATCCTGGAGGTAAACAAGCAATTCTGCACAAACTTTACATATCAAGTCGGACTCCAAGAAAGAACAAAAGTTAATCACATCCCTTGGAGCAGTATGAGAATGACACATTTTTAAAAAACATTGGAAAAAAAGTTAATAATTTTTATTAAAAGGGTGTATAAATCAAACAATAAGACATTTGTAAGTGAATTTGAAATAGATACTTTATTTTAAAGTAAACTAAAGTAAATTTGCTTTTAAAATCTGGTTTTGATAGAATCTGATTGTAAAAGCAGTTTTTAACATGAATATTTAAAAGAAGGAAAAAATTAAGTGTCGATAGTTTAAAGTATCAAAAACATTGAAAATCACTGACCTTCAAACGGTTAAAGAATGCAACCAATTCTTAAAGTTCTCTTAAAATGTCAATCATGATGCATGTACTAACTAAATTTGATATTTTTCGATCTTATATGTATTTTGGAAGAACATATATTTGTAAGCATATGTACTATCGAGATGGTGTATAAGTCTTGAAAAGAGGACTAAAACTAGAATAAAATTCTACGACACTATTACTGAAAGAGTAGTGCATGGAGTAAATAGGGGAACAAAAACTTTTAGAATAAAAGTTTATGTCTGAAGAAAATTAATAACTAGGTCAAAAAACTATATTTTAAAATTAGAATAAAATAAACTTCAAAATTTGTCTAGACAGTTAAAGAAATTTACATAGAAATTAGATTTAGACTGGAGTAAAGAGCAAATGAGTAATTCCATAGATATAGCCATTTTTCATGTCTCTACTAAAATGAACAGCTTAAATCGCTTATGTAAATAATATTGTTTTAGTTTCAACGAAATTTCCATCATGATGATTAAATTTTAATTTTATCTGTTATCTAGCAATCTACAGTTTCTGATGTTGCCCGGGTTTTGTAATTTCATCCAGTATTCATCAGAGTCTTATTTGAGATATACATGCAAATAAATAACTGTACATTTTAAATTACAACATATTTTACTATAAAAAGTTAAATATGTTTTTGAACAGTACGAGTTTGCTGCGTGAAGAATAATGAAACGGGGTCCTACAGAGCAACACATATTCTAGGTGAGTACGAATATTAATACTAGATGAAGGAATTATACACACACACACACACACATATATATATATATATATATATATATATACATAAATACTTTTACATACATACATATATATAAGAGAGGAAGAAAGGGGAAGACTTGAGAGAGAGAAAAAAGGAAGAGGGAGGCAGAAAAAGTGAAAGAAATGAATAGTTATAAAGAACTAAAATACATTTTAAATATATATATATATATATATATATATATATATATATACATATATATATATATATATATATATATATGTGTGTGAATATATATATATACATACATATATATACATATATATATATATATATATATATATATATATATATATATATATATATATATACATACATATATATATATATATATATATATATATATATATATATATGTATATATATATATATATATATATATATATATATATATATATATATATATATATATATATATACATATATATATATATATATATATATATATATATATATATATATATATACATATATACATATATACATATATATAGAGAGAAAAAGAGAAAAAGAAGAGATTGAGAGAGGGTGAAGAGAAAAAGGGGGCAGTGAGAATCAGAGAAAGTGAAAAAGCGAGGGAAAGAAAGAGAGGAAGACAGCCAAAAATAGAAGTGAGAGCGAGGGGAAAAGAGAAAAAAGAAGGTGAGGAAATGAGAAAAAGAACAAAAGGGGATAAATTCCTAAAGTAAATATAGTTATAAAGAACTAAAGCCCATTTTAAAAAATCTCTGCGGAATTAAGTGACCGAATAAAAGTATCGTAATTTAAAGAATCATATGCCAAATAGTGTTAAAATGTAGTATTTAAATCCAAGTTAGATAAAAAGTTTTCTGTAATATTTATGTCCTTGACCTCGGAAGAACTTGAACTACCAAAATTCTTTCCAAGCTTTACCTTAATTGCAATGTAAACTTTTTCATTCTGTACATGCACACATGTATATATACCCTACATTTTATGTATTGATAGATTAGTCCCGTATGAAAGCCATCAGTTAAATGCATTATGGTCACAAGTTGTCGTCTATAATCTTCATACAAATTAATATGTCAAAATCTAATAATTTGAATATCTTCAAAATTTGTATGCCTGAAAAGCACTAGAAAACTAAACTCTGCACGTGCCATTTTCTTATAACAAAAATAGTCATCGATACAATTCATCATGGGCACGTCACTTTCCAAGGCAGGTGTTTTCTGTCAAATTACTCCGGAAACCTATCTTTCGAATGATTGGGAGATTGGACCTCATGCTGTTTACCAAACTTAATGAGTTTTTGTGTTTTGACTTAGATGGATGGTGAGGTTACTTAATATTATTATATTTCGGTATAGCACTGACTCTCCTGGGAAAAAATTTCTTCCTTTTTGCTCACAAATTCCGAGCTATTTCCATACATCACATATTTTATGCGCCGAACTCCACTTTCTTGAACAGTCGTGACTTGCAAAGATATGGAAAGATGGCGATCGTGCCTCCAAGGTTAAATTGATGTGAAATGTCAAAAAAAGAACAAGATGTAGGACTTATTTATAGCATCCGGCATATGGTAATTTGAATAATTGTGAGAGAAAGTTGGTAGTTATTTGGTTATTCTTCTATAAATAATAGCTGGAACACCTGATTTAATCTTTTCGAGGTACCAGTTTGTATAATTGCTGTTAGAAAATCTGTAATACATCGGTCATTCGCCCTCTCAGATATTGATGGAAATTTAATTCTCTTGAGAATAATTTATATATTATAAGATAAATAAAAAAATTATACAGCTTATTCATATTTTTATTTTTAGCTGGGTTTTGGTTTTTGAATGAACTGTAGCTATTAGATAATTGTATACATTATTAGACAATTTTATACAATTGTATACATTATTAGACAATTTTATACATTTGTATACATTATTAGACAATTTTATACAATTGTATACATTATTATACAATTTTATACAATTGTATACATTATTAGACAATTGTATCTGTCACATTATTAGACAATTGTATACATTACAATAGCAATGCATTTATATATGTTTCCTTTTATAACATTGCAATTAATTTAACAAAAAAAGTATAAATTTCATGACTTTAAAAGCAAAAATCAATGTACTAACATTTTGCAGAGCCCATTAAATTTAAATTACAGAAAAGTTATTTCAGAATTTCAGGCTGTTGTAATAATTGGTTATTTAAATAAGGCTGTTAGTTTTAAAATTTGATTAAATCTAGATATTGATTTGATTTGATTTGATTTTGATTTAAAATTTTAATTCAATATATTATTTAAGAAATACGAAATGTGAAATACATTGCTGCAAATGAATAACTCATGAAAGAGGATCCATTAAAAAGTATCTCATTATTTTTGCTATTCCTTTCTTGAAATCTGTGTTTGTAATAATTAAATAACTTATAATCACAAGATTTAATAATGTTATATCTTAATAAATAAAATTACACTATTTTATATTAACATACACATCAATATTAATCAATACGAACAATCCTTATGAATATTAGCATTAATTTATGTTACCTTATGATGCTACTTCAATATTGCTTTAAATATTAAGATTATTAATTTCAAGCTGATGTAATAATTGTGAATTTAAATAATGCTGTTCGTTTTAAAATTTGATTAAATCTATTTATTGATTAAATTTGATTTTGATTTAAAATTTTAATTCAATATATTATTTAAAAAATATGAAATATGAAATACATTTCTGAAAATGAATAACTCATGAAAGAGTATACATTTAAAAAGCATCTCATTATTTTTGATAATTCCTTTCTTGAAATCTGTGTTTGTACTAATTAAATAACTTATAATCACCAAATACAACATTTAATAATGTTACTTCTTTATAAATAAAATTACACTATATTATATTAACTTAAACATCAATATTAATCAAGATGAACAATCAACATGAATATTAGCATTAATTTATGTTACCTGATGATGATGCTTCAATATTGCTTTAAATATTAAGATTATGAATTTCAAGCTGATGTAAAAATTGTGAATTTAAATAATGCTGTTAGATTTAAAATTTGATTAAATCTATATATTGATTTGATTTGAGTTTGATTTTGATTTAAAATTTTAATTCAATAGATTCTTTAAAAAATATGAAGTGTGAAATATCTTTCTGCAGATGAATAACTCATGAAAGATGATAAATTGAAACGTATTTCATTATTTTTGCTATTCCTTTCTTAAAATCTATGTTTGTAATAATTAAATAACCTATATTAACCAAATACAACATTTAATAATGTTATATCTTTATAAATAAAATTACACTAGATTATATTAACAGAAACATCAATATTAATTAATATGAACAATCAATATGAATATTAACATTAACTTATGTTACCTGATGATGTTTCTTCAGGATTGCTTTAAATATTAAGATTACGAATTATAGCTAATTCATTAAAATGCAAGCAAGTTCATTCACTATGCAAGATAATTATTTTATATTTTATTAAGTCCTCAGCACTTATTGAGAATATAAGATATTAAAGATTAATGGTACTTCAAGGTATATCACAAAAATGAGCATTAAAATATAAGAGTCTAATCAAGTACAGTGATTTGCAGTTACTATTTTTAAAGAAGACATAATACTATTATCATCAGAAGACAAAAGAAGGGAACGTTTCTTCGAAAGATTGTTAGTCAAATGATAGTACTAAATATTAACTAGCGTAGCAACTGCTGAACTTTGAAGACTAGATTGTGAATACAATATTAACAAGTCATTTAATTAATGACTGTGAAAGAGGAAAGATTTCCAATCATGATGTGTTTGCCTAAATGATTTAGAGGCATTAATATGATCAAAAATATAATCAGGAAATTGCATTCGTAACTTAATTTCATACAAGGAAATAAGGAATAATGTTATTTTTATTAATTGAAGAGATATTGATTATTTAAAAAAAATCGTCTATGATAACGTTGTAACGACGAAATTTTTGATCAGGAATCGGAATATATTTTAACCCACCAAACTTGAGGCTCAATTTAATTTTGAGGAAAATAAAGTTTTACATGTTAATACTTTATGTCCTAACCCCGAAAGTTACTCAGATTATCGTTTTCGGCAAAATAAAATACGGAGTTTTTTCCGGAATCAATTTGAATCTCTGAACTATACAATTAATTGTTATATACGCTTGTCTTTTCAGTTTATATCTGGTATCCTTCTATTTATAAGGAAAAAAACTTACAAGATTTTGTAAAGCTTGTATCACCAAATAAATAGAGAAACTGGACAATGACTGACAAAAAAAAACAAAAAAAAAAACCTTGAATTAATTGCGAAGATGAAATCAATTTAGTTTATTAGTTTTTTAAATGTAATGTCTCTAGTCTTTCAGAACCTGTGGTTGAATTTAAACTTAAATAATCTACACAACCCAACCCAAATAAAAGTTTTAATGAGAACTAAGGGACATTGTACACCAATAGAGTAAGTTGTATTCTAGTACATTAAAATTGTTACACAAAAATATGTTTATTTATATAGAACTTGTTTCTTAATCATAAAAATTGCTGCTACCAATAATTTCTCGTTGAATATTAAATCCTAGTAAATTTTTATAAAAAATATTTTCTAATATATGCTTTCAGATTATTTTAATAAATAGAAAAAGCCTAAAGCCTTTAAATCCAGAGGGAGGTATATATCGACTAATATATTTTTATTATCGACTAATATAATGGTTATATATTTCTAAAAAGCTCTTAATTTCAAAAGTAAGTTTAAATTAAAATATAAATATAAAAACATCTTTTATTACTACCTACGTTTTCATAAACACAGAATATTAAGTCTATCTTTACATTTTGTTAGATATATAACATGTACTTATGTTAGTTCCCTAAATTCAGTTTTTATATGACGTGAGGAATGTACTTTGCATCTACTAATTATTATATTTGACCAGAATAAATATATAACTTTGTCCTCTGGAATAAAAAATCGCCGTATATCTTACAAATGCAATTTACTAAAAGAAAACAATTTACAGTGCAAAAATTTTTTTACGTAGGTTCATATATATATTCTTAAATACAATGCATTCGAATTCTTTTAGTTTGATGAAATAACTGATGCAAGAGTGCGTAATAACGAATCATGTTTGTCAATCATGTTTAATTATCAATAAAGAAATCTTCTATTAAGAATAAAATATTTCAATTTATTAAATAAATGTAACTGGTTGAAACATTTTTTCTAAATTTGTAAAACCTACTACTTAATCAGTATTATTTTTATCACTTACTTATATCAGATTTTTTTCTACTATATAAACATTTTAACAATACATCTAACTTTTATTTGCATCTCTCAATATTATCATATCAGAGTGTTTTACCTTACCATCCAAGTGACTTAAAAGCTTTTAAAATAGTTGCTCTAGTTGAAAAGATTCTGTGTTTTTCAATGTTTCCCTTTTGATGAATATTTACTTCTTTTAACAAGGTCTCCTGATAGTTTGCAATTTGTCTAAGTAATAGCACTATTATACCTTTTAATACTTTATAGATTTTAAATATATTTAACAATAACAATGGATAAGAAGATATTTCGTATTTCAAAATAGGATTTAAGTTTTCGTGACTACAGATCAATGTGTAAAAATTACTTTAATAATTTTATAATTTTTAATCTTATTTAAATATCTTTGAGAGTCTTCAAAAATATTAAAAGCATTTTTGGTATTTTTTTACTCTTGTTATTAGAAGACTATAGTATTATATTAAGTTTAAAAGATATTTTTAATCTAATCATGCATCTTTTAAAAGATAGAAGAAAACTCTATCATCTCATATCCTCTTATAAAGTATTCAATTATTTGAAGTCTATGGTATTATATCTTTTCTTGGTGTTTTAAGCTTAGGAAACTAATAATAAATATCTTTAAAGACGCTTTCATGATCTTGAAATTTTCTGACAGGTAATAACAATTTTCTGGTCAATTATCTAAAACTTTTTTATAGGCTAATAAAAACATTTATACGATGAATAATTATTATATAAGATATATAAAAGATAGATATTTCTCGGATGATAAAATTATCAGTAAAATTGATATATTTTCCTACAAAACTGACTTACATGGTGAGCATATTTACTGTAATTCACCTACAAAACTTAAATTGCATATTTCATTATAAAACTAGTAATAGTACCAATGAAATATAATTATTTGAAAACTATGGTATAATCATAGCTTTTCTTGGTATTTTAAGCTTAGGAAACTAATAATAGATATCCCCAAAGCTCTTGTTTATTTTCTGACAGGTAATAACAATTTTCTGGTCAATTACTAAAACTATTTTTATCTAATAAAAACTTTTATACAATGAATAATGATTATATAAGAGATGTAAAAGATAAATACTTCTTGAACGATAAAATTATCATTTAAATTAATATATTTTAGTATAAAACTGAATTACATGGTACGCATATTTACTGGAATACATCTACAAAACAACTTATTTTACATATTTCATTATAAAACTAGTAATATTACCAATTAAATATAGTTTTATATCATGTAAATAATTTTCTGATTTAATTTTTCAAAATATACTATTATATATATTCAAAGTTTAAAGGAAAATTTCAATATATAAACAACATTCCCAGTTTTTATTAAGGGTAAAATCTAATATCATCTGAAGCTAAAAATACTTTATTCAAGAAATTGCTTTTCGTGGATAAATATCTAAGATATTTGCATAGTATATGCATAACATACTAAGAAATTCATAGGAAAACTAGTAAAAACAAATTCTCCAATTCGCTTAGACTAAATTTAACAGTCGACCAAATTTCTGTTTTATTAAACTTATGTACTAGTACAAATAACTATCCTTCCACTGACTAATAGGTAAAATTTTAATTTTTTTAGATAATGCTTCGAAATATAACCTTAATTTATTTATTATTAAATAAAACCACACTTATATTTTCGTTTATGCTTATATGTCATTAGTATATTTTTATGCGAAACATAAATCAATATATTCAGTTTAATTGTTTAGAAATATATGATTAGAGAAACAAATTAAAGGAATGCTTAATCAAAAATTAAAGTAGAGGATTACATATAAACAAATAAAATAGAGGGTACTTAAACACATATATACATATATTTATGTATACATAATATATATATAATATATATATATATATATATACATACATAAATATATACATACATATATATATACATATATACATATATATATATATATATATATATATATATACATATATATATATATATATATATATATATATATATATATATATATATATATATATATATATATATATATATATATATATATATATATATATATATATATATATATATATATATATATATATATATATATATATATATATATATATATATATATATATATTCATAATCAAATACAGTATCACCTTAATCAAAATGTAAAATTTTAGATTTATATTCTTGATTTCCACATATATTATTTTAGGTTACATTAATCATATATACATTTAATCATCACGACTGTTATATAAAATTCAGTATAATCAATTTTTTTTATATATTTTAAATTTTTCAGCATCAAATATATTTTTGCATGTTCTCATATGTTTTGTAGTTATATCATGTTTTAATGCTCATTTGTTATAAATTTTAAGTACGAAAATAATTTCTAAAACAAAGATAACGATGATATAACGAAAATAATCGAATTTCATATGTATTCTGAGTACTCGCGTTTAATAATTTAAATAGTTATTTCTAATCATTGAAATAGTACCTACCTTTAGAAATATTATGTTTTCTTTCCTCAATCAAACACACTTTCTCTTCATACTCTAACTAAATATTTTAAAATTTGTTGCTGAAATTGCATTAAAATTTGCAGCCTCCCTAATTATGTAGTTTTACGTTCATTTTACGTTTGTTTGATCAGTTCATTAGAAATCTATGTAGAGTTTACTGCGCTATGCATATTATAATCAAGCTTGTTAAATATTGACTTTCACTTAAAAGCTGTTTACCTTGTTTTATTGCTTTTCGATAGCAGCTAACGCTTTCTTAATTTCATAACGGCATTATTAAGTTATTCCATAAAAGCATGTGGTTTCTAAAGGGGGAAAGTTATTTTTTGTACATTTTATAAGAACATAATTTCAGAAAAATTATTAGGTTATGATTTAAAATGTTTTCTCCGTTTGCATAATATAGTTAACCAAGAGAACAAACTTTATCGTATTTGTAAATTCGTAAGTACGTACCTATATCATATTTGTAAATTCGTAATTAAGTACCTATATCATATTTGTAAATTCATAAGTAAGTACCTATATCATATTTGTAAATTCGTAAGTACGTACCTATATCATATTTGTAAATTCATAAAAAAAAGTTATTTTTTCCGAACTCTTATACTGTACAACGGTGAGAAAATATGATTCATTCTATTTTTTTTGTCTACTTCCTTTTAGAAAGAACATATGGTTATTTTAAAATGTCCGAAACTTTCATCAAACATTGTCGAAAGTGACTTTCACTAAGGTTTGGAGAAAACAAGTTTTAAAGAGTGACTAAATTAGCGCTTTGCAGGTTTTAATTAATATCTTCATTAATTAAAGTCCCATAATAGTTTAAATAAATAGTAGGCTACTTCTAGTTCAGGACGTATTCGAAATTACATGGGATAAGAACACGCGGGCACTCTTCTTTATAATCATATATAGAGATAGGTAAATATATAGATAAATAATTTTTCATTCGACTTAATATGCAAGGACGAGCATTTGGGGCTGAGGCCCGATTGTTATAAAAACATTTCACATAAAAAGACCTAAAAGAAATAAACTTCTCAAATTTTCAGTAGCTGTCTTATAGGTCGTATGGACCCCAATCACTTGCATTTCAGTAATTTTCTAAAACTAAACTCCTAGGTGGCCAGGGCCTAGGGTGTCAATCTCCGATTACGGGAACAACGGCCCTGGGGTGCGAAGCATATGTTTCGGGTTATTGGTTAAACCTATGCGGAACCCCAGTATTTAATTCCCAAGCACACTTGGTCCTCATTTCATCTAACCACTGAAATGATGAAAGGCTGAGTCAACCTTGCTCAGCCCGGGGTCGAACCTTGGACTTGTGTCGGGTAGAGCTACCCCGACGCCACAGGGTTTCTCAGTGATTTTCACTGAATATTTTTCTCAGAAAGATATAATTTTAATTTACCCGGGCTCAGTGAACGAACATACACACATGCATTTCTACTTAGTGTTTGTGGTCGGAGGAGAGATGCAGTCAAAAATACGTAACTGTTTGATTAAAACGAAATAGAATGATGAAATATTATGATGTCATTTAAGTTTTTAACTTGTGTTTGTCTAATGTTTGTGCTTTCGGGATGCTAATAAAACATGATCTACAGTCCAAAATGCTTTTAAAAATTAACATTTCAAATAGTATGAAATATATTTTAAACTTTTCGTAACGAATATTTGGTAATACATATTTTCTGTTCATTATGAAAATCAATTTTGTTGCTATTTGGACGAGAAAAGTTGCACCTGGTTTCCGAGACCTAGCACGTGTTCTCGTGTAACTGCGGGTAGTGCATCCTCGCATGTTAATGTTTAATATTTTGCTCTGTTTACATTAAATTATTTCCAACATCATTAACTTTCACCTTCGAGTTAACTCGAGCGCTCTGAACTGGCCAAACTGTGAACACTCGAGATAATTCGATCGGAGTTGTACTTTATGTTGCTATAATTTTTCACACTCGAATGCGATCGAGAATTGAAAATAACAATATGAAAGCCAAAAAAAAAAGAGAACCACGCATAGATATCCTCTTGTTTACAACATGAAAGAGTCATTCGATGCATCAGTTGCCAGGTTGTATCTTCATCTCGAGCGATAAGGCCTTAATGTAACTGACATTAAAAGTATAATTCAAGATCTTTTTAAATTTCACAAGAAAAATATTTCAATAATTGATATTTGATAACATTTTATATTATACCGGGTGATCAAAAAGTCCGTATAAATTAAAAAAAATTTCCTAATAATCGGAAAAATAACTAAAATAAAAAACGGTTTGAAGGGTTAGTATCTCTAGGGCATTGCATTTTTTCTTAAACAGAGCAAAACAGCAACTCAAAAACAGCCGACAGATGGCGCTGGTACCAGCGACTTCGTAGGAAATATGCAAATGAGACTGTTATAAGAACTTGTGCTCTTATAAATAGACAACCAGTTTTTGGCAGACTTTTGGTTGTGGGGATATTTGAAATCTCGTGCGTATCAATCCATCCAATCTCTCTGAAGTAAAAGATGCGATCGACCGAGAGGTGTCTTGTATACAACCGGATCTTCTGCACTCTGCCGTTGCTGGATTTGTGAATCATGGGGAACACATACTATTATAATAAACAATTTGGAAGCATTTCGTTTGTTATTTGAGTTTCTTTTTCTTTGACTTGTGTACAATAGAGCTCTCTACCGACTCTTTTAGAGTTTTTTTTCTGTTTTAAAAATAATCCCATGCCCTAGCCATACTAACCCTGCAAACCGTTTTTTATTTTTATTTTTTTCCGGTTATTATAAATTTTTAAAGTTTATTTGGAATTTTTGATCACCTGGTATAATAAATTAATTCAATACAGTTTTCTCTCTCTTTTTTGATGTGAAGCATTGTAAACATTCATTTTTACCATTCTTTCACTGTAAGGATAAGACATCTTTTTTTCTAAACATTTTAATATAATTTTATATGTTATTTTTAAGCAGATATGTATGTTAAATAAGTGAAAACAATATGTTTGATATTATAGTATCATAATTTATTATTAAACACATAATAACTTACACGAAAATAGTTTACACTTTCAAATAAGATAAAAATACATACTATCAGATAAAATAATAACTTTTAAAAATTGAAATTTGATTTTTAATTAAAACTTACTAACGAAAAGAGATTAAAACGGATTATTATTCAACAATTTATTAAAAAAACCACCTGACATTTCTGACAGATTTATGTCAGCATTGGTTTCTTAATCATTTCAGAGGGCAGGATGTAGTGAAAGTTTATCAATGTATTTTTTTTTACTCTTGTACACATATTTACATATCGTGTAGGGATAAGCAATTCCTTTTAGTCAAGTTTTTGTTGATTTTTAAGTATTTTGGTATTTTAAAGACCTAGAATAAGAAAAGTTTTATGTACTGCATTATATACTGCATATCTAAGGTAATTTTTTAGTAAAAGTTTTACTTTATAAGACTGCCATGAGCAAATAAAAGGTTATATAGTATGAATTTATTTTACTTTGAAATAAACATATATATATATATATATATATATATATATATATATATATATATATATATATATATATATATATATATATATATAATATATATATATATATATATATATATATATATATATATATATATATATATATATATATATATATATATATATATATATATATATATATATATATATATATATATATATATATATATATATATATATATATATATATATATATATATATATATATATATATATATAAATATATATATATATATATATATATATATATATATATATATATATATATATATATATATATATATATATATATATACATATATATATATATATATATATATATATATATATATATATATATATATATATATATATATATATATATATATATATATATATATATATATATATATAGAGAGAGAGAGAGAGAGAGTATATATGTTATATATATATATATGTGTGTGTGTAATATATCAAAATTATTTAACTTTAATATTTCCACAAAAACCTCCTCTTTCCCATTCTAATCATTAAAATCTTTTTCTAGCCTCTAAATATCTTAATCAAAGGAGTGACTTCGACTTAAAATTCTTTGGATACAATTCCCAAATTTTCTATCCTATAGATGTAAACGTTCTGTCTATTCAACTATATATACATATATATATATATACATATATATATATATATATATATATATATATATATATATATATATATATATATATATATATATATATATATATATATATATATATATATATATATATATATATATATATATATATATATATATATACATATATATATATATATATATATATATATATATATATATATATATATATATATATATATATATATATATATATATATATATATATATATATATATATATATATATATATATATATATATATATATATATATATATATATATATATATATATATATATATATATATATATATATATATATATATATATATATATATATATATATATATATATATATACATATATATATATATATATATATATATATATATATATATATATATATATATATATATATATATATATATATATATATATATAATATATATATATATATATATATATATATATATATATATATATATATATATATATATATATATGTGTGTGTGTGTGTGTGTGTGTGTGTGTGTGTGTGTGTATTATATCAAAATTATTTAATTTTAATATTTCATTCTTTCTGTCTTGGTTGCCCCTCTGTTCTGGCAGAGTGTTTTTTGTGACTTTTCTCTTGTCGGTGGTTGACTAGTAAAGATATCCGCTTTAGCAGCTCTAAAATAAAGTTTTAATTAGATTTGGGTAGGTGTCTTTCAATGGCCCGACTGCATCTTTATTACTGCTAGCTGATTATTCTTTTTGCTCAGTTGCCCGGGTAAGTGAAAAGAAAAGGGGCTACATAATTATTGTGATAGGAGGAAATATTTATTACATATATATAAAATCATTTTTGTGTTTATAAATACATACAAAGAAATACACATACACACACCTATAAAAATATGTATATATATTTTTCTGTTTGCCATACATTTGGAAATTGCTAGACTTGATGAAATTTTGCATGGTGACTAAGGTAAATTCTAAAAATAAAAAAAAAATTCTAAGGTAAATTTTTTTATGTTGAAAAAATTGTTCGGGGTCAAGGACATAGTGGAAATAGTATTTCTCTTAAATATATAGCCGAACGCTGGCCGATTGGTTAAGTCGCTGATCGTCGGTACCGGAGTGCATGGGTTCGAATCCCACTATGGCATGGATGTTCGTAGCCGTTCGGAATCGGCTTTAAGCAGTAGGTCCCGGTCTCATTAACCCTCGTGTGCAAAACAGTAGACCGTAGCGCTCAAATCCAAACCAAATCTCTTAAATATATATAAGATTTGGCGACTATATTGGCGCCATTTGATGTTTTATTTTAGTAATTACGAACTAAATTAACAAGTAGCGTTAATGTCATTCATGAGCTTGAACTTAACACGTGCTTTAAGGTAATACAAGTTTTATTAATTTTAGAATATGTTTACTTCAAGCAGGTTTGAACTACTTTTATTTCGCTTTTTTTTTTTTTGACATTTTTTTCCAATAGAAGATTATTTTATTGATGCAGTGATAGAGATGTCTTTTACAATTTAGAAATATTTCGCAATTTATTACTCCAAAGAGCTTAATGTCAAGTTTTACCAAAGTTTATTTGAGCTTTTTATCCTTCATTTTATTTTGAAATTGTGCGAATATCTAATTATCTTTAACAGACTTTGTTTATATTATATTTCGATATTTTTATTTTTAAACGCACTCGATTTATTTAAACAACCTAACATAAAAATACAGAGTTACTTTTCCTTCAGCTAAATGCAAAAATAAATTATCCAAATTTAGAGATTTTTAATTCATGAAAAAAAATAAAATATGTGTTGTTTTTTAAGGAGCTTATTAATTTTCTTTCCGAAATTCTTAAAATTCCTGGTGTAATAATTTCTATGAATTAATTAATGTTTTTGAATGGACAAAACTTTTCAGTTGAATATATGAAATATTTAGACGGTTCTGCGAAAAGCAGCTAGTTTAAAATATTTACAAAATAGCCGGTCAACAACCGTTAATATATTAAATGTATTCTAAAGTAAAATGCTCGATTCATTCCGAAATGTGATAATTTGCTATGCTTTGATTAATCTATACATGCTAAATTCTACCAATATTCTCTACTTTTTACTGAGTTAATTTTCACATGTGAGCGCATACATAATTCAGTTTCTACTTCAATAGAATATTTATTGTACGAACAGTATTGTACAGCATACTAAACTTAAGTTTTAATCATTTAGTGACATAATGAAATATATGCATAATGTATTCGGTATTGATTTGCATATACACGCAAAGTCTTCAAGCGCCGCATTACGTACTTTAGCTCTTCATTAATTGGTTTGACGGAATTATAGATTTACCCATTTTCTAGTCCCCCGAGGACACGTGTTGTTAGGGAGTTGGTCCTTGCTGGCAGCAATTAAGGACACTGGAGCTTTATATTTTGAATATAATCAACAATGGTCTCTAATAAGAGCGCATTGTTTGAGACACACGTATCAATGGAATTTAATTTTACTGAATGATAAACGGTATTTTGTACTTTAATTCTCAGCGAGTCATTAGCAATGTACATAGAAATGAAGTGAAAAGTATTTTCTGTTTGAGTGGTCATTTATTTTTTAATCTTTCCTCCTATGATGAAGAAGCCTTTTTTGTGTATTAAAGTTTTATTTTAGATCTTTTGCGAATTATTTATTCTAGCTTTATATGTCTCATACCTCTTTAAAACTTATATTAGCTTATATAATCTTATATACTTTAAAACTTATAAAACTCATACCTTTATATTTACCTAACGATATATGTGTTCCCAGGGTGTTACTGAATGGGTAACTGCTTCGCAGCCTTGTATTGCTATAAAGGTATACATATCTGTATTGCCAGCTGCAATAGAAAAACAAAACAAACAAAATATTTGCATAATGAAAATATAGTAGTAATCAGAGCGATCCTAATACGAAAAAACTGGTATTTTTCCGTTAATCAAGTATAAAAATCAAACCCCAAATACTGCCATATTTAATAATTTTATATTTCTTAGATTCTTTGAAGTTAAAATATTCTTCAAAAGTTGAGAAACCATACACGTGCTCCCAGGGTGATACTTCAAGGGTAACATCTTCTTAACCTTGTATTGCTATGAAGGTATACGTATCTGCATTGCCAGCTGAAATGGAAAAACAAAACAAGCAAAATATTTGCATAGGAAAAATATAGTGGTAATAAAATGCGATCTTAATACAAAAAATGGTATTTTTTCGCTAATCGAATATAAAAATAACACTCCAAATATTGCCATATTTAGTAATTTTATATTTCCTAGATTATTTGAAATTAAAATATTCCTCAAAAGTTGAGAGACCATGTACGGGTCTTCCAGAGTGTTACTGAATGGGTAACAGATTCTTAGCCTTGTATTGCTATAAAGGTATACGTATCTGCATTGTCAGCTGCAATGGAAAAACAAAACAAACAAAATATTTGCATAGTGAAAATATAGTGGTAATAAAAAGCGATCTAATACAAAAAACTGATATTTTTTTCCATTAATCGACTATAAAAATAAAACTCCAAATACTGCCATATTTTGTAATTTTATATTTCCTAGATTATTTGAAATTAAATTATTCCTCAAAAGTTGAAAGACCATGTACGTGCTTCCAGGCTGTTACTGAATGGGTAACAACTTCGCTGCATAGTATTGCTATAAAGGTATATGTATCTGTAATGCCAGCTGCAATGTATAAACAAAACAAAAAAATATTTGCATAATGAAATGATAGTGGTAATCAATGCAATCCTCATACAAAAAACTGGTATTTTTCCGTTAATCGAGTATAAAAATAAAACTCCAAACACTGCCATATTTTGTAATTTTATATTTCCTAGATAATTTGAAAGTTAAATGTTATTCAAAAGTTGAGAGACTATACAGATGCTCCCAGGGTGTTACTAAATGGGTAACAGCTTAGCAGCCTTGTATTGCTATGAAGGTATATGTATCTGTATTGCCAGCTGCGATGGGAAAACAAAAAAAAAATATTTGCATAATGAAAATATAGTGGTAATCAAAAACGTTACTGATAAAAAAACTCGTATTTTTCTGTTAATCGAGTATAAAAATAAAATCCAAAATATTACCATATTTAGTATTTTTATATTTCATAGTTTCTTTGAAATTAAAATATTCCTCAAAAGTTGAGAGACCATACAGATGTCCATGTTACTAATGGGTAACAGCTTAGCAGCCTTGTATTGCTATAAGGTATATGTATCTGTATTGCCAGCTGCGATAAAACAAAACAATTTTGCATATGATATAGTGGTAATCAAAAACGATACTGATAAAAAAACTCGTATTTTTCTGTTAATCGAGTATAAAAATAAAATCCAAAATATTACCATATTTAGTATTTTTATATTTCATAGTTTCTTTGAAATTAAAATATTCCTCAAAAGTTGAGATACCACTTAATGTCATTATATCTTTGTATAAATTATGGGTGCAAAGCAACTAGTTACGTATAAATAACTTTATGTTAAGCGCTCTCCAACTAAGCCAGAATCAAGATGATTAAAGGTTGAAATTTGAACCATCGGAGATTTATTATTTTTGCAGTTCACAACTAGACATTTGGTACTTACACACGGAGTGAAGTATGGATGAAAAGGAAGAATTAAAAATGCATACTTCATGTAGCAAAGAGATGTTATACAGATGTAAGAACAGCATCAGAGGTAATATAACAAAGTTAGAGAACTTTATTTTCAAAAAGGTGAAAGAAAGTTTACCACCGCTACAGAACTTGAAGTTAAACTAAAGAGAATAGAACAATATTAGAAAAGACTAGAAGAATTGAGAACGCAGTATTATGAAATAATAGATAGCGAAGAGTTTCAAGAAGTGGACTAAATACTTCCATATAGTGTCCATATATCACCCTAAATGCTGTCACTTTTAGTAATATTATATTTCCCAGTTTCTTTGAAATTAAAACATTCCTCAAAAGTTGAGAGACCGCATGATGTCATTATGCCTTTGTACAAATTATGGGTGCAAAGCAACTAGTCACATAAAAATAACTTGCATGTTGAGCACTCTCCAACTAAGCGAGAATCAAGATGATTAAAGTTTGACATTTGAACCATTGGAGATTTATTATTTTTGCAGTCCACAACTAGAAATTTGGTACTTACGCACGGAGTGAGCCATGGATGAAAAGGAAGAACTAAAAATGGATACTTCGTGTAGCAAAAGACATGTTAAACAGATGTAAGAGCAGCATCAAAAGTAATATAACAAAGTTAGAGAACTTTATTGCCGAAAAAGGTGAAAGAAAGGTTATCACCACTACAGAACTTGAAGTTAAACTAAAGCGAATAGGACAATATCAGAAAAGACTGGGAGAATTGAGAACGCAGTATTATGAAATAAAAGATAGTGAGGAGTTTCAAGAGGTGGACTAAATACTTCTATGAACTGCCCATATACCACCCCAAATATTGCCACTTTTAGTAATTTTATATCTCCCAGTTTCTTAGAAATTAAAACATTCCTCAAAAGTTGAGAGACCACATGATGTCATTATGTCTTTTTACAAATTATGTGTGCAAAGAAACTAGTTACATATAAATAACTTGTATGTTGAGTGCTCTCCAACTAAGAGAGAATCAAGATGATCAAAGGTTGAAATTTGAACCACTGGAGATTTATTATTTTTAAAGTCCACAACTAGACGTCAAGGGGGTGAATCAATAATAAAATGTACAGTATAATTGTAGAATGTTACAGATTATTGGCTAAATTCAAATTCTTCTATTACTACACACAGACTTTTATCTTTACATCATTCCAATTTCTTAATATTACTAAAGTAAATTTTAATATAAGTAGCTTTTTTATAACAGGAAAAAACCCTAATCGTTTATGATTTGTCACATATCTACATTAGTTTGCAAATGCTTAGCAGTTTCTTTCTAAATCTATCATTTTTCTGTATTAATATTAAATTAGATTTGCATAATAATTACTAAACCTTTAAAATTCTTCACTGTTTCTATAGTGAGAAAATTAAGCTCTATATTTATGTAGATGAAGACAATTTAACTTAGTCAAGTAAATAGGTAGAAAATGAGTTTTACATATTTGTTAAGATGTTTATAAGATATTAATCAATTACTTTTGACATAAAGGCCAAATTCTGATCATAAACTGAATTTAAAAAGTCTCAATGGCTTTATCTAAAGTAACCAACAGAGACTAGAAATCTCTGTTTCCTAATATTATATTGATGCCTTAAATTGATGTACTGCATTTTCAACAGAAGAACAAGCAATTATTGGAATTGTTATCAAAATTCTTAAAAGTATAAATTCGGTCTAACAAAATTACGTTTCTACCTTAATGTTAATAGCAATTACATTATACGATAAAGACCAGAAAAAAACTCATTTAAACGTTGTTGAATATTTCCTAACACGGTTATAGCGTATTATATCAGGGTTTGTTTTATTAGGTTTAAGATCTAGATGTCAATCACATATCAAGTATTATTTATAACTAGTAAGATAATTATTTTTGTTTAGAATTTTTGTTAAGATACTAGTCCAGTCTAATTAGTTTATAGTTAAATGTTTAACTATTTTTTTCTTTATATATATATATATATATATATATATATATATATATATATATATATATATATATATATATATATATATATATATATATATATATATATATATATATATATAATATATATATATATATATATATATATATATATATATATATATATATATATGTATATATATATATATATATATATATATAAATATATATATATATATATATATATATATATATATATATATAAATATATATATATATATATATATATATAAATATATATATATATATTATATATAGAGGTAGTTACATACAGAAGAATATATAAAACGTGATATTTTTAACAGACATAATTCAGAGCTACTTGCAGATTTATCTAACATCAAAACTAGCATTAAACTTGATACAGACTAATAATGGAAGGTAATGAAGAATTTGGTAAAAAAATAGTTACGCAATTTTCAATAGTGGTAATTATGACACTCCTCTAATTTATGAATCTGAGCATTCATAAAACAAAATGTACTCTTGTATACAGTTAGAATTCTATGCACTATGCTATACACATGATGTCGACTTCAGACGATCATTTGCTAAAGTTCAGAAATTTACTTTTGTCACATCATAAAAAAGCAATATTCAACTCTAACGAGATGCGTCAATAATAAAATGTAAAATAAATTAAAGAACGTAACAGGCAATCAAATAATTTCAAATTCTTGGATAGATGGTAAGAACATTTTATCTTTACATCGTTTCAATTTCATAATATTGATTGGTAAATTTTAAAATAACTTTTTTTTTATATAGAAGATAAAATACCTAATCCTTTATGATTTGTTATGTCTCTACATTAATTTCCCAAATTCTTAGCATTTTCCTTTATAAATCTATCATTTTTCTACATTACTATAAATTATATTTGTAAAATAATTATTAAACCTTGAACATCCTGCAGTGCTTGATAGTGGGAAAACTAAACATATATTTATGTAGATGAAGACAATTTAACTTAGCCGAGTAAAAAAATGAAGAAAATGAACTTTACATACTTGTTCAGAAGATTTTAATACGTTAATCAATTAGTTTTGGAGGGAAAGGCCAAATTCTGATCATAAGCTGAATTTATGAAGTATCCAAGGCTTTAGCTAAAATCCCCAGCAAAGAATAGAAATATTTGTTTCCTAATATTAAATTAATTTATTAAACTGATGTGCCGTATTTCAAATATAAGGAGAATCAAGAATTAAAAATGTTATCAAAAATTTGAAAAGTATAGATTTGGTCTAATAAAATTACGTTTGTATATAAATGTTAAAAACAATTACATTATGCGAGAATAAAAAACTGTTATTTGAACGATATTCAATGTTTTCTAACATTGCTAGAGCTTACCATTATTTCAGGATTAGTTTTATTGCATTTAAGAACTGGATGTTTATCACCTATCAAGTATTATTTTTAACGAGTAAGATTATTTTTTAGTTGTTTTGTTAAGAGCTTAGTCCATGTAATTAGTTTGTAGTTAAATGTTCAAATTTGTTCCTTTCATAATTCAAATAACCATTTTTAAATAACAAATTCATTTCTATAGGACACTGTGATAACATTTTTTTTCTACCTAAAGAATAATGACATCAGGCTGAAGTCTAAATATCAATTTCGAGCAGCTTTTGAATATACATGCAAAGAATGAGATTCAGATCTATATTCTCAGTAACGAAAAGAGAGTACTTTACTTTGTTTAGCCACAATTGGTTGTGGAATTCTCAGTGTTTAGGTCTCAATGCCTTGTGTTAATACTTCAATGTGATACAAGAACAAAATAGTAATCATACCAGCCAAACATATAGGCCTATTCAATTAAAGATACACTTAGTTTGTCATTTTCTCACCCAGACTGCTCCTTTTGTAGGTAAAAAGACTGACTTTGTAACATTTTACTACATCTTTCAGCACAATTTCTTGCTGTCATTTTTTACTACAACTTTCAGCACAATTTCTTGCTATGTATAGCTATGTTTTGCATATTAACGATTTTGATTAGATGATCAACCTTAAGTGGAATTCTCAGTATTTAGCTCTCAATGACTTGTTAATACTTCATTGTGAACAAGAACAAAATAATAATCATACCAG
>CM063510.1:140890503-140895503 GCA_032207245.1 Pardosa pseudoannulata
GGCCGCATACAGCATCAAGAAGGATTGGTTTTGTTGAGTGCTAAGGTCTACTTTTTTGCACGAGAGATAATGAGACAGGGACCTACAGCTTAAATATTTACGACTTTTTCGGTTCCGAACGGCTACGAAAATCCTTGTGACAATGAGATTCGAACCCATGAACTCCAGTATGAAGGGCCAGAGTACTATACCATTGGCCATCATTACTCCTGCATTAAGAAGGAAGCGGTAGGCCTGGAGAAATGACAGAATATGAGGACCGAGCAATCGTCAGAGAGGCATTCACAGCCCCAGATGTACTATTATCATTGATTGTACGTAAGTCTTAAGTGATGTGTCCAGCTTTGAATTGAACCCCGATGACCAGTGAAGATGTGTCTGGAGACGCTCTGCACAGCGATAGTATACCAACATGACTGTTCGTCATACAGGCCGATAACCAAGAGTGGTGGTTTAACCTGCACTTAAACTTTTCCAAGTTTCAAGAATTGTGATTGGTCGTCAGAAGGCGATTCAGGACCATGCCTGGAGTCCCAGTCAATCTGGACAGAGTCGGGAAAGGACGCATTGTGCGCAGGACAATCTAACAATGGACGCATCAGCACAGGATAATAGATAAAGTATAGGATTTGCTGGAGTAGTTCAGAAGGAAGGAAAAGAATGCTCTGAGACTTTGGCAATTTTTCTTTCAGGTGTAGCACGTGGAGTCCTTGTTTTACTTTTTATTTTTTTTTATATATTTCCTTATCTTTTGTGCTATATTTAAATATTGTAATACAGATCAATGGCATTTTACTATACATAATATTAAAGGTGATATAAAGCAAACTTAGGTTATTAATGGATTTGAAGTTACAACAGCAATGTTCTAGACCACAGCAGTCTGGATGCCACAAACCTAGGTTGACGAAGTTCTGTGCCCCGTTGTGTTGCCCTTTATGCCAAACAATTTTTTGCTTACATTTCAGCAAGGTAATACCCGTCTCTACACTGCACGTGTTTCTACTACTTGTCTTCTTGCTTGACGAAGGCTACTTGGTCAGAAAGGTTTCCGGATCTCTCTCCTGCTGAGCAAGTTTGGAGCCTTATGGGTAGAGCCATCCCAACAGCTCGGGATGATCTAACTCTCCAGTTGGACAGAAAGAGTAAAGATACCTCTTAGAAGGACATACGCTACTTCTATCAAAAAAAGCCAAGTCTAATAACTGCTTGAGTAAGGACCAGAGTTGGACAAATGCATTGAGTTTTCTACTTTCTGAAGCTCTATCACTGGAATAATCATCCAATTTTGCTCAAATTATTTTTCTATTATCTTTATTAATCATTTATTTTCTGTACATGTACCTATTTTCGTCCCATTCGGATAACTCATTCTTCATGCGTCTTTTTTTTTGTTTAAGCATGTATATTATCGACGTGAAAATTTTAAATGAGCCAAAAAAGCTTCATTAAAAGGTTCTTAATAAAATATTTTGTATGATCTTTGTGTACGATATGTTCTAGGATTAGTGAAAAAAGATCAGTAAGTAAGAAAAAATCTTTGAGCATGCGTAAATGCAGAGAGGAGATAAAAATGATAATAAAAACATTTATGCATTCAAAGATTGTAGGGAAGAAATGTACATCGTTAATTGAACATTTCTTGAAACTTGAGATCTCTGTATATTGATATTTTCTATTAACCGTATCTTTTGAGTAGTAAGCCTACTCAAAATATTGGATTCATTCAATTTTAAAGCAGTTTAACAAATTTCCTTTAATATTTCACTATTCTCGTAGATTATTAGTTACATATCTGAATCTTCAAATATTAATAAAAAACTAGGCACATTCAGATCTAAAATATTCAGCTGGAATCTATTAAATTATCAATATAACATTCTATCTTTATTTGCGGCTATCAATTGCCCGAAAAATTTACCTTTTACTTCCATAAACATGCATTGAAATTTATTGATTCAAGAAATAGAAATTTCTCCATTTTAATCTCTCGTTATAAAGATTCTAAAAAGTAAATCGTTTGCAAAGATATTTTTAATAGTTTTCAAATCACTAGAAAAAGAAAAACTTTGTACATCCTTCTGAACTTTATATACCTTACTTTTAACTTCAAGATTAAAATAGTTTTAATAAGATTTATTGAAAGGGGGATAAAATTTCGTCTAGCGCCGTAATTTAAGACGAAATTCTTTCTTTATACAAACATCGTTCACTTAGAAATTTAGGAAAACGTTTAACTATTTTCTAAGCATTAAACAGTCGGAGATAACGAGTTATTTTGAATTAACTTGTTCAAAAGTAAAAAGAATTAATTTCTGCAAAACTGCACCTCGATATGAAAGTGTATTCAAATATTCATCAAACTTTCTGTAATTAAACTACCAATTCATAGTTAGGTATTTAAAGTTCAAGAGCTGCTTTTAAAATTGTGAAATAAAATGTTAAGAACTTTAAAATTAGTCTGGATGCCTCAGAATTCACACCCTTAAAGTTCTCACGTGAACTCTTTTATGTAATTACAAAGAATTTATGCTACGTGCAATTTCCTTTCTTTGAATGAATAAACTCATAAATTATTAAGTTCATCTATTAGGAACTTTAAAAATGCATTTTGCTAATCAGAATTTAAGTATCTCACAGCTATTTTTATAGTATTGGTATATATGTCTTTAAGCATTTATAATTTCCACATAAGTTTAACTACGCTTGTATTTCGAGATAATTTAATTTAGAAGGCAGCCTGTTGGAATACAGACATAAAATTAGAATTTTTTTAAGACATTTATATCTGTAAAGATATTAAATATAAATACATTGGAGGATAACGAAATAACATAACTTCCTGCATTGCCTCACTTTTATATATTCCATAATATTTTTATCATGTATACTTAAGTTCCATAGACTTTTAGAAATATTTTTTAAAAATTTAATTAAACTTTAAAATAGTCCCTTTATAGTATTATGCAATTTCATTAAGACAAACTTCATTTTTCGTAAAATTTAGATTTCTGCAGGGATTTTTTGACTGTACTCAGATTTAGTTCTCTCTATTGGAAAGAGGTTGGTTTATATTTGACCAAGATAATATGCCACGTAGAGCATTTTAACATTAGTTCGGCTGTTCGTAGAAGTGATCTACAGCATGAGTTTTATGCTTCTTACGTGTATAAAAAAACTGATGTCACTCAAAAAAAAAGAACTATAATTTTTATTCGAAATCTTTTTGTGCGATACTGCTGCAGTAATTGAAGTGGAATAATCTCTTAATTACAAAATTATTCACTAGAATAAGGTTACAGAGTCGTGGTAGCTCAGTCGGCAAAGGGATCGCTCTCGTAATTGGAAGGTTGTGGGTTCGAAGCCCAAGCCTAACTAAGATCCGCCGTGCTCGTAAGAGCTGACTGGGGCACGTAAACTATGTTCGAGGTCACAATGTCCTCCAAGTCCTCAAACAATACATATGAGTGTGACAAGCCAAGCCTGTGGATTTTCTGCTTGATCCCTTCTCAAAATTACGTGATCCACTTGAGCAAAAACTCGTACTTGAGGTGTTTGTTAAAACGAAAGGCTCACTCATTAGCCTTAATACGAGTAGCGTAACGCTGAATCGTGCTTGGTTCGACCTGTGGAGTAAGAAACAAACAACTGCAACAAGAACAAAAGTTTGCAATATTTTTTTGCGAACGAAGCAGTAATTTTGGACGCAACTAAAGACAGCAGATCGGTCAAATTTCTTAGATAAAATAGAAAAACACCATATCACATACATCTTCAGACTTTATTTATGTCTAATCGCGTTAGCATTGAATCGTTGACAAAGCGGTGGATCATTTAATGAGTGTTACTCAGAAGTAACAACATTCCATCGCTGTTGCAAGAATATAGTCCCGTATAAATGTCCACCTTCTTAGCCCATTCTCCTGCTTGAATAATTCAATTATCAAATGAGAAAATTATTAATTCTTAGTTATTTATAGGATTATTTAAGGTGGCAGATAAGTAAGAACCTGAAGACAGCTATTTAAACCTGCCTCGACAAAAAGAGTTTATTTATCTATTAGAGAGAAATACCAGGCTTGGATTGCACAATAATAGAATAACGTTTATTCAGGAAGGACTTTTTTAGGCAAGGGTATCGATATTCAATTACTAAACGAAGCTCTATAAACCATATTAAAATATTTCATTCACACCTTCAGAAGAAGATGCTTTATCGTATTTTTACAACTTTAAGACATGGTAAATTAGTCTTCCATATGTAAAATAACCAGAAAATGATGTTAAGAAATTCGGGGATTGAATGTAAGTCGAAACATTGCATTGCATTTTTCCAAATTAAATGTGAGAAGGTGTTTTAAAATAATATTTTAAATTGATATAATGACATGCAAGGAAAGGTGTGTGTTTTGAGCTAAGTACTTCATGTTTGTGAGCAATGAATTAGGTATTATAACTAACAGTCTCGACAAACTCGACACTTTTAAGGTAAATCTCTATTTATACATAAATATACAAAAATGATTTCTCGTTTTGAAAATAACTGATTATTTTTTTGCGAATATTAAAAAAGGTTATATTTACTTATTAACATACTTAGTTTGTGTAAAGTTTTTTTAAACTTTATTCCCGCTCTTGCCAAAGTGTACATTTAAAAAATTTACTCTTATTTAATTCAAAATTCCCTACATTAAAAGTAAGATGATGATACTTTAAAAGTAAAATTATGAGCTGCGAACATTTTCATGCATATTTTTGGTTTATATATAATTTAATGTCACTACAAAATATTTTATTGGTATTTTAAAATTAATATAATTTAATCTCAGATCAAGTCTTTACACACACACACAGAGAGAAAATTAGGAAATTTAACTCTAATATAATTATAATTGTAATAGAGAACGTAAATGGATTTGCATAGTTTGGGTTTCAATAACTAACAAAATTATCAAGTAAAATAGTATATTATCATTAGAAATGTTATTACTTAATATAGT
>CM063510.1:140900503-140923003 GCA_032207245.1 Pardosa pseudoannulata
TTACCAACTCCCAATAATATATTAAATTAGATGGAAAAGTATATATAACTAAGGATGTTAAAAATCTTATTATTTTGTATGAGTAATTGTGTATCTGATTAATTTTACAAACCAAAGAGTGATAATATCATCTTGTTATCACTTCTAATTTTTTTAATTTTAGTTAACGGGGAATAAATGAGTTAAATGATATGTAGTTTTTAAAGCAATCGTCCTGTATTGAATATGCAATAGAAATCTTAATAAATATGTTTGAAGAAATAAAATTAAACGATAAAATTGGCTTCAAAAATAAAGAGCTTTAGGTATATTTTGTCATTTATATTGCAAAACTTGTGTTTTACATTTATTCCCTCAAAGTACATTGAATTTTTCACTAAAATGTAAATTAATCATTACCAACTCCAAATAATATATTAATTTAGATGGAAAAGTATATATAAATAATAATCTTAAAAACTTATTATTTTGTATAAATAATTGAGTATCTGATTAATTTTACAAACCACAGTGTGATAATACTCTTTTGTTATCACTTCTAATTTTTTTTTCTTAACAGGAAAAAAATGAGTTAAATGTTATGTAGTTTTTATTGCAATCATACTGTATTGAATCTGCAGTAGAAATCTTAATATATATGTTTGAAGAAATAAAGTTAGACTATAAAACTGGCTTTAAAAATAAAGAACTTTAGGTATATTTTTTTATTTAAATTACAAAACTTGTGTTTTATATTTATTCCCCAAAAATATATTTAATTTTTCACTAATATGTAAATTAATCATTTCCAACTCCTAATAATATATTAAATTACATGGAAAGGTATATAGAACTAAGGATCTTTAAAATCTTATTATTTTGTATGAATCTGATTAATTATACGATTAATTTAAAAACCACAGAGTGATAATATCTTTTTATCACTTCTAATTTTTTTTAATTTTTAGTTAACAGGGAATAAATGAATTAAATGATATGTAGTTTTTAAGCAATCGTCCTATATTGAATATGCAATAAAAATCTTAATAAATGTGTTTCAATAAATAAAGTTAGGCGGTAAAATTTGCTTCAAAATAAAGAACTTTAGGTATATTGTTTCGTTTAATTTACAAAAATTGTGTTTTTTATTTATTATTATTGTGTTAGTCTACATTAATTTTATCTAGTTGGTTGAAGTTTCATGTGTGCAAAAAATATTATATTTTTGCACTGAAATGCTATTTAATCCAGATGTTTGAATAAATAAAGTTAGACGGTAAAATTTGCTTCAAAATAAAGAACTTTAGGTATATTGTTTCATTTAATTTACAAAAATTGTGTTTTATAGTTATTATTATTGTGTTAATCTACATTAATTATATCCGGTTGCTTGAAGTTTCATATGAGCAAAAATAAATTATATTTTTGCACTGAAATACTGTTTAATCCAGATGTATGAATAAATAAAGTTAGACGGTAAAAATTGCTGCAAAATAAATATCTTTAGGTATATTGTTTCATTTAATTTACAAAAATTGCGTTTTATAGTTATTATTATTGTGTTAGTCTACATTAATTATATTTGGTTGGTTGAAGTTTCATATGAGCAAAAAATAAATTATAATTTTGCACTGAAATACTGTTTAATCAAGATGTATGAATAAATAAAGTTAGACGGTAAAAATTGCTTCAAACTAAAGAATTTTAGGTATATTGTTTCATTTAATTTACAAAAATTGCGTTTTATAGTTATTATTATTGTGTTAGTCTACATTAATTATATTTGGTTGGTTGAAGTTTCATATGAGCAAAAAATAAATTATAATTTTGCACTGAAATACTGTTTAATCAAGATGTATGAATAAATAAAGTTAGACAGCAAAAATTGCTTCAAAATAAATATCTTTAGGTATATTGTTTCATTTAATTTACAAAAATTGCGTTTTATAGTTATTATTATTGTGTTAGTCTACATTAATTATATTTGGTTGGTTAAAGTTTCATATGTGCAAAAAAATTATATTTTTACACTGAAATTCTGTTTAATCCAGATGTTTGAATAAAGTTAGACGGTGAAATTTGCTTCAAAATAAAGAACTTTTGGTATATATTTTTTATTTAATTTACAAAATTTGTGTTTTATATTTATTATTGTGCTAGTCTACATTAATTACATCTGGTTGATGGAAGTTCCATATGTGCAAAATAAAATTATATTTTACACTGAAATGCTATTTATTTCAGATGTTTGAATAAATAAAGTTAGACGGTAAAAATTGCTTCAAAATAAAGAACTTTAGGTGTATTGTTTCATTCAATTCACAAAAATTGTGTTTTATAGTTATTATTATTGTGTTAGTCTACATTAATTATATCTGGTTGGTTGAAGTTTTATATGTCCAAAAAAACTATATTTTTTTCACTGAAATGTTATTTAATCCAGATAGCTCTATATTCTTCTAACATGAAGATTAATAACCAGATAAAAATAAATGTCATTCTATATTTAAAAAACATTTATTTATAATTTGCACTACTTTATGGCATAACGTACATTATATGGGATAGTATTCAATAAATATGAAATATTTCTAATGTTATTAACATATCTATAATAGCAACAAATCATTCAGTGTTGAAAAATGAATACAAAATGAAAGGATTTGAAAGGATAAAATGAATGAACGTTATCTCTATCAATGAATGCTGATACTATTTAAAGGATTATTGTTCTTAGAAGGGGTAAACAAGGTTCATTTCTCTAACAAGACTTGTTCTCCAAAGGCTTGTGTAGGAGTAAATCCATAATTCCGTCAAGCCAATTACTGGCAGGCGGAGCACGCAATCCGTATTCTCAAGATTTCGCATGTCCATGTAAATCAACACTGCATACGAATAATTTTCTCTCCTTTGCTCTAATTAGGAAGGTCTGGTATAATAGGTGGCATATATTGCATGTTTTAATAAATATGTAATTACATACAGCAACTATTAAAACGTGCGTAAATTTACCAAAGCAAAATTTAACAATTTATTACATTTTTAAAAGTAAAAAAAGAAGAATTTTGAAACTTTTGGTGATTGCAATACTTTTCTTTGATAAATTTATTAAATTTCTATTTTCACAGAGAATTACTTCACATAGTTGATAGCTTTGTAGCTTATCATTTCTTGTATTAAAGTTTTAAAAAAGCTGAAATAGATTACGAAAAATATAAGAAAAAAATTTGGCATTTTATTTTTCTTTTATATCGTACTTCAATTTTTTAAAATCTTCAAAACCTATTTGCAGCTATTTTATTGCACATATCGCATGTTTTAATAAATATGTAATTACATACAGCAACTATTAAAACGTGCGTAAATTTACTAAAGCAAAATTTAACAATTTATTACATTCTTAAAAATTAAAAATAGAAGAATTTTGAAACTTTTGCTGAATGCAATACTTTTTTTTATATAGTTTTTTAATTTCTGTTTTCACAGAGAATTACTTCACAGAGTTTTGAGTCTTATCATTTCTTGTATTAAAGTTTAAAAAAAGCTGAAATAAATCACAAAAATTATAAGGAAAAATTTAGTATTTCATTTTTAATTTACATCAAATTTCAATTTTCTAAAATCTTCAAAACATAAAACCTATTTGCAGTTATATTATTACACAAATGTCATGTTTTAATAAGTATGTAATTGCATACAGCAACTTTTAAAACGTGCATAAATTTTCCAAACCTAAATTTAACAATTTCTTGCATTCTCAAAAAGAAGAAAAATAAGTATTTCGAAAATTTTGATGAATTCAATACTTTTCTTTGATAAATTTACTAGATTTCTATTTTCACAGAGAGCTAGTTCACAGAGTTGATAACTTTGCAAATTATCATTTCTTGTATAAAGTTCAAAAAGAGCTGAAATAAATTACAAAAAATAAAAAAGAAATTTGGTATTTCATTTTCATTTTTTGGTATTTCATTAATTTTTATCATACATCAATTTCCTAAAATCTTTAAAACATAAAAACTATTTGCAGTTAAATTATTGTATATATTGCATGTTTTAATAAATATGCAATTGCATATAGCAACTATTAAAACGTGCGTAAATTTACCAAAACAAAATTCAACAATTTCTTGAATTCTCAAGAATTAAAAAAGAAGAATTTTGAAAATAATTGTGTATACAATTTTTTTTTAATAAATTTACTTAGATTTCTATTCTTATAGAGAATTACTTCACAGAGCTGATAGCTTTTCAGCTAAATATTTCTTTATAAAGTTTAAAAAGAGCTGAAATAAATTACAAAAAATATAAGGAAAAGTTTGATATTTCATTTTTAATTTATATCATACTTCAATTTTCTAATACCTTCAAAACATAAAACATATTTGCAGTTATATTTTTGCATATATTGCATGTTTTAATAAATATGTAATTGTATATAGCAACTATTAAAATATGAGTAAATTTTCCAAAGCAAAATTTAACAATTTATTACATTCTCAAAAATAACAAAAAGAAGATTTTTGAAAATTTTGGTGAATCCAATACTTTTCTTTGATAAATTTACTAGATTTCTATTTTCACAGAGAATTACTTCACAGAGTGGATATTTTTGCAGCTTATTATTTCTTGTATTAAAATTTAAAAAGATCTTAAATAAATTACAAAAAATATAAGGAAAAATTTGGTATTTCATTTTTATTTTATATCGTACTTCAAATTTCTAATATCTTCAAAGCATAAAACCTATTTTCAGTTATATTATTGCACAGATTGCATGTTTTAATAAATATGTAATTACATATAGCAACTATTAAAACGTGCTTAAATCAAACCTTACCAAAGCAAAATTTAACAATTTCTTGCATTCTCAAAAATGAAAAAAAGAAGAATATTGAAAATTTTGATGAATTTAATACTTTTCTTTGATAAATTTACTAGATTTCTATTTTCAAAGAGAAATACTTCACAGATTTGATAGCTTTGCAAATTATCATTTCTTGTATAAAGTTTAAAAAGAGCTGAAATAGATTACAAAAAATAAAAGGAAAAATTTGGTATTTCATTTTCATTTTTTGGTATTTCATTAATTTATATCATACATCAATTTTCTAAAATCTTTAAAACATAAAACGTATTTGCAGTTAAATTATTACATATCTTACATGTTTTAATAAATATGTAATTGTATATAGCAACTATTAAAACGTGCGTAAATTTACCAAAGCAAATTCAACAATTTCTTGAATTCTCATGAATTAATAAAGAAGAATTGAAAATAATTGTGCATCCAATTTTTTTTTTGGCCAAATTTACTAGATTTCTATTTTCACAGAAAATTACTTCACAGAGCTGATAGCTTGTCAGCTAAATATTTCTTGTATAAAGTTTAAAAGAACTGAAATAAATTATAAAAAAAATATAAGGAAAAATTTCGTATTTCATTTTTATTTTATATCGTACTTCAAATTTCTAAAAACCTTCAAAATACAAAATCTATTTGCAGTCATATTATTGCATATATTGCATATTTTAATTAATATGTAATTACATACAGCAACTAATAAAACGTGCGTAAATTTACCAAAGAAAAGTTAAATAATTTTTTGCATTCTCAAAAAATAAAAAAAGAATTTTGAAAATTTTGGTGAATCCAATACTTTTTTTTTTTTTTTTTGATAAATTTACTAGATTTCTATTGTCACAGAGAAATACTTCACAGAGTTGATAGCTTTGCAGCTTATCATTTCTTGTATAAAGGTAAAAAGGAGCTGAAGTAAATTAGAATATATATATATATATATATATATATATATATATATATATATATATATATATATATATATATATATATATATATATATATATATATATATATATATATATATATATATATATATGCGTATATAAATGTCTGAGTTGATTAAAAGTGATAATAAGAAGAAATTATATTTGGAAAGGTGAATATAAATTATATAGATAGACCAAAACATTTGAGCGTATTCCCGTTTTTGTCTACTGTAATTGATTTTCCTTTTTATAAGTATAAATATCCTCTTAATGTCTTGCTATTCTCTATTTTATCTATTAATATGTGTATATACATGATTATCAATTATTATTATTAAGTATAACTTTTTATTTTAAATTCTTTTAAACTCCCAAAATCACTCAGGATAGTAATTTCATTGCATAGTATAAGTCTCATCTTTAGTATAATTTTCCTGTAAGATCTGAGCGCTTATTATGAGACTGATGAATGTTAAATTAATCTATATGGATATAGCTCTAACAGATAATAGATTTCCTATGTTTCCATATTCAGACATGTTTAAAGCAATTTTCCTTCATAATACTTACCAAGTGATATTTAGAACTTTGAAGACCGCAGTGCAATCCATTATCCTTACTAATTGGAACATCGACTTCCATGCTATTTAGAGTTTCATATATTCATAATTTTGGTTGATAAAATCGACTGCAATTTGTAAATTTATTTCAAGGGTGAAAAGTCAGTTATTTTCTCAAATCTATTAAGTACAGGAATAGTGCATTAGTTGCTTCTATATGATTGACTACGATAATGGAATTTGCTTAATATCAACTGATTTAAGCAAATTCAAGTTAATTAATATATTTATGCATATGATTTAAAATCGTAATTCCTTGTCATTTCCTAATAACTTCTAGGATCAACAAATTAATATTTAACAGTAGATTTACGGACCAAGCCAATTTGACTCATTAAAAATTTGATGACCATATACATATAAAACTTTAATATCACTTTTCAAAAACATACATTGGTCTTTAATTAAGTAATGAAATATATGTAAATTTTCATCCCTCTTCCCCACAGAACCCTTCATTTTGCATTATCAAATGTGGTATACTATTTTCATGGTTGTTAGCCAATTTGACTCATAAAATGGTTAAACAGTTAATTGCATAACATGAAATTTATTGGTCGACTCAAGTAAATATTTCAGGAAAAGATTTTATTTTCCAATTGGCTGAAGAGCTAAGAAGTAAATATAGAGAAGAAGTCGATAACACTTCCATTCCAATGACAGAAATTCATGCTTTTGACGCAAGGAAGAATTGTCAAGTTCAACAATCATGCAAAAGAAACAGATGTAAAAACCATTGTGCTAAATGTAATAGAAATGTTTGCAAAAATGTGTTTCAAAAACAGATTTTGTATGTAAAAAATGTTTTCCATGAATTTTTTGATAATAAACATTTTATTTAAATTAATTTGGAACTGTTTTCTTTGCAAAAATTTCAGTTTTCTTGTATGAGTAAAATTGACTCACTGTAGTAAAAATAGGTATATGATCAACATCTGTAAATCTAGTGTTAAATGAAACAGAAGATTATAAAAAAAATGTAAAATATACACTTAGGAAACATCGACTGTTCCGTAAAAAGTAAAAAATAATACCCAAATTCCAGTATAACAGTAGACAGCCGCCATATATTCAGTAGTAAAATATATTTCCCTTAAAAATGACTTTTTCACATAATTTTAGGAAATATATTGATTGCAAACATTTGGTCCGGCATTACGCTATCGATTAGAACTAATTGGTGATTAAATACCTTTTAATTACCATATAATTAATCACGAATTAACTCTTATCGACTTTAGAGTACCCGTAATGAAATAAATGCTATCCATTTGCTAGTTAAATTATTTTTGCTTAGCTGAACCGAATAAATGTATACATTAAATGTATTTCCTTTCTAAGATAGAAATGCAAGTTTATTTTTTCTCCCTATTTTTTAATTTTTGATTTGAACATAAAAGGTAATTACGTGTTAAAAAATTGCAGATTTTTTAACGTAATTATTAGCTGTTTAATACACACACAGAAACATGTATACTTGTAAATCTGTGTACAAAATTCTGTACTGGTAGCAGTTTTGATTTAGAAATTAGTAAAATTTTATCAGATTATCCTCCATATAACAAAAAGTAACATTACGTTATGACTTACATTTCAAATTAAATTTTTTAAATTAATGACTCTTAAAAAACTGCCAAGGTGTACTGTTGTATCTGCAATAACTTTTGAACGTGATATGTGTTAGTAAAGATAAATATGTGTCCAAATACTAACAATATATATATTTAAAATATTATATCACATCTCGATTGCTATACTCGATTTTTCGTCAACAGACCAGTATTATTTAAGTGACAGTGGTAATGGTTTTTCTTGCACAGAACAGCCATCTATTGACCTATAGATAGTTTGTACAGTTCTAAGGGTTTTGTTATAATCAAGGTTTTATTAAGTATTGTACACACAATACGAATGTAGTTTATTTTTACAATACGTGAAAAGCCTTCGTTTTATAATCAAGCTATACACACAGACACGTATATACACTTATATATAGATGTATATATATATATATATATATATATATATATATATATATATATATATATATGTGTGTGTGTGTGTGTGTGTGTGTGTGTGTGTGTGTGTGTGTGTGTATGTGTGTAACCTGGAATTATACAACCGCTGGAGAAAGTGAAGCCTAATCAGCTTAGTAATAAAATACAGTCGGCCCACATTGAAGACAACGGCACAAGTCTAATTAAAACTTTATTTTAGAGCTGCTAAAAACGGACATCTTTACTAGGCAATGACAGACAAGAGGACACAAAAATCACTCTGCTTCAACAGAGCTGCACCCAAGAGCGCAGACATAAAGAAATTTCCCAAGGGACAAGAAATTTAGTCAGCAAATTAAACTGTTAAGATCAGGAAAAACACTGAGCCATTTGCCAGCGACAGCTGGAAAACGTGTTGAATAGACAGAAAATTTACATCTATAGGACAGAAAGCTTTGGTAATTGTATCGAAAGAGTTTTAAGTCGAGACATTCCTTTGATTAAGATATTTAGAGGCTGGGAAAAAATTTTAAGGAATTAGAAGGTGAGAGAGAAGGTTTTAATTAAATATTAAAATTAAATAATTTTTATATATTACAAATATATGTTGGATATTCCTAGCTGGTGTGCTTATTTTCATTAACTATTCATTTTTTTAAATTGAAAATGCATATTACGTACTTATCATTTATTTACTGATTATTACACTTAAAGTAAACGGATAAATTTCTGAAAAATAATGATGATACTAAAAAATACCATTTTAGAAATTTATAAAAATTAAGTGCGAATAAGCAAGCAAAATTACATCCTTAACCCGAAATGTAATGTAAATTTATTAAGCATGTGTTTCATTAAGTAGATATTAAGGATTACCCTTGGTCGGTATGTTTAATATGAGGTAAAATATATATATATATATATATATATATATATAATATATATATATATATATATATATATATATAGAGAGAGAGAGAGAGAGAGAGAGGGAGAGAGAGAGAGAAAGAGACACAGATTATAATTAAGAAAATGTTAAAATCTATATGTTAATAAAAAATTAGATATTGGGATAATATTTGAAATCTTAATTTTCCTAATCCCATCATATGACGGGCTATTTGCTAGTCTTTAATATAATTAATTATTAATGTGGAAATTTCAACTACACTTTTTATTTTTGCTGAACTGTATGATAGTATAATTTAATTGATTTATTTCATTTATAACGTAACCATATTGTATTTTTATAGAGGAAGATTATATGATCTAAACTATCCCAAATGATTAATTATTAATAAGATAAATTCCTATTCCAAGACGCTAGTTCGAAACTTATTCCGTTTCCCCAATATATTTTATAATGGCATTATAAATTAGGTAATAATGCCTCGACATATGAATACTTTTCCCTCGCCAGCTATGTTTACTTTAACATCTACACGCTTTCATTCTGATGCTTAATATTTTATATTCATTTTCCTATAAAGTACTGGTCAGAACTGCGCTGAGCGAAATAATCCATTACTCACTCTGTTTCTACCGCCAACTTAGGCGCTGTTTAGAATTTCTAATATCCATAATTTTGGTAAATAAGATCGATCGTAAACCGAAAATGTCCCGCGGGATGAGGATAAGTACGTAATTTAGTCAAGCCAATTAAGTGTAAACCCCGTGCGTTACACACGCCTCCATAACTATGCATGTCCATGCAAATTCACACTCTGCAGCGGAATTATTTCACTTTCAAAGTACTGCGAATTTCAACCCAATAAGGTAACTTCCTAGAAATCTAATAATGATGGTTTTACCTCGATCTGTCGTGCTCTATATATAGTTTAAATAATATTTCTAAGTATGGTTCGCGGTTATTGGGATTCTTGTTTGGTAGTGCTGACAATTATAGACTTTGGCGACGTTTCAGTAGGGTAATGCAGAAAATTTCGTGTAACGCGGCTTCAGGGAACAGTGAGAAATAAATAGATGACATCTGCTTGGTAATATCAAAAATGGATAACATTTTAAGGAAGAGATGTATTTTGGGGAAAATTTCTAATCCTTATCGAGTAGTCTCTATTGATACTAAATATACACCGCTCTTTAATAAGAATTATATATTAGATTTTAATATTATACATTATTGATTAGATAATTTAGTTATATATTACATACATTACATATAACAAATATTATTTTATTGTTTAATAAGTATGGTTTGCGGTTATTGGAAATCATTTTTACCGAGTGCTGACAATTATAGACTTTGGCGACATATCAGTAGGTTAATGCATAAAATTTTGTGTAACATGGCTTAGGGGACAGTGAGAAATAAATAGTTTTAGTGATGACATCTGCTTGGTAATATCAAAAATGAATAACATTTTATGGAAGATGTATTTTGTTGTAAATTTCTAACTCTCATCGAGTTGTCCCTATTAATTTTAAATAGATATGACTTTTTGATAAGAATCATATATTACGTTTTAAGATTATATATGACATAATACAATTATATATTTAATAAATTAGGTTTAATAGATATGACTTTATTGATTTGTAAGCATGGTTTGTGGTTATTGGAAATTATTTTTACTGAGTGCTGACAATTACAGACTTTAGCGAATTTTCAGTAGGTTAGTGCATAAAATCTCGTATAACGCGGATTTAGGGGACAGTGAGAAATAAATAGCCTGCATTAGTGATGTCACCCAATTGGTAATATCAAAAATGAATAAAATTTTAAGGAAGAGATGTATTTTTTGGTAAAATTCCAACTCTTATTAAGTGATCTCTATTGATTTTAAATAGATACTAAATTTTAAAAAGAATTATACATTAGATATTAAGATTATATATTTTATATTAAATTAAGTAATTATATATTTGATAAATTAGATTTATAGATATGACATTACTGATTTGTAAGTACGGTTTGCGGTTATTGGAAATCATTTTTACCGAGTGCTGACAATTATAGACTTTGGCGACATATCAGTAGGTTAATGCATAAAATTTTGTGTAACATGGCTTCAGGGGACAGTGAGAAATAAATAGTTTTAGTGATGACATCTGCTTGGTAATATCAAAAATGAATAACATTTTATGGAAGATGTATTTTGTTGTAAATTTCTAACTCTCATCGAGTGGTCCCTATTAATTTTAAATAGATATGACTTTTTGATAAGAATCATATATTAGGTTTTAAGATTATATATGACATAATACAATTATATATTTAATAAATTAGATTTAATAGATATGACTTTATTGATTTGTAAGCATGGTTTGTGGTTATTGGAAATCATTTTTACTGAGTGCTGACAATTACAGACTTTAGCGACTTTTCAGTAGGTTAGTGCATAAAATCTCGTATAACGCGGATTCAGGGGACAGTGAGAAATAAATAGCCTGCATTAGTGATGTCACCCAATTGGTAATATCAAAAATGAAAAAAATTTTAAAGAAGAGATATATTTTTTGATAAATTTCCAACTTTCATCAAGTGATCTCTATTGATTTTAAATAGATACTAATTTTTAAAAAGAATTATACATTAAATTTTAAGATTATATGTTAAATATTAGGTAATTTAATTATATATTACATACTTAAATTATATATTAGAAAAATTAGATTTAATAGATATGACTTTATTGCTTTGTAAGTATGGTTTGTTGTTAATGGAATTCTTGTTGGGTAGTGATGACAATTATAGAGTTTGGCGACGTTTCAGTATGTTAATGCATAAAATTTCTTGTCACTCGACTTCAGGGAGCAGGGAGAAATAAATAGCCCTAGTGTTGTCATCTGCTTGGTAATATCCAAAATGGATAAAATTTTAAGAAAGACGTGTATTTTTTGATAACTTTCTAACTCTCATCTAGTGGTCTCTATTTATTTTAAATATATATTACTTTTTCATAAGAATTATAGATTATATTTTAAGATTATATATTATAGATTAGATAATTTAATTATACATAAGACATATTTGATTTAATAGATATGACTTTATTGTCTTGTATGTTTTGCGGCTATTGGAATTCTTGTTGGGTAGTGCTGACAACTGTAGACTTTGGGGACGTTTCAGTAGGTTAATGCATAAAATTTCGTGTAAAATGGTGTTCGCGGAACAGTGAGAAATAAATAGATAGTTCTCCATTGTATTATAAAAAATGGATAAAACTTTAAGGAAGAGATGTATTTTGTAGTAAATTTCTAACTAGCATTGAGTGGTCTCTAGCTATTTAAAATAGCACTTACTTTTAATAAAAATTATATATTATATTTTAAGATTATATATTACATATTAGATAATTTAACTATATATTAGATATTCTAATTATATATAAGATTTAAATATAGAAAGGATTTTATTGATTTGTAAGTATATCTTGGGGTTATTGGAATATTACTTTTTAATAAGAATTATACATGAGATTTTAAGATTATATATTATATATTAGATAATTTAATTATATATTAGATACCTTAATTATATATTTTACATATTAGATTTAATAGATATGAATTTATTGATTTGTAAGTATGGTTTTTTGTTATTGGAATTCTTGTTGGGTAGTGCTGACAATTATAGACTTTGGCGACGTTTCAGTAGGTTAATGCAGAAATTTTCTTATAACTGGGTTTCAGGGAAAAGTGAGAATTAAATAGCTTTATTGATGTCATCTGATTGGTAATATCAAAAAGGGATAAAGTTTTAACCCTCCGAGTGGAACACACCAAGGAAAAAAAATAATTTTTATTGTGTCAGTGATCAAAGTGTTCTATGATTTTTTACTTCACCCTTTGTCGACTAGATTGGAATACGGGACACCCACCCTCGTTATTGTCCCTTTACTTCCGGTAATGAATAGATATATAAATAGACATTATAGATTGTTAATTTTTAATACCCATAAAGATCGTCAAGTCTCGAAGATCATCCCATAAGAAATAATAGATTCTAAAAGTACAAATAAAAATATTCTTTAAGAGAATGATTTATATTTTTTTTTACAAAAGTCATCCAAGCTATTTAAGTGGTACAATTAGAGATACACCTGTTACCGCAAACGAAATAGAGATTTACAAAGCTATGAAAAGTTATCAGCGTCTTTGTGCCTCAGGGAGTACGGGTGCAGTTCCTAAACAATCGACCTGACCCTCCTACCTCAAAACTCCATGGGGGAAAACACCGGCAGAAATGTACAATACATCCATTTTCGGAACGTTTTTGGAAGTCGAAAATTGCACGTGACAACCGCTTTGAAGACATCATCGGTTTGGCGGAATTGTACGTGCGAACCGCTTATAGGGTTAAGAAAGAGATGTATTTTGGGATAACTCTCTAACTCTGATCCAGTGGTCTCTATTTTAAATATATATTACTTTTTGATAAGAACTATAGATTATATTTTAAGATTATATATTATAGATTAGATAATTTAATTATATATAAGACATATTAGATTTAATAGATATGACTTTATTGTCTTGTATATTTTGCGACTATTGGAATTCTTGTTAGGTAGTGCTGACAACTATAGACTTTGGCGACGTTTCAGTAGGTTAATGCGTAAAATTTCGTGTAACGTGGCTTCACAGAACAGTGAGAAATAAATAGATGGTTCTCCTTAGTAATATAAAATATTTATAAAATTTTAAGGAAGAGATGTATTTTGTAGTAAATTTCTAACTCTCATCGAGTAGTCTCTATTCATTTTAAATAGCTATTACTTTTAATAAAAATTATATATTATATTTTAAGATTATATATTACATATTAGATAATTTAACTATATATTAGATATTTTAATTATATATTAGATTTGGGGTATAGTTTGGGGCTATTGGAATTCTTGTTGGGTAGTGCTGACAGTTATAGACGTTAGTGACGTTTCAGTAGGTTAATGCATAAAATTTCTTGTAACGCGGCTTCAGAGAGAAGCAAAAAATAATTAGCCTTAGTGTTGCCATCTGCTTGGTAATATAAAAATGGATAAAATTTTAAGGAAAACATGTATGTATTTTGTGGTAAATTTCTAACTCTTATTGAGTGGTCTGTATTAATTTTAAATAGAAACTATTTTTTAATAAGAATTATATATTAGATTTTAAGATTATATATTATAGGTTAGATAATTTAATTGTATATTTGATATATTAGATTCAATAGGTATGACTTTATTGATTTGTAAGTATTGTTTTGCTGATATTGGGCATCTTTTTTTACGGAATGCTGACATTTATTGACTTTGTCGACGTTTCAGTAGGTTAATGCAGAAAGTTTCGTGTAACGCGGCTTCAGGAACAGTGAAAAATAAATAGCCTTATTGATGACTTATGCTTGATAATATCCAAAATGGATAAAATTTTAAGGAAGTGATGTATTTTGTGGTAAATTTCTAACTCTTATCAAGTATTCTCAATTGATTTTAAATAGATATTACATTTTAATAAGAATTATATATTAGATTTTAAGATTATGTATTACAGATTAGATACTTTAATTATATATTAGATATATTAGATTTAATATATGTGGCTTTATTGATTGATAAGTATGGTTTGCTCTTATTGGAAATATTTTTTATGGAGTTCTGATAATTATAGACTTTAGCTACGTATCAGTATTTTAATACATAAAATTTCATGCAACGCCGTATTAGGGAACAGTGATAAATAAACAGCCATAGTGATTATATCTGCTTGGTAACATCATAAATGAATAAAAATTTTAACTAAGACATGTACTTTATGGTGAATTTATAACTCTTATCGAGAGTTCTCTATTGATTTTAAATAGATGTAAGGCACAGTTTTTAGTAAAACATAGAAGCATTTGAATCCAGTATTACAAATACCAATGCAATGTTATGAGAATTGAAAATTATTTGAAATTAGATTTAAAACCTCTCTTTTTAATTTCTAATAAAATAAATTATTTTATGCTACTCGATAAAAAGAAAGGAAAATTCGTTTTAATATCTGAATCTACAACTTTAGAAGTAAAAAAAATGCTGTAATTGAACATAAATAAACTATAAATTCTAATAATTTTAGCAATGATCAATGTAAGATATAGTTTTAAAATGAATCCTTATAATGATTTTGAAATACAATAAAATTTAAACATTATCCCATAACTTTATGAATTATTAAATATTATGTAGTAATTTGATAGCGTTAAAATGATGAGATATTTTGAACATAAAGACATAATATTTTAATTTTCAATTTAATATAATAAAAACATTTTATATAACACAATAAATTCATCCCTAAAGACGATTAAATAAATCATTGTATAGTAAGAATTAGTGTAATTTTTAAATTCATTACATTGGATTTTTTTTCAGTCCCACTTGTGCAAAAGAAATGCATTTTATATTTTGCATATTTTCAGTTGTAACGCTAAATACAACGTATATTTTAGTAGAGAATAAAATGAATTAAAAATTTAAAAATAAGATATATAATCACGTTTGTATTAAATTAAAGAATTAGTTGAACAAAATAAATATTAATATTTTTCCCCATCATATAAAATTAATTGCTTTGGTATAAAAGGAACAAACACATTAAGTAATTAAATAATATTTCACTACAAAAATAGGATTTTAATTTATAATACGCTAATTTAAAATCCTCAAATTGTATTTATAAGCAGCTTAGAACAATTACAGAAATAACTGTTTCGCTGCTTTTTTTATTAGAGACAAGAAAAGGATTTAACCATTCAATTAATATATATTTTTAAATATTATAATATTTTTAATATAATATAATAATATAATTAATATATATAATAATATTAATATTATAATAATAATTTAAAATATTTTTAATATAATATCAATCAATATATATTTTTCTTCCATATTTTTGACAGTTTTATTATAGAAACATACCGTCGGTAAATTTAGCAAAAACTCTAATGGACCCAAATTCTGTCCGGAAAATTCGAAACACAGCCATTCTACAAGTATATTTTTTTTCGTACAGTCATATAACAAGTAACATGTAACACGTCACGTACCGGTGGTTTAGACATTGAGCGCAAGCTCGGGAACACAAATCGCCCAGCATGCTTCTAATCATGAAGATTACATTTATATAAAAATAATTATAAAAATATAATAATTATAAAAATAATATAATAATTATAAAACTATAATAATTATAAAAATAATGTAATAATAATAAAAATATAATAATTATAAAAATAATATAATAATAATAATAATATAATAATTATAAAAAATATCAAGTTCAAAAGAGTTTCAAAAATTTGAAATAAGAGAAAAAAATATGAGTTAAAATAATAACAACAATAATAATAATAATAAAGAAATACTACTACTACTAATAAAAATAATAACAATAATAATAATAATTATAATAATAATAAAGGAATAATATTAGTAATAATAATAATAATAATAAATGTAGAAATAAAAATAAAACAAACTACATCAGGTCACGCGATATGGATATGATACCAATTACAAGCTTGAATAGAGTAAGTAGTGCTTTGGGGGGAGCAGGAGCTCTCGTAGGGGTCCTACCCATGCTTTAGGCTTCTACCTGCTCCTGCAGGAATTGTTTAATAATCGCTTATTTACATTAATTTTACAAGAACTAAATTTCTCAGAAAAGAACATTGCTTATGATAATACATTGCTAATGGACACAAATCCTATCCCCGGAAAATTCAAAACACAGCCATTCTACGAGTATAATTTTTCCTTGTACAATGATATAACAAGTAACATATAACACGTCCCGTACCAGTGGCCTAGACATTGAGCGCAACCTCGGAAACACAAATAGCTCAGCATGCTTCTAATCGTGGAGATTACCTTTATTTACCAACAAACAATAATTATACTAAGTTCAAAAAAGTTTCAAAAATTTCAAAAAAGAGAAAAAAAATATGAGTTAAAAATATTTATAAAAATAAAATAATAATAATAATAATAATAATAATAATAATAATAATAAATATAGAAATAAAAATTAAAAAAGCTACATCAGGCCTCGCGATCTGGGTATGAGTCCAATTACAAGCCTGTTGGGAATAGAGTGAGTAGTGCTTTGAGGTGGGGTGGGGGATCGTGGGGGAGCAGGAGCTTTCGCAGGAGTCCTGCCCATGCTCTAGGCTTCTACCTGCTCATGCAGGGGGTTTCAATGATCGCTTGTTTACATTAATTTTACAAGAACTAAATTTTTCAGAAAAGAACATTGCTTATGATAATACATTGCTAATGGACCCAAACCCTCTAGCCAGAAAACTAAAAACACAGCCATTCTACAAGTATAAAAATTTTTTTTGGTACAATCATATAACAAGTTACATGTAACAACTCCCGTATCGGTGGAGCAGACATTGAGCACAACTTCGGGAACACAAATCGCATAGCATTTTTCTAATCGTGGAGATTACCTTTATTTACCAACAAACAATAAAGTATCACGTTCAAAAAAGTTTCAAAAATTTCAAAAAACAGAAAAAAATATGAGTTAAAAATAATAGTAAAAGAAATAATAATAATAATAATAATAATAATAATAATAATAATAATAAATGTAGAAATAAAAATAAAACAAACTACATCAGGCCTCGCGATCTGGGTATGATACCAATTACAAGCCTGTTGGGAATAGAGTGAGTAGTGCTTTGGGGGGGAGCAGGAGCTGTTACAGGAGTCCTACCCATGCTCTAGGCTTCTACCTGCTCCTGCAAGGTTTTTTCAATGATCACTTATTTACATTAATTTTACAAGAACTAAATTTTTCAAAAAAGAACATTGATTATTATAATACATTGCTAATGGACCCAAATCCTCTCCCCTGAAAATTCAAAACACAGTCATTCTACTTGTATAATTTTTTTTTTGTACAATAATATAACAAGTAACATATAACACGTCCCGTACAGGTAGTGTAGATATTGAGCGCAAGCTCCGGAACACAAATCGCACAGCATGCTTCTAATCGTGGAGATTACCTTTATTTACCAACAAACAATAAAAATATCAAGTTCAAAAAAGTTTCAAAAATTTCAAAAAAGAGAAAAAAAATATGAGTTAAAAATAATAATAATAATAAATAATAATAATAATAATAATAATAATAATAATAATAATAATAATAATAATAATAAATGTAGAAATAAAAATAAAACAAACTACATCAGGCCTCGCGATCTGGGTATGATACCAATTACAAGCCTGTTGGGAATAGAGTAGTGCTTTGGGGGGGGAGCAGGAGCTCTTACAGGAGTCCTACCCATGCTCTAGGCTTCTACCTGCTCCTGCAGGGTTTTTTCAATGATCACTTATTTACATTAATTTTACAAGAACTAAATTTTTCAAAAAAGAACATTGATTATTATAATACATTGCTAATGGACCCAAATCCTCTCCCCTGAAAATTCAAAACACAGTCATTCTACTTGTATATATATATATATATATATATATATATATATATATATATATATATATATATATATATATATATTTGTACAATAATATAACAAGTAACATATAACATGTCCCGTACCGGTGGCGTAGACATTGAGCGCAAGCTCGGGAGCACAATTCGCTCATCATGCTTCTAATCGTGGAGATTACCTTTATTTACCAACAAACAATAAAAATACTAAGTTCAAAAAAGTTTCAAAAATTTCAAAAAAGAGAAAAAAATGTGAGTTAAATAATAATAATAATAATAACAAAAGTAGAAATAAAAATAAAACAAACTACATCAGGCTACGCAATCTGGGTATGATAACAGTCATAAGTCTGTTGAGAATAGAGTGAGTAGTGCTTTGTTGGAAGGGGACTCTCGCAGGAGTTCTGCCCATGCTCTAGGTTCCTACCTGCTCCTGCAGGGGTTTTAGAATGACCGTTTGTTTGCATTAATTTTACAATAACTAAATTTTTCAGAAAAGAACATCGCTTATTATAATACATTGCTAATATCCTATTTACAGTTGCACTGGTTCCAATACATAAAACAATTATTTACATTGTCTGATATACAAATCATGGTGACAATAAAACGTCTTGGTTTTCTCTTAACCAGATTACAAGGATTTTGCCCATACGTTGCTACTCAAATATCGTTCTCGACTCACTGTTTACTCTAAAATCGGCAAGTATGATATTTCATTAATAATTTGTGATGTTTTCAGCATATTTTAGTCAATATACTTTCTTTGAGATGCTGTTATGATAATACATTGCTAACATATTATTGTCTGATATACAAATCATGGTGCCACTAAAACTGCTTTGTTTTCCCCTAATCAAGTTACAAGGGTACAATCATGTAATGTTTGTCTCCCTATCTAATCGGCAAAATAATGTATCGTAGTAAATTTTAAACAATAGTAAAAATATAGTAGTATAATAATTTGTCTATACGTTGCTACTCAAATATCCTTCTCATCTCACCGTTTACACTAAAATCGGCAAGTATAATATTTCATTAATAATTTGTATCATTTTCAATATATTTTATTCAATATACTTTCTCTGAGATGCTGTTATGATAATACATTGCTAACATCCTATTGTATGTTATACAAATCATTGTGCTAACAAAACTGCTTGGATATCCCTTAACCAAATTACAAGGGTAGAATCATGTAATGTTTGTCTCCCTATCTAATCGGCACAATAATGTGTCGTAGTAAATTTTAAATCATAGTAAAAATATATTAATATAATAATTTGCCCATAAGTTGCTATTGAAATATCGTTCTCATCTGATTACTCTAAAATCGGTAAGTATGTTATTTCATTAATAATTTGTATCATTTTCAGCATAGTTTAGTCAATATACTTTCGCTGCTATGCTGTTTACAGCGATCTCGGTTAATTAAACTTTGCTCTTAATTATATCACTTCTGCAGCATGTGTAATACATTCTACATTCAAATTACACAGTCGTTAAATAATGAATTTATAAAATCGTTTTAAGAATCATTTCTCTTACAAATCGCTTCCAAACAATTTTTTCATCAAATCGATAAAGATGTGTTTTTTTTTACTAATTCTTCTAAACTGTTGTAATATACTGAATATTCATAGCATATTTTTACAGATATTATTTTCATTGTGTTTTCGACTTTATATGTGAATCTTGTTTAACAATAGATTTATGGACCGAGCCAATTTGACTCATTAAAAATTTGATCACTATATATAAATAAAACTTTAATATAACTTTTCAAAAACATACGTTGGCTTTTATTTAAGTATTAAAATATATGTAAAATTTCATTCCTCTTATAAAAATAGATAAATATTATGAAAATAAATATAAATAAATAAATATAATATAAAATAAATATAAAGTATAAAGTATAGTATAAAGTAAATATAGAGAAATCGAGAACACTTCCATTATAAAGACAGAAATTCATGCTCCTGACGCACGGAAGAATTGTCAAGTTCAACAATCCTGCAAAAGAAAGAGATGTAGAAACCATTGTGCTAAATATAATAGAAATGTTGGCGGAAAATATGTTTCAAAAACAGATTTTATATGTAAAAATGTTTCCCATGAATTTTTATAATAAACATTTCAATTAAATTAATTTAGAATTCATTTCTTTGCAAAAAAAACTTCAATTTTCTTATATGAGTCAAATTGGATCACTTCAGTAAAAATAGGTATATGATCAACATCCGTAAATCTAGTGTTAACCCCATCCATATTTGATTCATTACCCATGATATATTTTGTGTAAATATTGAAGAATTTCAAACTGATTCACATGCATATATATTTCATCTCCCTTTCCTTATAAATATGTTCTACATTATGCAATTGAAACTTTAAAGCTTAATTTTTACCGAATGTTAAACTAAACATAGTAATTTACTTGATATGGAAATAAATATTATAAATTTTCTAAAGACGACTCAGCAAATAAAAAGCCAGTTCTGCATATTTACTTTTGAATCGGAACATTTTCAAAGTAAAATAAATAGTAGGAACATACAAAAAACTTTCAAATGAAAATGAAAGCAATATATTTAACTTTCATTTTCAAGTCAAAAACAACAGATGTGTACACAATATTTGTTTTTACAAACAAACAGTCAACCAGTTTGTAATCTGCTATATAACTAAATCACCGTGAAGTAATTTTTCGCTAAAAGAGAAGTAATAAAGTTTTGCTTTCGAGTATTTTTAATACAAAGAGGAAACACAGTTGAATGAAACCAAATGTACTGTACACCTCGATAATTAAAAGTTATGTATGCCAGAACATAAATAAAAAATCATAAACTAATTAACACTTGTTTTTTTATGTGTGTGATATACACATGATAAGCCGAGTTTTACTTTTTACTTTTTCTAGTCATTATGCTATATAACTAAATCACCGTGAAGTAATTTTTTGCTGAAAGAGAAGTAATAAAGTTTTGATTTCGAAATCCAAGTATTTTTAATACAAAAAATAAAACACAGTTGGATGAAACCAAACGTACTGAACACCTCAATTAAAAATCATGTATGCCAGAACATACATAAAAAATTATAAACTAATTAACACTTGTTCGTATTTTTATGCGTGTGATATACACAGTTTAAGACGAGTATTACTTTTTACTTTTTGTAATCATTATGCTATAAAACTAAATCACCGTGAAGTAATTTTTTGCTGAAAGAGAAGTAATAAAGTTTTGATTTCGAAATCCAAGTATTTATAATACAAAAAGAAAACACAGTTGGATGAAACCAAAAGTACTATACAAATCGATATTTAAAAATCATGTATGTCAGAACATACATAAAAAATATAAACTAATTAACACTTGTTCGTGTTTTTTATGCGTGTAATATACACAGGATAAGCCGCGTTTTACTTTTTACTTTTTGTAATCACTATGCTATATTACTAAATCACCGTGAAGTAATTTTTTGCTGAAAGAGAAGTAATAAAATTTTGATTTCGAAATCTAAGTATTTCTAATACAAAAAGAAAACGCAGTTGGATGAAACCAAACGTACTGTACACCTCGGTAATTAAAAATCATGTATGCCAGAACATACATAAAAAATTATAAACTAATTAACACTTGTTAGTT
>CM063510.1:140928003-140943003 GCA_032207245.1 Pardosa pseudoannulata
GCTATCAAAGCACATTGTTGAAAAGAGTACCATGCTCTAGAGCATATCTGAAGATGATAAGGATCTATAATTTTATCACTTTATAATTACCATCTTTACCAAAAACTATAGGATTTTTGCTCCCACCTGAGTGTTTTATTAATCTTTGGATATAATTTAACATTTGTGCCTCACATACCTAAGCATATGTGTTTCTATGTGTGTGTATGCAGTGAATATATTATTCCCCCAATTACAGTGGAGAACAATCCCATATTACATAGTTTTTCCATGTGTGCTGGGCAAAAATAACTCTTAGTTTATCGTCAGTAGTGAAGCCATTAAACACTTAAGTTCAGAACTGTAAAATTACTTTTATTAAGGATAAACCGACAGTTACTATAGTGCGAAATTTTGAGTAGAAGGATCAAGAATGTAACACTTTTAGGCAATTTAACAAAAATAATTGTTCTTTGAATAATTCACAATTTTAATTAGAAATATAAATATTTGAAACAACAAAAAATAAATAAAGCATTGACTAGACAGAGTATAAAAGGACTTAACAAACTAATATAATAATTCCCTTAATGTTTTATTTGCTGGTGATGTAATATTACTTAATACACTTTTTCTTTATCATATAAGAAAAAACTTGAACAGGTTTATAAGTTTAAACTTTCTTCATCCTCCTCTGGTACGCCCCAAAGTCTTTTAATTAACTTTTATGGTCTTGTTGGGAAACATAACGTACGAAGACTTAATGATTAAATTACTAGGACAAATATCACTTGCTGTAAATTTTTTTTGAAGGCGATATTTCCTTAGTAATAAAATATATCTACTTACTACTCACTAAGTAAGTTACATTGTCTCGTAGAATTTTTATTGATACAGAAAATATTGAATTGCACATTTAAAATTTGCCTTGTGGTTATTTATAAAAAAAACAGTACTTTTAAGTTCTACAGTTGTTTTGTTTTTAAGTAATAAATACGAATCATTTTAAAAATGAAGATTTTAATGCTATTTCTAAATGAATGGCCTGGATGTAAAGGGACCTTATAAGAACTTGTGCAGCATAAAAGAAGGCCAAAACAAATTAAAAATTATAATAAAGATATAGTTCGAAATTACACTGATAGATATAAATGGAAAAAAAGTTAATACATTTCATAGGGGTTAGGTCCAATATATATATATATATATATATATATATATATATATATATATATATATATATATATATATATATATATATATATATTGGACTTAACCTCTTAATGCACAGTTTTTTTAAAAAAGGCCAAAAAAGATCATTTTTTTAAATGTAAAAAACAATTTAAAAATTTGCCTTGCCGAAAAAATTACAAAAATACAAAAATAATCGAAATTTTTATTGAAATTTTTTTATTTTGATAATATTTGCAGAAAATAGTCGAATATTGTAATATTATATGCACATCGACTTTTATCTTCAACGAAATTATTATTTATACGAAATCCCATTTCAGAATAAACATTATTATGAGTAAATATACATTTTTAAAAATACTAGTATTTATAAAATTAATCAAAATTTTCTTTTCTGTGATATATTTCGGAACCAGGAACACAAGGAAGAGTTAAGTCGTAAGTGATAAGTAGAAAAAAATAGATATACTTAATATTTGATTAAGTATTATAATTATTTGAATAAGTATTAAGTGTTATAGCTTACAATCCCATGTAAATGATAAATATCAAGAAAGATATTTTTTTTTGCTTTCACAGTGTTATTTTCAATTCTCGATTGCATTCGAGTGAGAAACATTGTAGCAACATAAAGTACAATGCCGCTCGTATTATCTCGATTGTGCACAGTTTGGGTAGTTTACAGAACTCTAGTTAACACGAGCGTGTACGTTGAGGGGTTAATATGCAGTGAGGAGAGCTACAGACCTCTAGCAAATTAAACAACTCTGTTATATATCTGTTTTGTAATGAAAATTACTGAAGAAAAGGGTGAAATTGATTGATTCACTTGAATGGGGTTTGACCATTTTCTCAAGTGTAAAAGAAATAAGAGTTTTCTTCTTCTAAAAGTTTCACGTCAATAAGCATCAGCGCTTGAAGTCACACCAATATGTTCTTGTTGTTATTTCTCCTGCCACTTGGTCTAACCAAGCACGATTGAGCCTGTAGGCTCTCGTATTAATCCTCTGACTGCTCAATTTTTAGAATTTTAAAAATGACATATTTTTTATTGCCTATTTGAAATCTATATATATTGGAGAATTGAAAAATGCATGTTTTCTTTCCAGGAAATATTTTTTATATAGATTTTTATCCTTAGAAACTAGGTTGTAAGTATCATTAGAAACTAATTTCAGATGATTTCACCAAAATAATTCTTTTTAAAATAAATTTCAATTGAATTACAGTTAGTTTCTATTTATTGAATAATATAAAAAAAATAAAATATACAAAATTTAAGAATATATAAAGGACTGACTAAAAATATCTTAGAAATGCAGTTTAGTGTGATAGAGTTTGAAGTAGGGTTCAAGGCAAAGTTCAACTTCCCAGTCTTTGCACCAGATTCATGTTTCTTTGCAAATATTTTTGCCATTTGTATCTTTTCTTGAACAGCATACACGACACTGTCTTCGAGGTTCTCTTTTTATGGGGTTAGGTGGTATGGGACTTGGAAAAAAACGAGCTATCGATATCAAACGGTTCCAAGTAGAACTCGGTCTTCCAGGACAACCGCTTTTATTTGTGTCCGAATATTCTTCGGTACTTTCTTCAATAAATTTCAAACGAAATTACAAAAGTTTTATAGTTTGTGTGGGGTTTTGCTTTTTGTAAAGTACATAGGCATTCCACAACGATTGATCTAAGAACCGCCTGAAAATTTTGATATAATAACTTCCTCTGTTGTTTTCGGGTTCCTATCAATTTTGTACCACTGTCTAACGCTTTGCACGTTTATTGAATCATTATCAGATTCATCGCTATATGAGAAGCAGTCATAAACTTCTATATCAATATCACTATCTCAACTAGAATGGATTTCAAAATCTGAATCAGGAATATACACTCTGTCAATCGCTGAACGTTTTCTAGCAGCCATTTCTGATAAGAAAACAGTGGCAAAAAGTGGCGGTAATACTAAGCGCCTTCAAATACGGCAAGTAAATTAATAACTAATGGTATCTGTTGGTCAAAACGTAAATTAAACGTCTAATATTGTATATGATTTATTTAAGAGCTTAAACGGGGAATAAACAGGATGCGCTCATCGATAAAGGAAGAAAAACACATGCCCGCGGAAATCGTGGGATGAGCAAAATTTGCTACATTTGAGATGCCCGTGGAAATCGCGGGATGAGCAGGCAGAGGACCATTAAGGTGAAAGAATGACTTCGCTCAAGTAGGTTCTTGTAATTTTGAAGCAAGAAAACCAAGCAGAAGACCCATAGACTTCACCTGCCATCCCAAAAGGTATTGATTGAGAACTTGTAGGACATTGTGACCACGAACCTATTTTAGGTGCCCCAGTCACCTTTAACTAACACGGCTGATCTTAGGCCGGCTCGGATTCCGAACCCGGAACCTTTCACTTACGAGATCGTTGCCTTTGTCGACTGAGCTACCACGGCTCCATAACAAGATAATTCATACTGACCAATAATATTCACAAAATTTAAAAATTTAGATAGCTTGTAATATTTAATATAATTTATTATCAAGAATAAAAAACAATACTTAATAACAAGTTTTCTTGTGTTGTTTATTATTTAAATATTTATGCTTAGATAATTCAGATAGTATTTCATGATGTATTATCTTATCATCTAAATATAATTTATTTTTTAAAAGTTTTACCATTCTATGTTTTCAAATGTTTTCCAGAAACACATTTCCAGACGGCATAATGAAAACTGATGTCTGATGTAAAGCAGAGCATGGATTTGCCGTCTTCGTGACCCCGTGCAATGAAAGTCCCCCTTCCCTCTCCCTTTGCTGAGTCTGCTTTTACTCGCGAGTGGAATATCCTGAACTCATCAGCGTTAATCACGAATTGTGCTTAGTTTCCGACGCTATACAGTTCCTTGGCTGATAATTGAAGCAGCTTTATCTCTTAATTAGCTCAACAGACCTTTCAAAGCTGCCAACTCTTCCACTAATTAGTTTCAATCGAAATGCCATTATTAATGGGCTTATCTTTCTTAATTTAAAACCGTCTTGATGTTTGGGAAACTCTAAAATATATACCGTCTGAAAACATGGAAAATGCATGCTCTGCAATTTCAGTTATAATTATAAGGACATTATTTATATAATGATATTTATGCACTTAGACTTTCCTTCTTTTTATCAAAAAAGCAATATGGTTTTATGACCAAATCGCAATTTTGATGTAAAAGAGAGAGGTTTACATTACCCTTTTTTTCTTTACTTTAATATACTTTGTCTATCACCATAAGAGAGAGTAATTATATGATGTACACGAGGAAAAATCTTTAAATTTATTATGTTTAATTTAAAAATGCAATAATTTAAGACATTACATCAAATTATTTTCCCGCTCAAAATATATACATATATATCGAATAACCGGTTGGTTGGGGTGCTGGCATTCGATACCGGAGTTCGTGGGTTCGAATCCCACTGTATCATGAATGTTCAGAATCGGCTTTAAGCTGTATGTCCCGGTCTCATTAGCCCTCGTTTTGCAAAAGAATAGACCATAGCACTCCAAACCAAGCCAAACCTCTCAAAATATAGTTCATTGTGTAACATATGTAATGTATTATTGTAACATTGTGTAACATGTGCAACATATGTATATATATATATATATATATATATATATATATATATATATATATATATATATATATATATATATATATATATATATATATATATATATATATATATATATATATATATATATATATATATATATATATATATATATATATATATATATATATACATATATATATATATATATATATATATATATATATATATAAATATATATATACATATATATATATATATATAAATATATATACATATATAATATATATACATATATAATATATATATACATATATAATATATATACATATATAATATATATATATACATATATAATATATATATATACATATATAATATATATATATATATATATATATATATATATATAAATATATATATATATATATATATATATATATATATATATATATATATATATATATATATATATATATATATATATATATATACATATATAATATATATATACATACATATATAATATATATATACATACATATATAATATATATATACATATATAATATATATATATACATATATATATATATATATATATATATATACATATATATATATATATATACATATATATATATATATATATATATACATATATATATATATATATATATATATATATATATATATATATATATATATACATATATATATATATATATATTTATTATATATATATATATATATATATATATATATATATTTGTGTGTGTGTGTGTATTGTAATATATTCATGGTTTGTTTATCATATAGGTTTACAGGAAAGGCAAAGGGTTGGGAGAGCAAAGGCTTTAAAATTAACAAAATTAGATAAAAAAATAAGATATGTATTTTTTCTCTTGACAAAGTCTTAACAGTTTGGAAGTCTATCAGATATCCAGTAAAACTCCTGTGCTCTTAAAGATGTATTTAGATATAGACAGTCTACCGTATACACCAGTGATCCCCATACTTATGAAGCTTTTGAGTAACCATGCAACTTTTAAATTCTACATCGAGCTAATGAAACAAGTAGAGACATTAGATTTTCTTTAAATCTTACATTTGTTTATGTCTATTAACATACACTTTTAGTAAATTCGAAATGAATTTTTTAAAAAAAGTATTAAAGAAAAACAGTTGAAATTTAATTGAATGTAAATTTTAAAGTGCTATTAGTAATAAATTAAAAATATAAGATCATGTTTTTTGTCAAACTCTTTAACTTTGATGAAACGGTTTGCACTTTCTTGGTCTTCAACAACATACACTTTTAGTAAATACGAAAGGAATTTTAAAAGTTTATTGTGTATCAGACATAATATTATAGCTCATGATATTTTTATATTTGTGTATTGTAATATACACATTATTTGTTTATAATATGTGATGTACAGAACAGGTAAAATGTTAGGAACTCATGGGCTTTAACAAACAGAATTCGATAAAAAAAACATGAATTTTTTCTCTTGACAAAGTCTGAACAGTTTGAACGCCTATCAGATATCCAGTAAAACTCTTGTGCTGTTAGAGATGCATTTAGATATAGAGAGACCAACGTATACACCAGTAGTCATCATATTTATAAAGATACTGAGCAATCATGCAACTTTCAAATTCCAATTCGATCGAATGAAAAGAAACAAGTAGAGACATTAGATTTTCTTTAAATCTTACAATTGTTTATGTGTATTAATATACACTTTTAATAAATACGAAATGAATTTTAAAAAATATGTATGAAAGAAAAATAATTGAAACTGAATTGAGAGTAAATTTTAAAGTGCTATTAGTAATAAATTACAAACATAAAATCATGCTTTTTATCCAACTATTTAACTTTGATGAAAAAGTTTGTACTTTTTTTGTCGTCAGCAACATACACTCTTAGTAAGTTTAAAATGAATTTAAAAAATAAGTATGAAAGAAATATAAATGAAATGGAATTGAGCATAAATTTAAAGTGCTATTAGTAATAAATTACAAATATAAAATCATGTTTTTTATCAAACTATTTAACTTTGATGAAACGGTTTGCACTTTCTTGGTCTTCAACAACATACACTTTTAGTAAATATGAAATGAATTTTAAAAGTTCATTGTGTATCAGACATATTCTAGAGCATAATATTTTTATATTTGTGTATTGTAATATACGAGTCATTTGTCTATAATATGTGATGTACAGAACAGGCAAAGGGTTAGGAAGTCATGATCTTTAACATACATAATTCTATAAAATATAAGACATATATTTGTTCTGTTGAGAAAGTCTGAACAGTGTGAACACCTGTCAGATATCCAGTAAAACTACTGTGCTGTTAGAGATGTATTTAGATATAGAGAGATCGACGTATAGAGCAGTATTCTTCATATTTATGAAGCATCTGAGCAATCATGCAACTTTCAGATTCTACTTCGATGTAATGAAAAGAAACAAGTAGAGACATAAATTTCTCTTTAAATCTTACATTTATTTATGTCTATTAATATAAACTTTTAGTAAATAAGAAATGAGTTTTGAAAAATAAGCATGAAAGAAAAACAGTTGATATTTAATTGAACGTAAATTTTAAAGTGCTATTAGTAATAAATTACAAATATAAGATCATGCTTTTTATCGAACTATTTAACTTTGAGGAAATGGGTTGTACTTTTTTGATCGCCAGAAAGATATTTTTTTGAAAGTAAGTAATGGTTGTCATTCGAACACAGTTATCCAAAATTCTGCTGTCAACCAGTTTCTGTTATAAATTTCATTCTGTAAATAGAAACTTCAGATGAATATTTAGAACTACATTTCGTTTCCTTTTACACTAGCTTGGTCTATAATTGGTTATATTCTTTAGAAAAAATATACCAAATATTATCTCTACAAATAGTTATTCAATGAGATATGAGTGATATTTTTCACAATGCATTTTTTTACTTTCTATGAGAGAAAGTAAATTAATTGTATAAAAAGCAAATTTGGTTGTTTGAGGGAAAAGTTTATACATGGATATGAAAATGCCATCAATTATTCTGCAGTTCAGTGATTTTTTGTGCTGCTATTTCAAATACACTCTAAAATAACAGAAGAAGACAAACATATTCAAAAGAAGGTTTTGGTAATTGCAGATCAATACATTATACACACATGTCATACATTGCATTCTATGTTTTGAGATAAAAATTAAACTCTGAATTTAGTTCTGATTAAATAGTATGTTAATAAATTAATAGCATAAAAAATCTTATGTAATACTTAATAAATGTATTTCATTTTGTGATAGATTCTAAAACCCAGCAACATCTCTAATCTAGTTTTCAACCGTGTAACAAAGTTCCACTTCCAATCCTTTGAAATTGAAGCAATTCTAGACATAATTAGAGTAAAAAAATATAAAATGCAGCTAAAGTAAACTGTAGACCTTTTTATTCACTTTCCTTTTCATATTTATAATTCACTTCGATCTGATTTATTGCTGTTATTTTACTACTTAGAATGAAATAATTTACTTTAAAAAACCCCTATTTTACAAACAATTGTACTATCAATTGATCTCGAGTTCATCAAATAATTATCCTGATATAAAATATGCATTATAAAATATTAGAATATAAATATAGTTAAATGAAATTTTGGTAATTCCAGGTAAATATATTACACAATAAAAATATCACTTCGAAATCAGTTCTGATTGCATAAGTTGTATAACCAATTTATACATAATATATAGACTTTACTGATAAAAGTTCACCTTTAAAACTTATTAAATTTACTTAGTTTTGTGCAAGCTTCTTTGGAACAACAAAATCTGTTATCCAGTTTCCAATCACGAATTAAAGTTAAATTTCTAAAATTAAATTTCTAAACATAAATTTCTAAACAAATTTCTAAACATTTGCAGTTGAAACAATTGTATGAAGTAAAAGAAATACAGTCTGAAACTAACTCAAACTACTCTGCATTCACAATTCATTTACTACATATTGAATGATTGAGGACTTGAGTGATAAATAATTCTGTTTTCTTACTAACATTTTACTACACATGACAAAATATTTCTTCTGTAAAATTTCTTTCTTTCGCAGTGAAAAATATATTTTAGCTGAGTTACACAGAAAAAGAAATGGTAAATATAGAAAACGTCAGTCCAGTTCATTTGTAACTTGAAACAAGAAAATAAAAAAGGAAACTACAGCATAAAAAAAGGGTAAAGAATAAAATCCCTTAGAAAGCAAACTTATTTAGAAAATTCCAATAATTTTGTTAAGAAACTTATAAAACTGCTTCTTAAATATCTTTAAACATAAAAAAGTTCTAATTCAATAGTACTAAACATAAATTTCTGAACATTTGTAGTTTTTTGTACACAATTGTGGATTTATAAATGAAATAAAAGAAATATAGTCTCAAATTAACTCAAACTGCTCTTCATTCATAATTCATTTACTACATATTGAATGATTGAGTACTTGAGTGATAAATAATTCTGTTTTGTTGCTACCATTTTACTACACAGGATAAATTATTTCTTCTGTAAAATTTCTTTTTTTCACAGTGAAAAATATCTTTTAGCTGAGTTACACAGAAAAAGAAATGTTAAATGTAGAAAACGTCAGTTCAGTTCATTTTTAACTTGAGAGAAATAAGCAAATAAAAAAAGGAAACTGCAGCATAAAATGAAGGGTAAAAAGCAAAAGCTCCTTAGAAAGCAAAAATATTTAGAAAAATCCAGTAATTTTGTTAAGAAACTTATAAAACTGCTTCTTAAATATCTTTAAACATAATAAAGTTCTAATTTAAGAGTTGTAAACATAAATTTCTAAGCATTTGTAGTTGAAACAATTGTGTATATATAAATGAAGTAAAAGAAATATAGTCTCAAACTAACTCAAACTACTCTGCATTCACAATTCATTTACTACGTATTGAATGATTGAGTACTTGAGTGATAAATAATTCTGTTTTGTTACTACAATTTTACTACACACGATAAAATATTTCTTCTGATAAATTTCTTTTTTTTTTTTTTTTTTGCATTGAAAATATATTTTAGCTGAGTTACACAGAAAAAGAAATGGTAAATATAGAAAATGTCAGTTCAGTTTATTTTTAACTCGAGAGAAATAAGCAAATAAAAAAGGAAACTGCAGCATAAAATGAAGGGTAAAAAGCCAAAATATTTAGAAAATTAAAAAAATTTTGTTAAAAATCTTATAAAACTGCTGCTTAAAGATCTTTAAACATAAAAATGTTCTAATTTAAGAGTTCTAAACATAAATTTCTAAACATTCGTAGTTGAAACAATTGTGGATATATAAATGAAGTAAAAAGTAAAAGAAATGTAGTCTCAAACTAACTCAAACTACTCTGCATTCACAATTCATTTACTATATATTGAATGATTGAGTACTTGAGTGATAAATAATTCTGTTTTGTTACTACCATTTTACTACACAGGATAAAATATTTCTTCCGTAAAATTTCTTTTTTTTCCAGTAAAAAATATCTTTTAGCTGAGTTACACAGAAAAAGAAATGGTAAATATAGAAAACGTCAGTTCAGTTCATTTTTAACTTGAGAGAAACAAGCAAATAAAAAAGGAAACTGCAGCATAAAATAAAGGGTAAAGAAAAAAAACTCCTTAGAAAGCAAAAATATTTAGAAAATTCCAATAACTTTGTTAAGAAACTTATAAAACTGCTTCATAAATATCCTTAAACATAAAAAAGTTCTAATTTAAGAGTTCTAAATATAAATTTCTAAACATTCGTAGTTGAAACAATTGTGGATATATAAATGAAGTAAAAGAAATATAGTCTTAAACTAACTCGAACTACTCTGCATTCACAATTCATTTACTACATATTGAATGATTGAGTACTTGAGTGATAAATAATTCTATTTTGTTACTACCATTTTACTACAGAAGATAAAATATTTCTTCTATAATTTTTTTTTACACAGTGAAAAATATCTTTTAGCTGAGTTACACGAAAAAAGAAATGGTAAATATAGAAAATATCAGTTCAGTTCATTTTTAACTCCTTAACTAAAAAGGAAACTGCAGCATAAAATAAAGGGTAAAGAAAAAAAACTCCTTAGAAAGCAAAAATATTTAGAAAATTCCAATAATTTTGTTAAGAAACTTATAAAACTGCTTCTTAAATATCCTTAAACATAAAAAAGTTCTAATTTAAGAGTTTTAATTCTAGGAACACATCCCATATTTCGAGATTTATATCGTTGAGTTAAAATAGACGGGCTTTCAAACTAAGACATAAAAAGTATAAGGGAAGCTTTTAATTAAAATCCCTCCATATTAAATAGATGAAACATTAAAAAAAATGCATACTTCGAAATGTCCTTCCAGATTCCAATTTTCTCTCTCAGCTCCCATCTAGAAATTAAATGAAACGGTATTGAAATCCATTCTTTAATTATCTGAAACTAATGATTTAAAAAGCCAATATAGAGCACATTAAGAAATAACTGATCTTTTTTTCTTCAAACTACGGCTATGGTTTTAAGTAAATAAAAAATTGGAGTTATAAAACTCATTGTATTGAGAAACTCAGAGCTCGTATTTGGAGTTTAAAAGTATATATTAGAGGTATAACCAGTATATATGCTTTTAAGACAAAAAAATCCTTTTTATTAAAAGTCTTTTTCCACGATTAAAATGCATAAAAGTCTTCTTACCCCAAAGTTTAGCCTCGACAAAAAATTAAAAAAAGAATTTTTCCCTCCAACGTAGAAAATGAGTTTCTTCGAAAAATTCCAAAAAGTATTTAATGAAGAAAATATTTTCGATTATAAAAAAAATCTTATTGAAATACGTTATTTGAAATTTCGGGATTTATTTAAACTAATCAGTTTTTACTGGTGCAAAATGTTTTAAGTATTGGTATGTTTGCTTATATAGTATGAGCCTAAAGATTATTTTTGATTGAAAGATTTCATGGTAAAATATTAAATAAATATTTGCCATAAATGTTATCTTCCTTTTATCTGAATTACAATATTAGCTTATTTTATTACTTAACATTTCGTTTATTTGAAATTGTAGTAAAAATGGTCAAATATTTCTTAACGATTTGAGATATTTTAATAAAAAATGCGTTAAGTGCTTGAGTAAATTATTAACATGTTAAAAATGAAATTATATGCACAAGTTGGTTTTATAATTTTGTATTGAATTAGGCAATATTGTAAAAATATATATTTTATTAATGAGATTTTGAAGAAATCCATAGTAAATTTTAACAATAAATCTGTCATTATCAGGAAATACGTTTGATAAGCATAGTCTCTCTTTCAGCCAAAATTTTATTATTTAAATGTATTTTTTACCAATGTAACACCATTTTGAATACATTAACATTGGTAAAAAGTAATCCGATTGATGAAGTATTATATAAAGGAATAATATATGAGTGATATATGTGTATATATGTATTTTTACATATATGCTTATATGCATATATAAGAATACTACGATGCACTAAAATGAGTAGAAAATACTAAAAATTAGATTTTGCAATATATTATTTATAATTCAGATTAATAAATCTATAATGAGCAGTATTCTTGAAATTCGGACAGTCAAGAAATGTTATTTCTAGAAACAAAAAATTTGCCATTTGACTTTCAGACCTACTGAGTGAGTAGATTTATTAGAGTCGGGTCAAAACCACAGTCCTATTCGAGTAAAAATTCAAAGAGAGTTTTCATAGCCTCAGAGCCCAATATAACGTTCAAAGAGTAATGATATGGTATTAAATACCTCTAAAATACGTATTTGCATAACTTTTTTCTGGAAAAGTTTAGTGTTTGTTCTTCTTGCTAAAGAAATTTCTTAAACAATTCAATATGAAAAATTATTGCTAGAATTAAATAATTTATTATACTTACTTTTAATTTTTACATGTATACATATACGTAATCCTGCAAAATAATAATTGCAGGTCATAATAAATGTGTAGCTCCTAATGATTTTACTTCCCCGGGCATGCTGAACAAGAATAAGTCTAGTCAGCTAGCAGTAATAAAGTAAGATGCACTCGGGCCACATTGAAGAGAACGGTGCCAAGTCCAAGCCCAATTGAAATTTAATTAAGAGCTGCTTATATTTACTTGTTAGTGGCAGACGACAGAATGTACACAAAAAGCACGTGCTGGGACAGAGGTGGGCTTCAGAGCGAGAAGCATAGAATTTTTCCAAGGGACAAGATAGTTAATCCGAGAACTTGCATAATTGTAGAGAGAGCTATTTTATTGAGACGGAAAATATTTTGAATGGACGAAATATGTGCATTCTTTGAATAGAATGCTTTGGAAAATAAGTTAGAAGAATTTTAAGTCGAGGACACTCATTTGATTAAGACATTTTGTGGCTGGGAAAATAGATTTTAAGGAATAAGAATGGGAAGGAGGAGGTTTTTAAAGATATATTAAAATGAAATAGTTTTGATATGTTATTGATATCTATATATATGAAATGAGACGCTTTTGGCCTCATCATGAAGCAGTATTTCGGGTGTTTATTGCAACCCTGCAGTTGTGGAAACTTGCAACAAGAATGACAACGAAATAAAAACACTTGAAAATCAAACTACCGTAGTTTATTCAATTTGCCGACTCAACTGTCGAACTCACAAACTGTGTCATAACTTTACCGAAAACCTTACCAAAACTCTGTTTTAAATTTTCATAATTTGTTTATATAGTTTTAGGTGCCAACCAGTTAGAGATCACTACATGTCACTTTACGTAACTTTAGATACATAATTTTATTTTTATATATGCAACAGGGAGGATTCTACTAGGAAACATTCGAGAGAGTTCATAAAAGAAAATTACCGGAAAAAACAGATTTTTAATCGAAAGTGATAAAAAATATCATTATATATATATATATATATATATATATATATATATATATATATATATATATATATATATATATATATATATATATATATATATATATATATATATATATATATATATATATATATATATATATATATATATATATATATATATATATATATATATATATATATATATATATATATATATATATATATATATATATATATATATATATATATATATATATATATATATATATATATATATATATATATATATATATATATATATATATATATATATATATATATATATATATATATATATATATATATTTGTGCGTATAATACACACACGCAATCTTGCTGATCGAGTTCTAAAATGTCGCACGATTGTTATAACTGCTGAAAAAATAAATCCTTATACATATAAATTTTCTCAAAAATGTCCTAAATTCCGGATACCTGTCTTTACACTGAGTTCCAACCGTGGTACAAGCTATTCGATAAAAACCACTATAAAAATAATTTATTTATGACTTCGCAAAAATCTAATTTTTGTGGTTGTTTCCTCATAACAACGTAAACATGGTCCCCAAAACTAGCATTAGAGGCTGTTTTAATTACTATCTCCATTAATTTTAGTCGTACTAAGATGAAATTTGCTGAAATGACTTCCTCTGAATATTCCAAATCTGTGAGTACCTATAATGTATCACAACTCTCAGCTGTATTTAAAGAGCTTAACCTCTTACAGGCAGGTTTTCATGATTCATCTATGAATGTTACATATATAGATATTGATGCATGTTTACACAAAACGAGAAGAGCCGCGGTAGCTCAGTCGGCAAAGGCAACGCTCTCGTAACTGGAGGATTACGGGTGCAGAGCCTATTACGTGCCAATGACTTATACCAGGCCATGTTCAGATAACACAAAGAGTTAAGACACCAGATACAAATGAGCGAAGATTTACTTTTTTGCAGACTTGTTTTATTTATAATTTTAGTTTTTTCCCAATCTGGTATGGCTCATAAAAATATTCAATCTCAATATGGAGCTGTTAGAATATAGAAGAAACTCGCGCTGATGCCGCTTTCCTCAGATGAACAACAAAAGAACTTAGATTGTTCTGCCTCTTCTGAAGTAGACGAAGGTGCCTCCAAATCTGCTGAGCAAAAATCCAAAAGACTGCTCTTGCCAAGGCCAAAGACGGCTGACCTGCATCAGGAACCCCTCTTGTGCAATTGGGTCGAAGGGGGATATCGCGTTGTAACTCGGTCAACAGTGTAACTTATGTTACAGAGCCTAAGCCGGC
>CM063510.1:140948003-140955503 GCA_032207245.1 Pardosa pseudoannulata
ATAAAAGTCTCTGGCACAGTTGTTGCATCAGTTAATGTTGCTAAGTGACAGATTATCAAGATTTAAGTTACTTTGAATGTAATCGTATAGTCGTTGCACTAAAGATGAGACATAGCATCTGCGAAGTAAGAAAGAAAATTGGATTTTCCCATACGACCACTTTCCGAGTATACCATGAATATCCGGAATGGGTATACCATCAAATCTCCAACATTGCTGCTTCCGAAAAAGTTCGTGTAAGAACGGGACCAACGACGAATTTAGATAATCTTGAAACGTGACAGAAGTGTAAACCTCCCACAAATTCCTTCGGTTTTCAATACTGGTCGTTTAACAAATGTCAGAATGAAACATCATCGATATGGGCTTTCTAAACCGAAGCCCTACTCGTGTACACTTGATGACTGTCCGACACAAAGCTTTAAGCGACGTATGTGCCCATCAACATCAACATAAATTTGTTGTTAACTGGAAACACTTTACCTGGCCTTACGAGCCTCATTTCAAATTGTAGAGAAAGGATGGACTTGTTTGAGTATGGATACAACCTCATGCATCCATGGGTCCTGAATGCCAATAGGGGACTGTTGGAGGCTGTGCGATGGTATGGGGCTCTTGTTGGTGATTGATATGAGACTTCTGATACCTTTAAATATGACTCTGGCAGGTCAATTGTATGTAAGAATTATATGTGTTCATGTGTATCCATTCTTATCTATTGTGCATTTCGATTTATGTCTGCAATTTCAGCAGGACAACTCGACATCTTACACGTCCAGAATTGCTACAGAGTAGCACCAAGAACACTCTTTTGACTTTAAATACTTCCGATGGCCACTAAAATCCCCAGACATGAACAATATTCATCATTTCTGTGAAATCCTGCTACGTGATGTTCAGAAGGTATCACCACCACCTCGTAATGTTAAGGATTTATGGACAGTGTTGCAGGATTTATGGTGTCAATTACCTCCAGTATTACTTGAACCATTAGTTGAGTCCATGTCGAGTCAGGTTTCAACACTTCTGCCTGATCGTGGGAGGGGAGGCTAATTAGGCAGGTGTACTAGTTTTTTTGGCGCATCAGTTAAGTTTGTTCACTTCCTTTTTTCTGCTTCTCAAGAACTGGTTGGCATTTAAAATCCAAGTCGTGGGTACCTCCTATTGCTAAAAACATGATATAAAATCTAAAATAATTATATATTGACCATTCTAAAACTGCCCGTTTTGAAATTAAAATAATATTTTTCATTGTTTGTACGAAACAATTTGGATACTTTTACTGTTATAAATTTGACTTCATTTTTACTGAATTCATACTATAAAAATTAAGTATTTTCTATGGCGATAAATACTTTCTACGGATACAAATTACCCAATTACACGTAAAAGGGATAGACGTGGAATATTTTCAGAAATGCTCCTTTTGAATAATTAATTATTAATAATAATAAAATGGTATAAGTATTCACTTATTAAGGAGACTGTTAAATATTTTCAATGAATGTATTACTAGTAATTTTAAAAATTTATGATGATGGACCAAATCAATAAATTTCATTTTGAAAGACCACTACCCTCTTAAAAGATATGAAACAATATATATTATTAATCGCAATATCAATTCCTGTAAATACATATCCCGATATTGTCAATAAAATGCAGCTCCTGACTACTAACATTCAATTATACTTTTATTTCTATTTCTTTCCTAAGCATCCATTCTTAATTCATCACTTCTTGATCTGAATTTACGTATTTAATTATTCTAGTAGTAATCTCTTTTACTTGAGGTAAATTAGAAAATCATGATAGCTTAAAATGTGGAAACTAGATTTCGTGCCTCAGAGGAACAACGTATGCTCTCATTAAACACATTTCTCTACTGGATACATATTATAAATTTCCCAAAGTTTTCAGACATGTCCATTAGAGGAGACATGCTATATTGTTAATCGTAAAATTATGGCCATCTATGCATTACCTATGTACTAAAAATTCAAATTTTATAGAAAAAAGTTATTATTTGATTAATATTTAATTTTAGTATATGTAATTTCCTTAGTCTTTAACTAATAATTTATCTCTTTATTTATCTCTCTCTGTATATATATATATATACATATATATATATATATATATATATATATATATATATATATATATATATATATATATATATATATATATATATATATATATATATATATATATATATATATATATATATATATATATATATATATATATATATATATATTATATATATATATATATATATATATATATATATATATATATATATATATATATATATATATATATATATATATATATATACATATATATATATATATATATACAAATATATATATATATATAAATGTATATATGTATATATACATATGTATATATATATATATATATATATATATATATATATATATATATATATATATATATATATATATATATATATATATATATATATATATATATATATAATATATATATATATATATATATATATATATATATATATATATATATATACATATATATATATATATATATATATACATATATATATATATATATACATATATATATATATATATATATATATATATATATATATATATATATATATATATAATATATATATATACAAATATATATATTTATATATATGCAAATATATATTATAGATATATGTATATCTATATATATATATATATATATACATATATATATATATTTAACTGATGTATAATTTGTCAAATTTTAAAAATTGTTATTATTAATATTATGCCTAATTTAATTTACCTGTGATATTTATAGTTGTCTGTTTTTGCTAAATTTTGCAGATTTTTTTAAATATTTGTAAACACTGTTTTATTAATTAAACGATCCCAGATACCATTGCACAGTTTGCTATATAAACGATATTTTTTATCTTTATAAGCAATGTTTTCGAAAGAAAAGTGTAAAATTATTTCTATAAATTTGTTCACTTAAAAATGATTTCAGTAGCTAATTTGTTATTTAATGCGAATCACATTGAGTACTGTATTAAAAACATAAATGCTCCAGAAATAAATAATGTAATTCCAATTCTCTCATTTTATATATAGTTTCTCGATATATACTTAAATTGAATATGTTGTCAGATAATGTCAGATAATGTTACAAGTACTAATAATCTTATATTTTAGTTGTATTTTATACATTTAAAAGTATTACAAATGCAACTATTGAACTTAATCTCCGTAAGTTATTAACTGAAAAGTAATATACAAAAAAAACCTAACAACAAAACACCTAAATCCTTATAATTTCAATTGAATTTAATAAATAGTCAAACCGAGTTTTATGTTACGTTTGAACAATTCAAAAAATATATTCAGACTTTTAGATAAAATTTATTAATAACAGACAGATCCTTTTACGAATAAACAAAGAATATTTTTCAAGATGAGTATTCTAACGACTTCACATATTTGTAGAAAATAATCTTAATTGTAATTAGTAAAGTCTCCAGAGTAACAAATTGCTCTTTTATTTAAAATGTATAAAATAACAAAATTAACAAAATATTAAAAATAGAAAAGTCTGAAATTTTCTGTTAAATTATTTCAACAATTACAAAGAGCATTTCTGAAAGCATACAACTCTATGATAAGACCAAATTTTATTTTAAGTGTCTACATCACAACTATAAGAAGTAATAAAATTGTTTTTGAAAACAGTGGAATAGTAGTATAAAAAAGGTAGTTTACTTAAAAGATAGTTTCACTTATACTACAGAGAATTTCATTCCCATTTTGTTTGTAAATGCAGCATTAGTTGAAATTTCATTGAAGGTATACAATCTTAATTGTATTTGTTTTATTGAATATTAATAACTGAAAATTGTGATGAAATATGTTAGAAGACGTATATTTGTGTTTCCTGTGAAATATTTTTGTTTCGATAAAAATAAAATAACCTTACCTGCCACAAAATGAAATAAAATTATTTAAAATTGTTTTGAATTAGTATGCATTTTTCCAATTAACACTCAGATAATTTTTACTGGAGGTACATTGACGAATATTTTAAACAGTGAATGTTTACTTGTTATTAAAACATCCTGGGTTTAGATAATATAGTGAATTTAAAGGAACACAGTATGAGATTTTGTACACAATATGTCGATAAAACAAATATATTTTCTCATTTTAGAATATTTTTTTCAAATAACAAACTAGCCTTGAATTGATTGTTTAGGTTTTAAATTTAAATAATGTAAATATATTTTTAAAATATAAAATATATACACCAAATGCAAGAAAAACTGAAAATCATTTACCCGTCCTATTAATTTTGAAATATATATATTGGAAGAAATATAATTAAAGTTAAATAAAAATATCAGTTTTATTCTCTAAAGTTAAAAGTTAAAAATGTTTCTAACATTTTATTTAAACTGAACTGCGATAGCTCAGGTGGTAAAAGTGACGATCTCATAAATGCAGAGGTTTGAGTTCGAGGCTCTAGCCGACAAAATTTCATCACTCTTATTATTGAAAGATAGGACACGTAAAATAGATTCTTGGTCGTAATATCCTTGGTTCAAAAACAACCTTTGGAAGTGGCAGTCCAAGATTAGGCGTCTTCTATTTGGTCAATGTTTCTATATTGAGATGATCAACTTGGGCAATGTAACTCATGTCCGTCCGTACATTAAGTTTTACAAGCTTAAGTTTTACAAGGATGATAGATGAGTTACAGCTTTGTAGATATGTTTGATGGAAACTGATCTGTCTGAATTGCCAGCTATATTTTGAAAAAGGGATATGTACCTACTAAAATATAATTTCATGCACAGGACATAAAATATCATAACCTGAAATGACAAAATTATGCATGTTAGAATATTCTTGAAAAATTCTACTATTATATAAAAAGTGAAATTTAATTTCTTTATAATATATCATGCAATGGAATCATAAAGTTTCTTTATGCATTAACTCAAAATGGATGCTAGGCTTTGATGATTTAAAGTAATTATAACTGAATATCATTCTGCAAATCTATATGCTTAATCAATATAAATGTCCCGTTAAAACTATCATTCTAGATTTAAAGGCACACATTATCTTTAAACTTTTTGGCCATTTCTACACCAAATTTAAAGATGAAATCTAATTAATAACATACATGAATTAATAGCTTAACTTTGTATCTATTAGAAGTAAAATTTTTATTTTTTTCATTAAATTTAACCTTTCCAGGTATTTGACATTTGGAAATAGAAAATTAAATGCTTAGAAAATAAAGACATAAATAAAATCATTTTTTATCTTTTCAAGTATAACAATTCGTTAAATTACTTAGAAGTTATACGCCAAATGTAAAGAATAAAATTCGCTGATCTGCAAGATAACTTTAATATGTATACCTTAAAAATTTAACTTCAGTAGTAATTAAAAGTAAAGTTCTTATTTTATTCTGTAAACCTAACCTTTAAAGTTATTTGTCATTTTACAATTTAAAAAATAATAAAAAAATTGTTAATAAATTTTTGAAAGTGAAAAATAATAATTTGTTATTTCAAATAGTACAATATCTTAAATATCTTAAAATTTATACACCAAATTTAAAGAATGATATGAAATTCATTCATCCAAAAGAAAAGTTTTTGAAGTTATGTATTTTAAATTTAAGAGGTGCATCATCGTTAAACCTTGAAAAATTCATTTTTTATTTTTTAAATTTTAAAAATATCTTTTTATTTCCGAATAGTTTAAAACAAACCCTACTCAAATATTCAAATTATAATCTGTAAACCTCTAGAAAGTTTTCATTTAATATTATAGGTTTTAAGGAAAGAATAAAAAAAATTAAATGATTTTTATTGAAAATAGTTATATTCAATTTCCGAAAACTTTAAATAAAAACTGCTGTTTATTTCATTAAGTATTTATAATATTTGACAAGAAAATTTTAAACGGTATATTACCTTTTTTAAAAATTCAAACCTCTGGTGTAAAATTTTTTATACATAATAAAAAAATATTAAATAAGTGGAGATATTAACTTAATAATTATTATTTACAAAAAATCGAAAATTATTAATGGAACTGATTTTGTGTTTTTATAAGTCTGCTCATAGTGTTTTAGAAATATTTTTAAATTTTTGATACGATACAAAACCTTATTTTTCACTTTATGTAAAAAGTTCTAAATTTTTAAAAATAAACTAAAGCTAATTAAATAAAAAAATCGTAAAGAAATTATGAATATAACAATTAATTATTATAATAATTAAAAAATGATATCATAAGGCTAAATAATTTTTAAAATCTTTGCTTTAGGTTTGCTTAAAAGTGATATGGCCCTTTAAAATTTAAAATACATTAAAATATTCCATGGGAAAAGTAAGGAAAACAATTTAAAAAAACACTAAAAAAAATTAAGAAAAATCAAAGTTTTAAAGATGAAGTACATGTCACATTTCTTCCTCTGAGAAATTTCATTCTATCATAAAAAGGAGGAAAAAATCGTTTAGTACATTCAGACTAGTCACAATTTAGAGGTATAGTAAGTGAACAAGGCACTAAAATATAAATACTTTCCAAATATACTACAGAAATATGAGAATATGAAATGTTTCCTCATGGGAGTTTGATAAAATTCGTAAAAACATGAATAGTTTTAAGACTTGAGAATATATATTTCAACCACCTGAAGGAAAAATTTGAGTTATTCCAAACGCAATGCATATCATTTGGAAAATTTCTGGAATGAAATAAGACTTAAAACCAGAAGGGAGTATATTCTGTGTGATATAAACCTTTAACTTTTTAATCTCTCCTGCAGGGATATACAGAGAAAAAGCTAGTCTGGTATAAAACATTACTTAAATTGTTTAGAACATATCTCTATTGACATATATGTAAACACTGTTTTTATAGTTTTTATTTGTATGAATTTTTCACTGATCTAAAGTGACACAATATATTTTTGATACATTTATAGACCAGTTTTATTTTGTTGTATATGTTCTTTATAATAGTATCTCCTGAATGAATTCTTAAACTGTGTTTTATTATATTACCAGGAGTAGTGATATTTGTAATATAACTGCAAGATATATTCTCTTTAATATGTAATGCATAGTGAAAATAATATATTGCAGTCATTATATTAAAATAATAAATATTACCTACTATTGCTATATAACTTTGCCCTTAGAGAACAATATTACAAGATTAAAAAAATACAGTTTTTTATGTATATTAATTTTATAAAACAAACACATTATATATATTTTTTACCATATACATACGTTTGAATGAAAACAAATGTCCAGAAAAACTTTTCTGAACAGATACGTAGTTTGTCTGCTAAAGCTGTACTGTAATTTGACATATATTTGTACGCATATACACTATATACATATATAAGTATATATATATATATATATATATATATATATATATATATATATATATA
>CM063510.1:140960503-140963003 GCA_032207245.1 Pardosa pseudoannulata
TCTAATCTTTCTTTATTATTTCTGTCCCTCTTCAACATCCAGTGGGTCAACTATTACATTTTCATTCCAACTTTCTGTGAGTCAAGCAATACTTGTACATGTAAAACTAGCTTAATCAGTGGAGAAATGTATCCACAAACTAAAATACGACCGTCTGCATACAATTAATAAAAAAATACACCAAAATTTATGTGAGTTATATATTATGCTCATAGAAATGAATCTTCGAAAACAACTTGAGTGGAATGAGAAAAAACTGTATCTGATAGAAATAAACTAATAACAATTTTCCGATCATCATAAAGAAAGATGACTAAGAACACTTGTTATATTTTAATCATCTGAGGTTATGCAGAATTGTGTACTAATACTCGTCAAGAAGCTTTTTTCAAAAATACTCTTTTTATTAAAGATCCATTAGTACATATTCTTGCCAGATATGAATTCCGAAATGAGTGATTAAAAGTGTACTCCTCAAGAGCTTTAAAGTTTTTGATTACGCAATTACCTGATTCCAAATAACAAATAACTACAAAAATATGTGCCTTATAACTCCCAAATATTAACTAAATAATCTATGGTCAATGAATAATTATATTCACAGTACCACTTAAAATCATTTCCACAGTTTTACAATGAGATATAAACTAACCCAGTCTGCGAGTCTGAACGTATTATAATCCTTTTGAGTGGGTGTAATACATTGTATAAAATATTTGTCTTACTGTCTTCCCAAAGTTCTTGAAGCAAAAATATTTTCATTAAAAATTACAAAAGTCGCAAAAGTAAAGATCTCATAATTATTAGATTAGATTTTTGTTTTTCTGCCAGCCAGTACATTTGACCCCTGCGTCCCTCTGCTAAAAAATTGCGAAATGCAATGCTGAAAGTTATGACTCCAGGTAATTTTCAAAAATATTACATATACACATACTTACATATGTGTATATATATATATATATATATATATATATATATATATATATATATATATATATATATATATATATATATATAGTCCCTAGGGACACTTCTCCTTTAGGAGTGTAGGGCTACGCGAACCCGGAGTGCCTGGCTGATCTTTCTCTCTAGCGTCTTCCCTGGACCATCACTTGCCTCCGTAGTTCTTGTTCCTTACTGGGGTTGACCACATTAAACTTAAACCATGACGGGCCTCGCATAAGTCAGATGCAGCTCTATAGCTGTTGTGGTGACTGGTCATTCAGTTTGTCTACTGGTGTATCGGCTCAGTGTAAGAATTATCTCTCTCTCTCTCTCTCTCTCTCTCTATATATATATATATATATATATATATATATATATATATATATATATATATATATATATATATATATATATATATATATATATATATATATATATATATATATATATATATATATATATATATATATATATATATATATATATATATATATATATATATATATATTATATATATATATATATATATATATATATATATATATATATATATATATATATATATATAATATATATATATATATATATATATATATATATATATATATATATATATATATATATATATATATATATATATATATATATATATATATATATATATATATATATATATATATATATATATATATATATATATATATATATATATATATATATATATATATATATATATATATATATATATATATATATATATATATATATATATATATATATATATATATATATATATATATATATATATATATATATATATATATATATATATATATATATATATATATATATATATATATATATATATATATATATATATATATATATATATATATATATATATATATATATATATATATGAACCGACCGGGGGCATTTACCATACGGCATCTTCCATGTATTTTTATTATTATTATTTCCAATGCTTGCTTATTTTCTTTTATTATTTCTTAGATCGGATCGAACTGTTTCCTACAGCATTCCAATGTTTTACATACCTTTTAAGTACGTAGTGTCTAGTCCGAGTGGTCAAACCAAGATGAAAATAAATAAGAAATAGCTAAGATTTTATCTCAAGATTTCTTAATGATATGTCATATTGATAATAAGAATTAAAATAAATGCGTCAGAATGCTATTAATATAATTCTAAAAATAAAACAACAATTGTGTTAAAAAAAGTGTATTATCACTATGGCTACCACTGGGAAACTATGTTCAGTACACTTAAACTTATACACTAACAATTGTAATTTGCTGATTATTATCTTTATTTTACTTTTTATTTAAAAAATAATCTTAAATCTGTTAAATAAATAATTAGCTAAATACACTAAAACTTATATTTCTTTCAAAAACATTAACATTACAGAAAATGTTTAATTTATTTTTCCTTGAAAATCATAGTTGTTATGCCTACAATGTAAAGCACCCATCTTCTATTATAAAATGGTACCAAAAGTTGAAATAAAAGACTTAATCAAAATTCCTTAGAC
>CM063510.1:140968003-140973003 GCA_032207245.1 Pardosa pseudoannulata
GATAGAAATAAGGTAATTCTCGAACAATATATGTGTGAGATATACATAGGATAAGCCGAGTTTTAGTTTAGGAAAATGCGTTGCAAGAGAAAACTAGTGAATAAAAGTACATTATATATAATTGTAATTTGTTATATTTATCTTTTCATCAAAAAACACCGTAAAACAGCAAAATATCTTCATGCAAATTATCTCTAATATCAAATGTGCCTACTCTTTTAAAGTAAGTATCTTCTGTAAATAACTTTAAATAATCGAAAGCACAAATAAGTCGATATTAAGATTTTTGAGAAAATAAATCTCGGTGCTCAGATTTCAATCGTTTTTTTCGAACACGAAACTCCAAATATGGTTAAAATATTATGATAACACTAAACCATAACCGGTATAATATCCGCTAATGTATCTGTAACAAATGCAATGGGCAATGAATTAAAATATAAATAAAAGAAATAGGTGTGCATTAAGTGAATAAAATAAATAAATAAAACAAATTAAATTAAAAAGAAAAGAAATAAAAGAGGTAGGCGTGTATTAAATGAATAAAATAAATAAATAAAATAAATGAAATCAAGAAAAGAAATAAATGAAATAGGTAGGTGTCCAGTATTGGTATATTTAGTGTTGATTAACTTTACTGAAAAAAAGAAATGTTTTAACCTTTCTACATATATATACAAAATTTACAAAGCTTTTTTATCAAATAAAAACTTGCATTATATCTTTCTCTAACTTTCTTTTTCCTTTAGTTTCATACATTATAAATATTAAGAAACTTTTTCCCTCAAAAAAACAAGTGAAATTTTTATATTGCAGGAGTTATATAATAAATAGTATGAAAATTTGTGTACACTTACAATAATTTGTTCATTTTTTTGTATAAAAATATGTAGAACTGTCAAATTTAAGTTTTTTCCCCTTGTCAGTAAAACATTTTATGAAAAATTTTAGAACTTTCGGAATATTACTACACACAATTGTATCAAAGCCCTTAACTCCAAAAAAAAATCTTTGGAACGGAAATATTAAAATTAATTTAAGTTACAAACATTAAAAGAATAATTTTAACTTAAATGTACTATTCAAATACACTTTAAGTTCATTAACACGATAAAAAATCTGCATAAATATACGAGACAATCACAATATTCTTAGAATTACTTAAAATTTAAAATAAACGTAAATAAAAGTCATGAACTTTAGGGATTTATTTCATAGGCAGTGATAATTAATGTCCAAAAGTATGAAGCAAGTATTTTACGTCATTATATTAAAACGGTAGTCATATTCCATTCTTTATTTGGAACTTAAATATTAAGATTAATCAAAGTTACAAAATTAAAAGAATAATTTTAACTTAAATGTACTATTCAAATACACTTTACGGTCATTAACATGATAAAAAATATGCTTAAATACACGAGACAATCACAATATTCTTAGTATTACTTAAAATTTAAAATAAATGTAAATAAAAGTCATGAACTTTAGGGATTTATTTCATAGGCAGTGATAATTAATGTCCAAAAGTATAAAGCAAGTATATTTCGTCATTATATTAAAGGTTAAGCCATATTCCATTCTTTTTAGTTGAGGGGAAATAAAGTCAATTTAAAACCGGATATATAGGGGCATGCAATGATTTTGTTCTATCAACTGAATCAAAACCATACAAAACTCCCGGAAATCATCTTTTTTTCAATTTTCATAATGTTTAATTTATAGTCTTTTTCCCTTATGCGATTTATATAACAAGACCTATCTCAAGGTCCTTGACATTCTTTTTTTATGTCCATTAGAGACTAACATTTTCTGTTTTGAAAATTTATGAGAAAATAACTTCAGTATTTCCTCTAACTCAACTGGTGGTCAAACGTACTTTGCAGAATTTCCTTTTTTATACATATTTCTTTTGTTCATCTTGACTGTTTCCTCGATAAAGATGTAGATTCTCTCAGGCGTGAATGTTGTATTCAATAAATGAAAATTTAACCAAAGGATAACAATCAAAATATTTTTTATTATGCTATAAATTTAATGATTTAGACGCAGGTTTTTTATATCATTTTTTTGTCAAAAGGAAAAAGACATGAAAATATTACAAAAAGTTAATTCTGTTTTTTTTTTATATGGGGCTTACAATAATAAGAGTGATTTTAAATAATGTAACTAGAGATTTGAAACACTGTAGAAATATTTTTCAGTAGAATTAAATGAATCAAATTAATAAAATTTAAAAATCAAAGAATATTTAAAAAAAAAAATTCAATTTTTAAAATAATTTGTTGATTTTTAAATGGTCTTTGCAGTTAATTTTTCATATTTTTTATTATTATTGCTTTCTTACTAAAAAAAAGTTATCTTTTCGTTGGGATATTATTTCGTCACTTGATTTAATAATTAGTTTATAGAATTAGTTTATTTTTATTCATGTACATTTAATTTTTTTAAAACACTCGGATACTTCTTCATTAGAATTGTTATTAATATATTAATATTTGAATACTCTAAGTCGATATTTAAAACTTTTATCCACGTTTATTTTTTTAGCTGTATATATATATATATATATATATACATATATACATATATATATATATATATATAAACACACACACATACACACATATATATATATATATATATATATATATATATATATGTGTGTGTGTGTGTCTATATATATATATATATATATATATATATATATATATATATATATATATATACATACATATATATATATACATGTATATATATATACATATATATATATATGTATATATATGTATATATATATATATATATATGTGTGTGTGTGTCTATATATATATATATATATATATATATATATATATATATATATATATATATATATATATATATATATATATATTTATATATATATAATATATATATATATATATATATATATATATATATATATATATATATATATATATACATATATACATATATATATATATATATATAAACACACACACATACACACATATATATATATATATATATATATATATATATATATATATATATATATATATATAGGTGTGTGTGTGTGTGTGTGTGTATTAGGAGTATGAAAAATTTGATAACTTATCGCTATTTCAAAAATAGAAAAGTTTTCATAAAAATTTATTTTTATAAATATGTCCCGATTTTATAAAAAAACGTTAATATGTTAAATTTAATGAAAGTTCAATATACATGGGTAAAGTTTTATAATTCTTAAATATTTTATAATTACATTTATAATTAAAAAATGTGCTACTTATAAAGACTATGTTGATAACATAGGCAAAATTTATGCAACCGTAGTAATCAATATTCAAGTGCCCATTCAGTATGTCTAAACATTTTAATCTATTACTTAAAAAAGTTAATTTAAAACTGAAGAGCATAACAGTTATTGTCTTGTTCTCCTAGTAAAATTGAGTTTATGTAGACAATTGTTATATGCAGCCTTAATTTCTCATATAAAATATACACAGATGGAAACCGTTGTAGAGAAATTAAAATAAAGTGTGCTCAACGAATTTAAACGAAAGTCTTTGAAAACAATGGTGTGGTAATTTCCTTTGCTCGATGTATATGCCATGCAATGTATTTGAGATTAGGAAGACCTTAGTTCTAGTTCAACGTTTCGCATCAGTGCTATGTTAATGAACAGAGTATAAAAAAGTACGATATTTATAAGATCCAAAATAGAGTCTAAGAAGACGTGGATATCTTTAATGATTAAAGCTCAATTTTTATCTAACAAATTTATTGTATTTTCAATTGTCTACTGACCGAATGCTTAACGAGTTTAGATTTTTTTTAAATAATCGTTAATAAAATGGACTGACCCTAGAAAAGTACTATGGGAGACTGCAGATAGAAAAAACTGTTTTGTAATGTCTATACATATAACGATTGGTATGATATCAAACTATGGAATTTTTGTCAACTTTAATACTACAAATGATTTTTAAATACACACGTTAAACATCAGTCTTATGCTTTACTTGCAAAATATAAAGTAATCTAAGAATATCTAAATGTTCAGATGATTGTACTCTTTAATTCTATAACTCTTCCTATTTTCTAAGCATTGGTCGAAATACAATAATAAAAAATATATTACTATTTGAAGAAGTTTAACGGTTAAATAATATTTTTTGAAAATAAGAACATAGAGTTTAACCCTCCGAGTGGAACACACCGATTAAAAAAAGTCTTCAAAAAATGCGCTAACGGTTTATTGTGTCAATGGCCAAAGCATTCTATAATTTTTAACTTCACTCTTTGTCAACTAGAATGGAATACGGGATACCCCTTTACTTCGGGTTATAAATAGATATATAAATAGATATTATAGATTGTTAATTTTTAATACACATAAATCTCGTTAAATCTCTAAGATCAACCCATAAGAAATAATGGATTCTAAAAGTACAAATAAAAATATTCTTTAAGAAAATTATTTATATTTTTTTACGAAAGTTATCCAAGATATTTAAGTGGGACAATTAGAGATACATCTGTTACCGCAAACGAATTACTTCGAAATAGAGATTTACAAAACCATGAAAAGCTATCAGCGAAAAGCATCAGTGCTTCAGGGAGTAGGGGTGCATTCCTCAATAAATGTCAGTCAAAGAGGGATGCAGTTTCTAAACAATTAACCTGACCCTTCTACCTCAAACACTGGCAGAAATGTACATTACATCCATTTTCGGAAGGCTTTTGGAGGTCAAAAATTGTACGTGACAACCGCTTTGAAGACATCATCGGTTTGGCGGAATTGTACGTGCGAACCGCTTAGAGGGTTAATGCTATTTACTATAATCACATTACCATATATACAATAACAATTCTAAAATTTGATTCATATATTTTTTCTGATTTTTTATTTTCTATTTTCCATTTTCAATTGATGATAACATAATAATGGTGAGCTGCTGTAGTTCAGAGGGCAAAGGCAAAGCTCTCGTAAT
>CM063510.1:140980503-140995503 GCA_032207245.1 Pardosa pseudoannulata
CATTAAATGCTTAGTCTATTTTTTTCAGAGTTTGAAGTAATAAATACTAACACAATCAAATGTTTCCATATCATTACGATACGATTAAAGAAAATAATACGATAAAACAGTGAGAAAAAAGAATAAACATACTACTTAATTTTTTAAAACGAATTTTAAAATGTATTTTATAATATAGCATAAAAATTTATAAAAATATTTTAGGTTTATAAATGTATATTATCAGAAACCGTTAACTAAAATCTTGTATGCAACATTCTATAAATAGAAAAATAATTGGATTTAATAAAATTTTTACTGAATGTTAATATAATTTTTACTTAATCATTTAATGAACTAAACCAAAGAGTTTAAAATGTCAAAGAAATTATATAGGCATGGATAAACATAAGTCGTAGGAGTTAAAGATGAATGAAAGAAAAGTAAAATGTAGTATGTAAAATGCTTTACATACACACAGAGAGCTATATAAAAGTTTTTTATAAATTTTTTAAATTTTGACTTTCTGTCTTATTTCTCACTGTGAGCTTGGACTCTAAAGCTACTTTAAAAATACTGATATTTGTTTAAAAAAAAGATTAAAAATTCGGATCAATCATACAATTCTGTATATTGCCTAAACATTGCATTGTTTAGTTACATTGTTTAGTAATTAAATCAAGAATTGTTATACTAAAGGTAAAATATAAATAAAGCTAAAAATGAGTAATGTGATTCAAAACAAGTAAAATAAAATATAAAGACGTCATAATAATTTTAATAAAATAAAACACAGGGCTGAAATATATCCAATTATGGATCGAATATAAAAGACCCTACGCCCTAAAGAATATACTAGTAGACTGATAGTTAAACTAGTAGACCTTAAAGAGTGTACTAGTTTATCTATAATACATGAAATTTTATGACAATTTTCAGGTATTAACTATTTTTCACAGTGTTAGCAGTTAATGAACACTCATAATATTGTAGTAAAAATAGCATAAATTAATCAGGTGCAAAATAATCAACAAATATTTAAGAAAATATTTAATAACTATACTGCTGATGATACTGTCCTTTAGTTCTAGTGTTTAATTATTTGTGTAAAAGGATTAATCTAGAAGAAAATTCGTGTAATAATAAAATATATTTTAGTTCAGAAAAACCTTTTATTTATTCCAATTTTTTAGATGAAAAACCCAGTTTAAAGAAAAAAATTACATATATCTTAAATTTTTAATGAAATTTTAAGCTATTTCATATTTTATCATCTTGTAGTAACAAGAATTTTCTTGGAGCAAATGAATATAGAATCGTATAAAACACAAATATACCTGGATAAATACATGCAATGAAATTTAAATAAATATATCCAAAGAAATTAAGGAAGAAAATTATTGTAATCAAAAGTCACATTCAATTTCAGAAAAAAAATCTAAATTCGTTCAAATGTTTCTGATGAAACATCCAGTCTCGTACAAATACTTCCTCTCTTTTTTTAATTTCAAGTCATTAGTAAAGTGTGCTGAGTAGAAAATATGTATGCATGGTTAACTGGATTTAATGGTTAAGAAAATACTGTATTACCTATTAAACGCTGCTACACCCATCAAGTTTCATTTTCAACAATTATGTTAAATAAATATTGCATTAAGCTTTTAATAGTTTTCACATTGCTAACTCATACACAGAAAAACGAGTATTCAGAACATTTTTTATAAAAATATAAAAAAAAATTGTTTTAATGAATCATTTTCTATATTTAAAAAAACTGTTTAGACTATCAAACTAAGATATAGATAAGCAGAGTTCAAGTTAAATAAATGTGTGCAAATTTATTAAAGAAAATAAAACTAGTGTAATCATAAATGAGATTTGACTTCAGAAAGAATCTTCAAATGTATTCCATTTTTTTATGAAACCAATCTAGTATAAATAATTAATTTCGTCTTTTATACCAGTCACTATTTTAATATGATGAGTAGTAAATACATATTCATGGTTAACTGTGTGTACAAAGTGCCTTATTACCTATCAAAAACTATTATACGCGTGAAGTTTTTTTTTATAGTAACTATGTTAAATAAATATTACATTAATAAGTGTTTAATGGTTTTCACAGTTCAATATATACAGAGAAAAATGAGTATTTAGAACATTTTCATAAAAATATCCAAAAAAATGTAGGAGATATAAAAATATTTATGTACATTTATAAAATATACTCAAAAATATAACGCGGGTGACATCTTTTAATTTAAACCTTGTGTTCAACATTTTGCAAACTAAAAGCATTTATGTTTATCAAGTTTTAATTGTATGTTAAATGAGCTGTTTATTTTCATTGAAATCAAGTATTCAGCCTTCTGTAACTCAAAGCATTTAATTATATTAGACTTTTACTAAAATTTTAACTGATTTATTTTTCCTATCATTTTCTAGTATGAAGAATTTCCTGTGTATAACAAATATGCTTATATTGGAAAAGGACTAATATATAGAAAAATATAAACAGTAAAAAATAAAAGCTAAATGCTTGCAAAAAATCATAAACTAATGCTATCATAAATGAGACTTTATTTAAAAAAACTCAAAATATATTCCATTTTTCTGATAAAACACCCAGTTTAGTAGAAACAATTCATTTCGTCTTTTATCCCAGTCATTATTTGAGTGTGCTGAGTAGTAAACATATGTTCATGGCTAGCTAGGCATATAAAATGTCTTATTTCCTATTTTACTATTACATGCATTAAGTTCTATTTTCAGTAATTATGTTAACACATTGTATGCTGGACACATACTAGTATGTTTTCTTACGATTAATACTTGAGCGCTTTACACGTACTAGTACGGATTAGTATAACAACATGGTTTGTTAGTGGGTACAAAAATAACGGTATATACAGGAAAACAAAACCGAATGTTTTTGTCTTTCATTTTCTATCATGAAAAAATGTTTATATATAAACATAAATCGAAAAAATTAAAACTATACATCAATTTCTATTTGATTTTTCATATTTACGGTGCTATCATAAATTTATCCACTTAAAAAAAATATGTTTCTTTTCAGTGAAACCCAGTATTCAGACTCCTGTAACTCAAAGTATTTAATTATATTAAACTTTTACTAAAATTTTAGCTGATTTTTTTTTATCATTTTGTAGAGTGAAATATTTTTTATGTCTAACAAGACTGTATATATTAAATAACTAAGATATAGAAAAATATAAACAGTGCAAAAAAGTTAAATAAATGTCTGTAAAAATAATAAAGGAAACTGATGTAATCATAAATGAGCCATGATTTAAAAAAAAACACAAAATATATTCCATTTTTGTGATAAAACACCCAGTCCAGTATAAACAATCCATTTCGTCCTTTATCCCAGTCATTATTTTAATGTGCTGAGTAGTAAATAGATGTTCATGGTTAACTGGGCATATAAAATGCCTTATTACCTATGAATAGCTATTACACGCATTAAGTTTCATTTTCAGTAATTATGTTAAATAAATATTACATTAAACGTTTAATGGTTTTCCCAGTGCCAACATATACGAAGATAAAACAGTGTTCGGAGTAGTCTGATAAATATCTAATAAAATTGTATACGGTATAAAAATATTAATATATATAAGAAGAAACCTACTCTAAAAATGTAACGGTGACTCAATGTTTTAAATGAAACCTTATATTCCACCTTCTATAAGCTAAAAATATTTAGTTATTAAATTTTTTCTGTGTGCTAAGCTGTTTTTTATTTTTATTGAAAACTTATATTCATCTATTTATAACTAAAAAGTTTTGCTTTTATTGAATTTTTACTAAAATGACAGCTTTAATCTTAGATGCTTTTGTGTCATCAAATATTTTATAAATTTTACTAATTATTTTTTAATATTTTGAAGAACTTTGATGAACCTCGATAAACATAAAGTTTGAGATAAGTAAATCTATTCAAAGGGAGAATTCAAATAAGGGATTAAATTAGTGCAATCGTGAATGAAGCAATATTTTAGATAAAATTTTTCTGGTAATATATCCAGTATAGTATAAACAATTAATCTGTAAGCAAACAATGTGTCTTCATGTAAAGTGATTTTTGAAAACTCAATTATTTTTAAAGGAGTATAACCTATAATATCTTTTAAGACTTATTATGCACTATTATTATTTATTGTATTTACAAAATACTAATAATAAATTACAATGTATACATATAAATTAGAATTAATTATTATTAATATTACAATTATGTTTTATAAGTGCATAACTGATAAAAGAATCGTAGCTCAATTTCAAATCTGGTTTTTATCTGAGATATTTTTTATATAAATTGAAATATTTCTCAGCTTAAGAATAAATCCCAATAATTACGTAATTAAAAATTACGTAGCATGTGTTCTATAAAATTTTAATAAATATATAACACATGGTACTTGAAATACTTCAGTTTTAAACTACTGATTTGTTCATAATTAATATTACATCTGATAAAAATAACTTTCTCAGCAAAACGTAATTGTATAATATGCTTGATTATTTAAATAATTCAAGTGCTGTTATATTTCTTTTACTGTTATAATTAGAAATAAATCTAAAGGATTAATTCTATTCTTCAAACTTTGGATATCCTGATATACCTTTCACTTCATGAACCTTTAGTGCAGAGATTTATTTACTTTTAATAGACACTTCTCGTTTTGTGATTTTTTAATATACTCTTTATTTTCTAATCTCATAAATGAAATTGCATTTTGTTACAGAGTATTGTTAGCTAAAATCATGTTAAAAATTAATTTTTTATATAATAAGCAGATATTATTATTTAATCTGGATAGCTTTTTATAAATTACATATTGAAAATCAGGGTTTTGATTGGAATGTTTTAGATACCTAACATGGCGAATGTTCCTTATGAAACAGGCCGAGATAAAAGTAAAAAATATAAATTTTTGGTTCAATAAAAAAAAAATAGAGTTCCATAATCCTTAAAATTTTGACTAATAAAAATACAGAAACTTCTAAAATGAGCTTTCAAATTAGGTATACTTCCTCACAGTCTTTACACTAGTTTCAACAAGTGGGTCTAAGTTTGGCATATCCCAAAGAGGAATACACTATATTACACGCACATTAAACTGTAGAAATTAAACAGACATTAATGTTTTCCGAAAGCATTTTGATTTCACTTAAACTTCGTTTGCTAGCATGGAATTTGAGTCCAGCTGCAACTCGTAAATTATGCAGAAATGTAGACCACTATTAGATAAATCCAAAAATTAAACATCGTCCAAATACTGTTACCTTATGCTCATATGCTCATAGCCTTCTGCTATATATTTTCGAATTGTTGTGAGGAATTATATTAATAAGGCGATGTCCTACATTTTTCAAATGTATGGTTATATTCGAGATATTAACTCTTGTATATCATAATCATTAGAAGAAGACAATATATTCTGTGATTTCTGTTTGATACTTCAATTCATCATATTTTATGCAAGCTACATTTAAAATAAATAAATAATATGCTTTTACTGAAATTTTTTATATTAGAATAATGTATTTATAGTATAATAAAGTACAATAAATTACCCTTTAATGCTTTCTTCATAATAGATGATAAAATAAAATATAAGCATATAATGTTTTTTAATTCCCAAGTCAATACTACTTTGCATGAAAAAATAAAACACATATTTAGAAAGACACATATAAGATTATTTTGTGCAGTAAAATGAACGATACGATACCCAGAGCTGTTCCACACACATACTGCGTTCTGCAAGTAATTTCCTCCCAACTAAATCACGTAATTGATATTTTATCCTCGAAAAATGAATAGTTTCTATAAAATGAGATTTCTGTTGAGAAGCACTTGTGCTTTGAAATTTACTTCTTGAGCTCAGTGAAGCATTAAAAGTTCCCGTACTCTAACCAATTTCATAAGAGATAGTAAATAGCAGACGTCGAAAGGTAAACATTTAGTTGGCGAGAATGTTATTTTTTTAATTTCCCATATTTTTGAAGATGAAGAATAGTTAAGAAATGTTTTGAAAAAAATATATTAATAAATATTTTTAACTTCAGAGATGAGATACATACAACTTTGCATAAAAAATGAAACATATATTTAGAAAGACACGCATAAGACTATTTTGTATGGAATAATATATAGTTGCTTATCTGAAACTTTCGACAGATTCTAAGACCCATGCATGTGCATAAAAATGAACGATACGATACTCAAAGCTGTTCAACACACATACTGCGTTCTGCAAGTAATTCCATCCCAACTAAATTACATGATTTATATTTTATCCCCGAAAAATTAATAGTTTCTATAAAATGAGATTTCTGTTGAGAAGCACTTGTGATTTGACATTTATTTCTTGAGTTGAGTGAAACATTAAAAGTTCCTGTATTCTAACCAGTTTCATAAATGATAGTAAATAGCAGACGTCGAAAAGGATTTAGTTTTGGTTTTTGGAGAGGTACGGACTAAATTTTGCAACACAAGGGCTAATGAGACCGGGACCTACTGCTTAAAGCCGATTTCAAACGGCTACGAACATCCATGCCACTGTGGGATTCGAATCCACGAACTCCGTTCCCGAAGGTCAGCACCCTAACCATTCGGCCATCGTTCGGCGACGTCAAAAAGGAAACATTAAGTTGGTGAGAAAGTTACTTTTCTTTCTTCCCCATATTTTTGCAGATGAAAAATTAAGAAATAGTTTGAATAAAGTATTAATAAATATTTTAAACTTTAGAGATGAGATATATACTGCTTTACATGAAAAAAGAAACACATATTTAGAAAGACACATATAAAACTATTTTGTATGGAATCAAATATAGTTGCCTATCTGAAACTTTCAAGAGATTCTAAGACTCATGCATGTGCAGAAAAATGAACGATACGATACCCAGAGCTGTTCCAGACACATACTGCGATCTGCAAGTAATTTCATGTGATGGATATTTTATCCTTGAAAAATGAATAGTTTCTATAAAATGAGATTTCTGTTGAGAAGCACTTGTGCTTTGAAATTTACTTCTGGAGATCAGTGACGCATCAAAAGTTCCCGTACTCTAACTAGTTTCATAAAAAATAGTAAATAGTAGACATCAAAAAGGAAACAATAAATTGGTGAGAACTTTATTTTTATTTCTTCCCCATATTTTTGCAGATGAAGAATCATTAAGAAATATTTTTAAAAAATATTAATAAATATTTTTATTTTCAGAGATTAGATTCATACTGCTTTGCAGGAAAAAATAAAACACATATTTAGAAAGACACATATAAGACTATTTTTTATGGAATAAAATATAGTTGCCTATCTGAAACTTTCGACAGATTCTAATACCCATGCATGTGCAGAAAAATAAACGATACGATACCCAGGGCTGATCCACACACATACTACTATCTGCAAGTAAATTCCTCCCAACTAAATCAGGTGATGGATATTTTATCCCCGAAAAATGAATAGTTTCTATAAAATGAGATTTCTGTTGAGAAGCACTTGTGCTTTGAAATTTACTTCTTGAACTCAGTGAAGCATTAAAAGTTCCCGTACTCTAAGCAGTTTCATAAGAGATAGTAAATAGGAGACGTCGAAAAGGGAACATTAAGTTGGCGAGAAGGTTATTTTTCTTTCTTCCCCATATTTTTGCAGATGAAGAATCATTAAGAAGTATTTTGAAAAAAATTTTAATAAATATTTTTAACATTTAATATTTTTAATATTTTTTTCAGAGATAGTTCCATAAGAGATAGTAAATAGCAGACTTCGAAAAGGAAACATTAAGTTGGTGAGAAGGTTATTTTTCTTTCTTCCCCATATTTTTGCAGATGAAGAATCATTAAGAAGTATTTTGAAAAAGATTTTAATAAATATTTTTAACATTTAATAATATTTTTAATATTTTTTTCAGAGATAGTTCCATAAGAGATAGTAAATAGCATACTTCGAAAAGGAAACATTAAGTTGGTGAGAAGGTTATTTTTCTTTCTTTCTCATATTTTTGCAGATGAATAATCATTAAGAAATGTTTTGAAAAAAAAATATTAATAAATATTTTTTTCAGAGATGAGATACATACTGCTTTACATGAAGAAATAAAACACATATTTAGAAAGACATATATAAGACAATTTCGCATGAAATAAAATATAGTTGCCTATCTGATATTTTCGACAGATTCTAAGACCCATGCTTGTTCAGAAAAATGAACGATACGATACCCAGATCTGTTCCACACACATTTTTGTTAAAATCAATTAGTACTATGGTATATATTTACGAACCTGATGAAAGCACACCTACCTAAAAATGGAAAGTGCTTTTATGTATACTGAAATTCTACCTATTAGTTTACTTCACTTTTAGATAAAAAAAATAGGATTCGATTAATGATGCTACCCTATGATTAAAATTTTATGGAGCATTATCTTCAATCTTATGTTAATTATACTGCTATTACTGTTAAGATGTTTGCTTTCATTAATTATCATTCAAGATGCCAAAGATAAAAATAGATTATACTATGCCTTTCTGATGCCGAACGATGGCCGATGGATTAGGGGACTGGCCTTCGGTACCGTAATACGTGGGTTTGAATCCCACTGTAACATGAATGTTCGTAGCCGTTCGGAATCGGCTTTAAGCTATAGGTCCCTGTCGCATTAGCCCTCGTGTTGCAAAAAGTAGACCGTAGTACTCCCAAACCAAATCTCAATTGCATTCGAGTGTTAAAAATTATACCAACACAAAGTACAACCCCATTCGAATTATCTCGAGTGTGCAAAGTTTAGCCAGTTTAGCTCCCTCGAATTAATTCGAGCGTGCACGTTAAGGGGTTAACAGTTGATGGACGACTCTCTTTTCTACTTTCATCTTACTTACATCTTTTACTTACGTTTTGCAAAATGTTTACCGTTGCACTCCAAGCCAAACTTACCCGAAAATATAAAATGTTTTTAAGCATAATGAAAATCTATTTATTAGTTTATTCCACTTTACCAGCAAAAAATAAATAGGAATCGATTATCCATGCAATCCTATGACTGAGATTTTATGGAGCATAATCCTTAATATTATGTTAATTATACTGTTAATACTGTTAAGATGTTTGTTTTCGTTAATTATTATTCAAGATATCAAAGACATAAACATATTACACTATGGCTTTCTGAAATTTTATGATTTTATAATAAGTTAATCAAAATGCAAAGCATTCACATTTTTGCAACTGATCCACGGGCCGTATGAAATTTCTCTGCAGGTCTATTTTTCCTCGTTCAAAATGCAGATATATCCCCAAATATAATATATGATGCCGAATAAAATACCCAATATACACATCACTAAATATTTTATAAATGCTAAAATAAAGCAATGTGCGTTATTTATTTTATCTAAGGAATTCACGAGACTAATTCCTTCGAGTTGGCATCTCAGAGCAGATTTATCTTTTAATGACACTTTCATTAGATTAATCATATGACTTTATTTACACGTTGTTTTGCTGTCCCTTGTTGTCAAACACGAATTAAAAGATAAAGCTTTAACGCTCACTATATGAAGATATTAGTTAATTTACCTGAAAGTAACATTTATTTGCTGTTCTGATAACTTGAAAGTAATTACTCATGGGATTTGAGCAAAAGATAATTTCACGAAAAGCTGACTCTCAATCAAATGCATCTATCCATGTACGGTTTGTGCTTTGCATGCATATTCCGTCAACAGTTGTAATTTTGTGACAGTTTTGGCACGCACTGAGTTAACATGCACAACATATCTTAATCATGCATAAATAGCTTATTAAACATATATATTACTCTATCTCTAAATTTTATTTTAATCATTTATAAATTAATGTTATTTTATGCTCAGTAAATTATTAGGTAGATAATTAGTTTACATCTAAGCTATAGATTATTTTATTCCAATGATACAACTAATATCCATAATAGATTATGCTTTGTTTACTTTTTTTGTTAAAAGTAATAAATTTGTAACGATCTCAGCAAGCAGTGAATACTTAAACATTTACACACATATCTTATGTGAAAAACATATTTTGACAGTTTTGGCACGCACTGAGTTAACATACACAGCATATCAATGCTGAATAAATAGCTTAATACAATAATCATGCATAAAGTGCTTATTTAATACATACAGTGCAATGGATACTTAATTATTTACACACATATCTTATGTAAAAACACATTTTGAAAGTTTTATCACGCACTGAGTTAACATACACAGCCTATCAATGCTAAACAAATAGATTAATACAATAATCATGCATAAATAGCTTATTACACACATATAGTGCAGTGGATACTTAATCATTTACACACATATCTTATGTGAAAAACCATTTTGACAGTTTGGGTAAGCATTGAGTTAACATACACAGCATATCAATGCTAAATAAACAGCTTAATACAATAATCATGCATAAATAGCTTATTAAACACATATAGTGGAGTGGATACTTAATTATTTACACACGTATGTTATGTGAAAAACACATTTTGACAGTTTTGGCACGCACAAAGTTAATATACACAGCATATCAATGCTGAATAAATAGCTTAATACAATAATCATGCATAAATAGCTTATTATACACATATAGTGCAGTCGATACTTAATCATTTACACACATATCTTATATGAAAAACACATTTTGACAGTTTGTGTTAGCACTGAGTTAACATACACAGCATATCTTAATCATGTATAAATAGCTTATTAAACACATATATCTAATTATATAATACATATATCTATATTATACATCTAATTTTTTTTAATCATTTATATATTAATGTTGTTTTATGCTCAGTAAATTATTATGTAGGTAATTAGTTTACATGTAAGCTATAGATTATTTTATTCTAATGATACAAGTAATATCCATAATAGACTATGATTTTTTCACCTCTTTTCTTAAAAGTAATGAAGTTGTAACGATCTCAGCAGGCAGGGGATATTTAATCATTTACAGACATATCTTATGTGAAAAGCCCATTTTGACTGTTTTGTCACGCACTGAGTTAACATACACAGCATATCAATGCTAAATAAATAGCTTAATACAATAATCATGCATAAATAGCTTATTACACACATATAGTGCAGTAGATACTTAATCATTTACACACATATTTTATATGAAGATCACATTTTGAAAGTGTGGATAAGTATGAGTTAACATACACAGCATATCTTAATCATGCATAAATAGCTTATTAAACACATATATTATTATATCTCTAAATTTTATTTTAATCATTTATATGTTAATGTTATTTTATGCTCAGTAAATTATCATGTAGGTAATTAGTTTACATGTAAGCTATAGATTATTTTATCCAATTATATAAGTAATACCCATAATACATTATGCTTTGTTTACGTTTTTTGTTAAAAGTAATAAAATTGTAACGATCTCAGCAGGCAGTGAATACTTAATCATTTACACACATATCTTATGTGAAAAACACATTTTGACAGTTTTGGTACGCACTGAGTTAACATACACAGCATATCAATGCTGAATAAATAGCTTAATACAATAATCATGCATAAATAGCTTATTACACACATATAGTGCAGTGGATACTTATTTACACACATATCTTATGTGAAAAACACATTTTGACAGTTTTGGTACGCACTGAGTTAAAATACACAGCATATCTTAATCATGAATAAATAGCTTATTAAACACATATCTCTAATTATATAACACATATCTCTATACTAAATATCTTTTTTTTAATCATTTATATGTTAATGTTGTTTTATTCTCAGTAAATCTTTATGTAGGTAATTAGTTTACATGTAAACTATAGATTATTTTATTCTAATGATACAAGTAATAGCCATAATAGACTATGCTTTTTTTACGTTTTTTTTAAGTAATAAAGTTGTAACAATCTCAGCAGGCAGGGGATACTTAATCATTTACACACATATCTTATGTGAAAAACTCATTTTGACAGTTTTGGTACACACTGAGTTTACATACACAGCATATCTTAATCATGCAAAAATAGCTTACTAAACACATATATTATTATATCTCTAAATTTTATTTTAATCATTTATATGTTAATGTTGTTTTATTCTCAGTAAATTATTAAGTAGGTAATTAGTTTACATGTAAGCTATAGATTATTTTATTCCAATGATACAACTAATATCCATAGTAGATTATACTTTGTTTAATGTCTTTTGTTAAAATAGCTTAATACAATAATCATGCATAAATAGCTTATTATACACATATAGTGCAGTGGATACTTAATCATTTACACACATATCTTATATGAAAAACACATTTTGACAGTTTTGGTACGTACTGAGTTAACATACACAGCATATCAATGTTGAATAAATAGCTTAATACAATAATCATACATAAATAGCTTAATACAATAATCATGCATAAATAGCTTATTACACACATATAGTGCAGTAGATACTTAATCATGTACACACATATCTTATATGAAAAACCCATTTTGACAGTTTGGCACTCACTGAGTTAATATACACAGCATATCAATGCTGAATAAATAGTTTAATACAATAATCATGCATAAATAGCTTATTAAACACATATAGTGCAGTGGATACTTAATCATTTACAGACATATCTTATATGAAAAACACATTTTGACAGTTTTGGTAAGCACTGAGTTAACATGCACAACATATCTTAATCATGCATAAATAGCTTATTAAACACATATATTATTATATCTCTAAATTTTATTTGAATCATTAATATGCTAATGTTGTTTCTGCTCAATAAATTATTATGTAGATAATTACTTTACATGTAAACAATAGTTTATTTTATTCCAATGATACAGGTAATATCCATAATAGATTATGCTTTGATTACGTCTTTTTGTTATAAGTAATAAAGTTGTAAAAATCTCAGCTGCCAGTGGATACTTCTTCATTTACATACTTATCTGAATAATGATTGTTTATTGATTATCTTAGCATATAGCCCTTCATATGACGGGATCATTTAAAATTTTTAATTTTTCAGAATTGTAAAGTACTCTATGAAGCAGGTAAAAAAACGGTTTGTTTTTGTCTGAGAACTATCTATTGCACGATTAATAATTTGTTTATATTTACTGACCGAATGTTAGTTGACAACTTTAATTTTTCTTGTCGTATTACATGATAGGATGGACAGCAGACATTTTAATATTGATAGTGATTATTTGGAGTATATATGAATGATGTAAAAAAATTAGTTGTTTACTTGCATATTTGTTTAATTTACTTTAACAATCTAATTAATGCTGAGGTTTCTTCTTTTTTTTAAATTATTATTTCAGTAGATATGTAACTAAAACATAATCGAAGTGTTAACTGCGTTCTGAACAATTGGAGGATTTGTATGCACGTAAGTATAAAGGGAACTAACAAATAAAACTCTCATATTTGTATGCTGCTAATTTATGTGATCAGTTATATTCTTTGCAGCGTTTATTCCTTTCAATATAAATTTAATGATTGATTGCATGGATTTTCATTTTACAGTCCTAACAAACTGTTTTGTAAAATACATTTAAAAAAACCCAATAATTGGAAACATTATTTTTATAAAATTCTGTAAAACTTATCTTGATATATTTTAAAACAAATATATCTGTTATCATGTATTAACTACTTAAATTCATAAGTACACTTCATATTTTTGTGATATGTTTTTTAATTTTTGAAATGCTTTGAAAATGTAATAATAATAAATAGTCAAAATAGTCACTTAAAGTTTAAAAAGAAGAATAATTTTTAAATGATCAAGGTATGTTACAGTCTCATTCAAATTTTAAAATTTTACTGTCTCTAAAATTTCCTTTTGTTTAAATTTTATATTTAAAATTATTTTAATTTTGGCTAAAAATCTATTTCAGCATGCATGATATTATAGTTATAATGAAAAAAGTTTTAAGAATTATTATTGGTTTTGTAAATTATTTTTAAAGAACTCCAAGTGTTTTAATCACTTTTAATCACTATTTAAAAGCTATTAATAATCCAGAATATATATAGGATTTGAAAGAAATAATCGTATATTGAATCCTTTTCAGATTCAATTTTTCTGTATTCCTATATATTCATAATAACCTAGATCAAAATTCAATCTAGCAAATGAAATTTTAATTTATAATACTTAGATTTAAGCATTATATAAGAATGCTTACATTATCAAATGACTAAAACATTATTTATCAACAAAAAATATTTATAATTCACATTTCCTTGTATTTAAATAAAATAAATATTCATACTAAATAATTCATGTTTAAAAATAGTTTTCCATTTTAATAAAAAAATCGAAATAAAGTTTATTCTGTTGATTAAAGTTGATTATGTATAAATATACATAATCACATACCATGCATAAATATACCTAATATACATAGCACATTTCCAAAAAAAATGGACAATTTTTATTCATAGATTTAAACATATAAATACAGTGGATAAACTTACTTTATTATCAAGTTCTATATCGAACATATGATTTACCCTTTGCACTAACGTAACCATTCATTATAAAGTGTCTACTAAAACTAACATAACAGAAATACTGAGTCCGCCTATTTGCTTTAGCACGGAACTGTGTTTGATATTAACTAGGTTCCTTTTATTTAACATTAAAAGTGCTTAATTCCTTCCGTACCATTCAGGAAAGAAGAGTCTTTCCTCTAATAAAACTGTTTGTTTTGTGCATGTTGCCACGTTTCGAGAAACCTAGTGGTAATGTACGTCCATAATACGTAAAGCAAACACTGATTGGTAGCCGAACAGCTGTGCTTGAGGCTAAACATAAATGCAGTGGATAAACTTTATTTATCTGAAGATAAGGACGCATAAAATTCCTTTAGAATATTATGTTTTATGCATGAAATATTTATATTAGTATATCTAACGAAATAAGGAAGAT
>CM063510.1:141000503-141030503 GCA_032207245.1 Pardosa pseudoannulata
GAAGAAGTGAAATGTATCAGTATAAAATTTTAAAATTTATTTTACTGTTCATAAATAAATGGCTTTATTAATATTAACTCAAAAATATTACCAGTAAATTTTTGGTATCCAGTAGTATGAAATTAATCTGAATGATAAATATTGTACGGTCATATTTCAAGTTCCTTTATGAATACTAAAAGGTACAATAGTATGATATCAAAACATTTATTTTTATCTTTTGAAGAATTGAAATCTATCAGTATTAAATTTAATTTTTTTTACTGTTCATAAATAAATGGCTTTATTAGTATTAACTCAAAAATACATTCCATTAAACTTTTGGTATCCAGTAGAATGACATTTATCTGAATTATAAAAATCGTACGAACGTATTTCAAATTCCACTATGCATACTAAAAGGTGCAGTGTTATGATTTCAAAGCATTTATTTTTAACTTTTGAAGAAGTGAAATTCATCAGCATTAAATTTTAAAATTTAATTTACTGTTCATCAATAAATAGCGTCATTAATATTAACTCAAAGATTCAACTAAACTTTTGGTATCAAGTAGTATGGCTTTTATCTGTATGATAAACATAGTACGGTCATATTTCAAATTCCATTATGCTTACTAAAATGTACAATAATATGATTTCATAGCATTTATTTTTATATTTTGAAGAAGTGAAATTCATCAGTTGTAAATTTTAATTTTTTTTACTCTTCATAAATAAATGGCGTTATTAATATTAACTCAAAATATATTCCACTAAATGTTTGGTATGCAGTGGTATGACTTTTATCTGAATAAAAAAAATCGCACGATCATATTTCAAATATCATTATGTTTATTAAATGAACAATAGTATGAATTCAAAGAATTTATTTTTATTTTTTAAAGAAGTGAAATTCACAAGTATTCAGTTTTAAAATGTATTTTACTGTTCATAAATAAAGGGTGTTATTTAATATAAACTCAAAATATATTCCACTAAACATTTGGTATCCAATAGTATGACCTTTATCTGAATGATAAAAATCGTACGGTCATATTTCAAATTCCATTATGCATATTGAAAATTACAATAATATGATTTCATAGTATTAATTTTTTCTTTTGAAGAATTGAAATTCATCAGTATTAAATTAAAAAAAAATTACTGTTCATAAATAAATATCGTTATCAATATTAACTCAAAAATTATTCCATTAAAGTTTTGGTATCCAGTAGTATAACATTTATCTGAATGATAAAAATCGTACGAACGTATTTCAAATTACATTATGTATACTAAAACGTGTAGTGTTATGATTTCAAAGCATTTAATTTTAACTTTTGAAGAAGTAAAATTCATCAATATTAAATTTAAAAATTTATTTTACTTATTTTACTATTCATAATTAAATGGAGTTATTAATATTAACTCAAAAAATATTCCACTAAACTTTTCATATCCAGTAGTATGACATTTATCTGACTGATAAAAATCGTACGCTCATATTTCAAATTCCATTATGCATATTAAAAGGTACAATAGTATGATTTCAAAGCATTTATTTTCATCTTTTGAAGAAGTGAAATTCATCAGCATTAAATTTTAAAATTCATTTTATTGTTCACAAATAAATTGTGTTATTAATATTAATTCAAAAAATATTCTACTAAACTTTTCGTATCCAGTAGTATGACATTTCTCTAAATGATAAAAATAGTACGGTCACATTTCAAATTCCATTTTGTATAATGAAATAGACAATAATATGATTTCAAAGCATTCATTTTTATCTTTTGAAGAAGTGAAATTCATCTGTAATAAAATTTGAAATTTGTTTCACTGTTCATAAATAAATGGCGTTATTAAATCAAAAAATATTCCCTAAACTTTGGTTGTCCAGTAGTATGACTTTTATCTGAATGATAAAAATCGTACGGTCATATTTTAAATTCCATTATGCATACTGGAATGTACAGTAATATCATTTCAAAACATTTATTTTTATCTTTTGAAGAAGTGAAATGTATCAGTATTAAATTTTAAAATTTATTTCACTGTTCATAAATAAATGGCGCTATTAATATTAACTCAAAAATATATCATTAAACTTTTGGTATCCAGTAATATAACATTTATTTGAAAGATAAAAATCATACGGTCAAATTTCAAATTCCTTTATGCATACTAAAAGGCACAATAATATGATCTCAAAACATTTATTTTTATCTTTTGAAGAATTGAAATTCGTCAGTAATTAATTTAAAATTATTTTACTGTTCATAAATAAATAGCGTTATTAATATTAACTCAGAGATTTTACTAAACTTTTGGTATCCAGTAGTATGACTTTTATCTGAATGATAAAAAACGTACGGTCATATTTCAAATTCCAATATGCATCCTGAAATGTAGAATAATATGATTTCAAAGCATTTATTTTTAAAGAAATGAAATGTATCAGTATTAAATTTTAAAATTTATTTTACTGTTCATAAATGAATGGTGCTATTAATATTGACTCAAATATTTCACTAAGCTTTTTATATCCAGAACTATGACTATATTTAAAATTCCATACTGAAAACTACAATAATATGAATTCAACGCATTTATTTTTATCTTTTAAAGAAATGAAATGTACCAGCATTAAATTTCAAATTTCCTGTTACTGTTCATAAGTAAATGGAGTCATTAATATTATCACAAATACATGTAACGGTAAAATTTTAATTTGTAGCTATTACACACATTTTACATGTTTATAAGAAAATTCATTTCTATTATGATAACTTTTACTGAAATATCAATGACTAATGGTAAAATTTTAATCTCATTTATTAATATTAAAATCTAAATATGACTTATACACATTTATTTTTATCTTTAAAACAAGAAAAATATATCAGTAAAATTTTTTTAAATTCCTATTACTGTTCTTAAATATAAATATAATATAAGCATATAAATATTAACTCGAAATATTTATATATATATATATATATATATATATATATATATATATATATATATATATATATATATATATATATATATATTTATATATATATATATATATATATATATATATATATTTATATATATATATATATATATATATTTATATATATATATATATATTTATATATATATATATATATGTATATATATGTATATATATATATATATATATATATATATATATATATATATATATATATAATATACATATATATATATATATATATATATAATATACATATATATAAATAATATATATATACAAATTTATTACTCCTAAAATACCCATCTGAAATTCTCCTTTATCCCTTATTATTTTTAATTCCTAATTTCCCAGCCATAAAATTTAAAGGAGTGTTCGCCCACTTAAATTATTTTTTATTCGTCTGTCAAAATTAAAGTTGGCATAAATGGTAATTTTCTGTCCGCTGACCACATTTTTAGCTGTCTCAGAAAAATAGTTTCGCTTCACCAATAACTAAATTTCTACTTGTGTGGTTTTCGAATTAACTTCAATAATCAAAGTTCACTCTTGACAGTCCTACTTGACATGTTGCTTTCTTTCGCTACTGTATGACGACAAATTAGTTATTCTTTTTTTTCCCAGTTACCCCGTAGAATTAAGATAAAAGAGGCAATTTCATGTATAATCGGTGAAAGATAATTCACTGGTTGCACACACACACACACACACACACACACACACACACACACACACATATATATATATATATATATATATATATATATATATATATGTGTGTGTGTGTGTGTGTGTGTGTGTGTGTGTGTGTGTGTGTGTGTGTGTGGAAACATGTATACACTGCCAATTGTTTAAAATTGAAGTTGTCATCCTTTTGTAAGATTACATCATGCTAAGTGCAGAGAGTCCACTTGGATAGATGCAAATCTACTTTGATTCTTACTGTTATTTCCTGTATTTAGTAAACCTAGACAATGCCAAGAGAAAATTTCTCATTCTGTAACTTTATCTGCTCTTGACGCTTGTACATGTCTAGTAAATGTGGTCTAGCAACAGATTGATTGTCTTCTGACGTTTCAATCCAGTACATAGTCAAAAAACAGTTTCATTGGACAAAAATACCTCTTGCTCATTAGTGTACGTTTAATTTCAATATAAATGTACAAATTCTACAATTTTACAATACTTAGAGTATTTATGCCTTACAAGACGCTACTATACCCTCATCGAAATTTAAGCTGCAATTATTAACAACAATATAATTATTTATTTTTCTCAATCAGATAAAAAACAACTCCAATCCAAATTAACATAGAATATGGAAATAGTTATCATGATTAAGTTGTCTACTAAATTCGTAGCAATATATTAATTTGATATGATTATTAAATAAAATATATACTATGACATATTTTATATATATTCGTATAAATATTAAGCAAACTATAATAATTTCCATCATGCATAATATTTTATATACCTTATTTAACTTACAGTGTTGAGTTTGAAATTGTAAACAGTAAATCAATTTGATAGCTGTTAACATAATGTATGATTCAATACGTACGCACAGTCTAGTGAATCACCTATAATTAATTCTAAGCATTTGCATTAAACATAGGCAAATGTTTCTTAGATAAATATTATCAAGTATTAAATTCTTATAATATTTTAATTAGCAAATAAACAAACAGTGTATTTTGAAATAATTAATTTTGTGTTTATCACCATGCGCTTAAATATATGCTTACTATATATTTGCGTGTATCTATCATGAGAAATGAATTTTTGAAATTTTAAAAATCTCGATAATATAAGCTAATATAAAAACATATCAGTTGTTACTTATATATAAAATATTTTCAAAATTTTGATTAAATTTTGAGTCTTATAAAAAATCTCATCTAACATAAAGATGACTAAACTGATGCATATGAAATATAATCGTTTTCTTTATTTTTTAATACACTTTTAATTTCTGCCTCTTTAAACACACTCCTTTATGTATTTATAATACAAAGCAAATAGTGCGTTATGTTTCAGTACGCTTGTGGATATTTTCGAATCTCGATCTCATCGTTATTTGCAGCCATCTGGAGTCAATTATAAAAAAGCAGATGTTGAACGCATTAGCAGTCTTAGAGTATAAATTAGACAGCTTTATACTAATAAATATATGTATTAATGTATTTATGTTTTTATATATATGCAGCATCAAAATATATGGAAATCTGTAAATGCTGATTATTGTATTACCCATTAAACCTGAGTTACAAATCAAACAAACAAAATAATATATATATACACATATATATATATATATATATATATATATATATATATATATATATATATATATATATATATATATGTATATATATATATATATATATATATATATATATATATATATATATATATATATATATATATATATATATTATATATATATATATATATATATATATATATATATATATATATATATATATATATATTATATATATATATATATATATATGTATATATATATATATATATATGTATATATATATATATATATATATATATATATATATTATATATATATATATATATATATATATATATATATATATATATATTTAATATACATATATATATGTATATGTGTATATATATATATATATATATATATATATATATATATATATATTTCATATACATATATATGTATATGTATATGTATATATATATATATTTGACATATTAATTCTGTTTTTAAATTTTCATTGTAATATCGTTATTAATATTTATACTTGTGCTTAAAACAACACTTTCAGTAATATAATTACTTATTTTTAGGGTAGTATGTATCGGCATCTGTGTGAAACTTAAAAGTATTTAGTGTTTTCTTAATTTACTGTAAAAACTATATTTTTATTAGTTTCTAACTAATGTATTTATAAAGTTCTTTTCCAAGAAAATACTTTTTTTTTAATTTTTTTTTAACTTTAATGTGTATGTATTTTCTGTTTTTAATTTTTTTTTAATTTTAATATGTATGTATTTTCTGTTTTTAATGCACTCCTCGCACGACTAAAATCCTAACTAAATTATTTCACAAACTAAATTATTTCTATAAAACTAAATTAATGAATAAAAATTACTTTGTTATAATCAAGAACATTTTTATTGAAGTGTTGCTATGAGCCCTAACACACGTAGTATAAAAGCAGATAAATTTGCCAACATCAAACTATTTTGTAATATTTTTGCCTCGTTTTTCAAAATATTTCGTTTTAAAAGTTATCGTGAATCAAATCATATATCAGTAAAAAAAGAGTGTTTGCTTCAAACCTTGATTTTTACAGTACTTTTACTTCTCTAACTCGTGAATTTTAAGAAAGTTACAGCTAGTAGACGCTAACATGATTACTAAACAAATACATACATTGCAATAAAACTTTTTAAAAAAAGATTCAAATTGTTCTTGCATTGGAAATTTATAGAATCTTTTTGGAGATTGTAAAAAAAACCATATTTCATGTTTAAATTGTTCCTCTGACTTTTCAGAAAAGTAAAAAAAAAAAAAAAAATTGTTAATTTTTCTTTAATACATTGATATAATTAAACTATTTAGTTATATTGAAATATTACTTTAGTTGTTTGAACTATATTTATTTTATATTTTCAAAATTTAAGTAAATTTTCATTTTAAAACAGAATTTCTTTCCATGAATTAACTATTCTTATTAACATATATCATTTCTTTTTGAGAAAAAGAAATATTTTAAACATAAGCTTCCTTCCAAGTTTTAATTTAAATGTAAAAAAAAATACCCATTATGAGCAATTAAAAATTCCACTTCATAATATTTTTATGATTAGAAATAAATCTTCTTTGGATAAATTTAGAAAAACACACGCATTTGTTTAGTTTTTTATATTATTTTAACCATGCAATAAAATTATCTCTTAAATCTCTGCTAAAATTTCTATTTTTATCTAATGCAGAAAAAAATCTCCTAATTATTTTTTAGATAATTTATTCTTTCATTAAAATTATAATTCAAAATTTTTTTTAAATATATTTCATCAAAAAAATTTTTAATAAATTTTAAGATTTTAAATATTATCCCAATATCTCATTTTATAGTAACATAAAGATTTTAATTTTTCTTAATTATAGTGTAAATTTAATAATTGTAGCAAAAAATACGATTCACTGTAGTTTATTCAATTTATTATTTTAATCACAATCACATTAATTTTAATCATAAAATAATCTCTTTGAGCTATGATTAGATTTCGATATTTTTGTAATGGTGGAAGGAAAAATATTTCCTAATTATTACGCAGATAATTTAATTCTTTCATTAACAAGCTAATCTGATGGTGATGATTTTAGAGAAAAATACTAAATCCCTATATCAAATCCCTTAATTTTTTACTATTTTAAGCATAAATTAATCTTTTAAATTACTTATTAAATAGCATTATTTTTCTAATTTTAGAAGGGAAAAACATTTCTTAATTATTAATAAGATAATCTATTCTACCATTAATAGTGTTTAAAAAAGAAAATGAAATTTTAAAAATAAAATTTTATAAAAGAAAAAAATCCAAAGATTTCTAAAATTAAAATTTATTTAAAATATAAATATTGCCACAAAAATCATTCAAATTTTAAAATTTTTCATTGCTTCTTTTGATATTGAAAAGGAATCCGTTTAATCTTTTGATATATATTTACTACCTTACTCTCCAATACCAGTAATTAAACTATCCCTTCCATTCGCGAGTAAATGGAATTCCAATAGAAATAACAGTTCTGTAGTCTCTGATTATCCATACAACATATTCTATGCCTCTTTAACAGTTAAATGGTTTCCCAGAAATTACAAGCTTACACCCTTTTCACCAAATATAGTCGTTTTGCAGTTTGAATATCAACAGTCATCAACGCATTTATAGATTATTTGACTTTAATTACTTCATAATATGAATTCGGCTTTTGTGAATCATTAGAAAAGACCAGATTATTCCTCTAATCATGTTGCTTTGATTGAAATAATCGTAGAAGTCAGCTAATTGCTCCGGATGCCGATATTTTGGTAAAAGGGCTCACCATGAATTATAGCAACAATTATCGATTGCTAATAGTTATTTCCAGAACTTCACAAAATAGTTTCTTATATGTTATGAATATCATATTTTGTATAATTATATGCATATTGCATATAAAAGAAATCACAATTTTAGAAAGCCTAAAATTTCTTAATAGTATTTATATAGGATGCCCTTGTCTATAGGATGACCTTGTTATATAGGATGAGAAAAGCCCTTGTCTGCCTTTTATTACGGCAATCAATGATAATAGATATATACAGGTTGTCCCAAAACAACAGCATAAACTCTGCACAGCTAGATTCCTGGTTGGGAATACGTAAAAACTGCCCAAAGAAGTGTTCCTGTACGATCCATAGTTTCCGAGAAAAATACGAAAAGCAAAGTATGACGTCACAGCAGGTGCAAGAAAAAAAAACACTTTATTGGACATATCAACAACAGTATTTGCATATATTTCCAGACGGTAATGTTTAAAACGTACGCCGTGCATACCGCGTCTTCCATGCGAGCGCCATGGACTGACGTTAAGCCGCCCATGAACTGGTATTTAATAGGCTGTGTCTTGCAGCTAACGGTAGTCTTCGTATGGTGGCCATGTATTCCATTCGTGACTTTTGCGACATGTACCTGATGTACGGCCGATGTAATGGAAATACCTTACGAACTGTTAGGGAGTATGCCTGTACATATACTGCTATTGATATGTTCAATAAAGTTTTTTTCTTGCACTGGAAGCGACGTCATATTTTGTTTTTCGTATTTTTATCGAAAACAATGACGTAACCGATAACAAGAGGGGAAACATCGTTAAGCGTGAATGAACTTTAAATGGAACTGAAAGAATGTTGTAGCTTAAATGCTCCATGCAGTAAATAATTCACCATCTGGAAAATTATTGGCGATTAATAAGTCAAACTTCAGCCGTACGTTGTATATCAGGTATAATTATTCGATTTTTTCCTCTAAAAGTCAGGGTTCTACTAGTACACTAATAAAACTGGCCCTATCAAATCATTACTCTAAACAAATAACACTCAGTGTCGTAAACATCTTTATAAAACTGTATAAATTATTTATATAATACTTTGATAATCTACTAAGCGTAGACTTTTAGTAAACAACTTAGGATGTAATAACTCTATAATTCAGTTTTATGCTTTGATATTTATATTAAGTGTAGAATATCTTCTGCAAACAGTATAAAAATAATTTTGTATATTGCACATTATTTTATTTCCCTATGCAAGGATAATTCAAATATTTAATCAGAAAAATTAATGTTCTTTCAAAATATTATTCTTTAAGTAGTATTGTTCTTTTGAAAATGTTTTAGTCGCTATTAAATATTTATATTCAATGTTTTAATTATGTGTAATCATCAACATATTTCAGTGAAACAGTACTTCAACTATACAAATATTTTCTTTTAATTAAAAGTTTTAATTTAATAATAAAACAGTTCTTAGTAATGCAATTCAATCGATAATGTAAACGAATAACTCAAATTACATTTATTCCTTTACTCTAGGATTTATACTCTCTAATACTGAACTGAAACTGTAAATACACGAATAAAAATAGTTGATACTTTGCATACGTAAGGGGATTTTACATCATTTTCAGTTGAAGAAAAGTATTCTCATTTTTCTTTAAATCATACTTTATAATTTTATATTAGGTGAAGTTATTTTCAGATTAACCCATTTACTTCCCTGTACATCACATATGATATACACATCTAATACTGTATATCTTTGAACAGCACATTTAATACATAATGAACTATACTTGATATAGTTGATATACAAAATTTCATATATTTAATACTTTATATCATTGTTCCAGCTTAATTTTTTATTACTAACAAAGGTAATACACTGATTTCTAACAACTGATTCCAAGCACTGATAACTAAACAACCTAATTTATATGGGTGTTCTCGTTACAAATAGTATTTCACGGAACTTTAAAAAAGTTATTACATTTGTTTACTGCAGTAAGATTTTGCTTTGTTGTTAAAAGTTTGCATGATTATCTAAGTTTTTAACCTTTTCAGAATCCCATCTTTATTAAAAACAATAAATTAAATAAATGTTAATTATAAAAGGTTTTATAATCCGTATGCTTCTTTGCCGATTAAACAAAATATTCATCATTATTTCACTAATTATAATTAATCGTAGTGATTGATATCAATAGCTATGTTCACTGAGAGAACTCTAATGCTTTATGTTAATGAATAATACTGTTAATAACTAGAAATTATAATAATGTAGTAGATTCTTTATCTAGCACTCATGTTTCATTTATTCATATTATATAAATAAAAATGTAAATGTTTGTTCGTAACCCAAAATCTCTGAAAATATTGCACCGATTGGCATGAAATTTTGGCAAAACATTGTACTAGAGTAGTTTCGGCATTTTTATATCCACAACGTTTATATACATAGTTTAAAATCTGTGTCGAGATTTTTTTGGACTTAGAGAATATTATAAAACTGACTCTTGTATGAATGCTATAAACTACAAATGCAAGGTCTGATTTCTTGATGCAAATGTTTATCTTGATAACATATTGTACAGTAAAACCTGGATTTAAAAATAAATCTACATATGTATTAAGCTGTTTCTGTTATCTGTATAAATAAATAAGTAAATGTTTGTTCGTAACCCAAAATCTCTGAAAATTGGCTTGAAATTTTAGTATAACGTTGTACTAGACTAGTCCAGGTATGTTTATATCCACAACGTTTTATATATATATATAGTTTAAAATCTGTGTCGAGAATTTTTCGGACTTAGAGAATGTTATAAAACATCGCTTTTGATTCTTGCATGAATGCTATAATCTACAAATACTAGGTCTGACTTGTGGATGCAAATATTTATCTTGATAAAATATTATACAATAAAACCTGGATTTAAAAAGACATCTAAATATGTATTAAGCTGGTTCTGTTATGTATATAAATAAAAATGTAAATGTTTGTTCGTAACCTAAAATCTCTGAAAATATTGCACCTATTGGTATGAAATTTGGCAAAACATTGTACTAGAGTAGTCCGGGTATGTTTATATCCACAACGTATCTATATATAGTTTAAAATCTCTGTCGAGAATTTTTCGGACTTAGAGAATATTATAAAACATCGCTTTAGGCTCTTGCATGATAGCTCTAAACTACAAATGCTAGGTGTGATTTGTGGATGCAAATGTTTATATTAAGAAATATTATACAGTAAAACCAAGATTTAAAAAGAAGTCTAAATATATATTAAGCTGGTTCTGTTATCTGTATAAATATAAATGTAAATGTTTCTTCGTAACCCAAAATCTCTGAAAATATTTCACCAATTGGCATGAAATTTTGGCAAATCATTGTACTACAGTAATCCGGGTATGTTTATATCCACAACGTTTATATATATATAGTTTAAAATCTATGTCCATAATTTTTCAGACTTAGAGAATATTATAACACATCGCTTTCGACTCTTGCTTGAATGCTATAAAATACAAATATTAGGTCTGATTTTTTGATGCAAATGTTTATCTTGATAAAATATTACACAGTAAAACCTGGATTTAAAAAACAATCTAAATATGCATTAAAATTTCTGTGTCAAAAATTTTTTGGACTTAGAATAGTTATGTATAAAACATTGCTTTTGACTCTTGCGTGATTGTTATAAACTACAAATGCTAGGTCTAATCTGTGGATGCAAATGTTTATCTTGATAAATTACTATACAGTAAAATCTGAATTTAAAAGCAATCAAAATATGCATTAACCTGGTTCTGTTATCCATATAAAAAAAAATGTTAATGTATTTTCGTAACCTAAAATCTCTGAAAATATTGCACTTATAGGCTGAAATTTTGGCATAATGTTGAACTAGAGTCAGTTAGAAGAGTATGTTTTTATCCACACCGTTTATATAAAAAGTCTAAGATATCTGCGTGTGTCTCCCAGAGATTTGATTGGCTGTTGTGTGTTAGGTTATATGGTAAAGTTCATATGACCTATTAATGAAAATAGTGGTTTGAATCCTACCAGCTGCAGTGTTATTAAATTAAACATATTAAAGACGTGCGTATCCAAACCTTTATGTATAAAGTTTAAAATATTTATGTGTGTTTCCCAGCAATTTAATTGTCTACTATAAGCTAGCTAGGTGGCTAGGTGGTAAAGTTCCTAGCACAGAGGAATAAAAGCAGTTGTTCGATTGCAACCAGACGCAGTGTTAATAAATTAAACATATTAAGGACTTGTTCTTTTATCTTTCATTTTTCTTTAACTACACTGAGCCAAGGCAAAGTGTAGACCTGCACAACTATTATGTTTATGAAATATCCCTTTATTTATTTAATATGAAGTGATATATTGTCTAACAACTATAATTGCTAGGATTTCATGAACACAACAGTTTCCTGTGATACCTCTACAATGCACGGCGAAATTTAAATTTCACTTTTATACCAATTTAGCTTACATATATTTTAGTCCTACAAATTAGTCCAGATCTGTATATTCACTGGAATCAAAGAATATGATAAATCATATAAACATATATCTTGTTGAATGTATTGAGAATTATCTATAAAGCGCTACCATAAAGCTAGCTCCTGTAATTTCATTCAAATTCAGTCTCAAATTTAAATTCTTTTTAGTTTGAAATAGATTTTTAAATTCAAATGAATGCAATGTATTATTATATGAATATTAATATCCCTTAATATTTTTATTCAATTTCAAATACTGAAGAGAAAATTAAAGAATAGCATTTCGTAACAATTGAATCAAAATATTTATTCATTTAGTATATTGATCAAGTTAATCGAGCATAGCATTATCAATAATTAATTTCTGAAAAATATTATTAGAAAAATAGTCGTAAATTTTGAGTTTGTAGGCGATATCAATGATTAATTACTTAATTCTTGCTGATCTGAAAATCATAAAAAATATAGGACATTTAAATTGTTATACTGAGTTATGCAAGTTTCAAATCATTTAGTAGTGAAAGAATATCAAACGTTTTAAAATATAATTTCTATTGAAAATAGCTGTTTCGCTTAAAGATGATTTCAAATTGCACCTATTTTTAAATTTCTTAAAACCTTTTGAATATTCAGTCCCATTTTTTCGAAAATTAGAAAATTGATATCTATAAGGATTAAAGTTTTAATAATTTTTACGAAAACGTAAAATGACTACAAACATAGTTTTATTTTTATACATATACGAAACTGTGAATTTAACATAAAAGCAGTTACTTTTTACATACTTAATTTTATGTGATCGGTTGTTTTAATTTTCGCTGCATTACACACACACACACACACACACACACACACACACACACATATATATATATATATATATATATATATATATATATATATATATATATATATATATATATATATATATATATATATATATATATATATATATATATATATATATATATATATATATATATATATATATATATATATATATATATATATATATATATATACTGTGTAAGTGGATGTATAGGCTCTTTAAAGTAACAGAACACACACTTGCATAAACATGAATGAACAAAATGCTAAGAAAAGTTATTTACTTCACTTATTACTATAGAAAAAATTAATGAAAATCATAAATATTAAATGCAATAGATGCAGTAAAATGCAATTTCTCGTTCCCTTATTTTATACTAATTGATATAAGAAAACACGATCAAAATCTTAGAAAACAGAATAATTGTTCAATTGCTTAACTGTACTTTTTTTCAGTACTTGTAATTCAAAAAAATTAAACGGCACAGACAATTTTTTTTTAAATTATTATAATCAATTTACTTTCAAGACGTATAATTTTGAAGAAAAAATATTCGCAGATTGTTAGAAAAATATCTAATAATATTCATTGTTAAAAATCTCATATTTTAACTACTATATTCCAGTAAATTAAATTATTATAATGAATGGTAAATAATTCAAATGTATTTCAAAATATCCTTATTACTTAATTTTTATTGAGCTAGTTATATATTTTAAACTTTTCAGACAATAACATTGCAAAATAATTTCTGTAACTAAACATTATTAAAAAGTATATAGTAAAATTCAAATACTCTTTAAACTTTGTCATATTTACCAATTTAATTAAAAATTTCTATCCATACATTTAAGTTTATCTTTTTTAATTGTGAATTCATTTCTAAATTTGGAATAGAATGTAACATTGTACTAAAAACATTCCTAATACCAAACCATAAAAAGTAATTTATTTCATTATATTGAATGAGTAGAAAAAATGTTATAGAATTAATAAAAAATTTAATTTTGCTAAATCAAAATGCAGGTTAAATTAGAGTTTTTATAAAATAAAAAATTATTTAATAACGAGAGCAAATAATGTAGGAATTTAAAATAAATATTTGAAAAAGTTTTTCCAATGTTACATTTTTTTTTGTATTTACCCATTATTAATTTTAAATTTTATTAAATAGATTTTTAGACTAGTTCTTTAAGTTTGGTTCTTAATTTAAAATCGTATTTGACAGAGAAAGAAAAATAGATAAGGGTTTTTATAATTTTATTAAGAGTGATTTTTTAGCTCTTTATTCCATAAAGTATAATGTTACAATGTTCAATGCAATAATCCTCTTGAGAGAAAACATTTTAGAAGCATTTTGTCTTACTCGTTATAGAAAAGACAAAATGTTTTTCTCGATAATGACAAACAAAATATTATTGAACATTCTTGATAATTTATGCATTATATCTGTATTTAATGTCACATAATTACAAACCTGTCTTAATATCATATATGAAAGAAAAATAAAATTAGATAATAGTTGTTATAACTTTATTATTTAAGTTCACATAATTTTAAGTATGGCTTAAAATCATATGTGACAGAAAGAAATTAGCTAATTGTTATATCTTTCTGTATTTCACATTTCATAATTGCAGTAGGTCTTAACATTGTATCTGACAGTAAAAGCAACTTAATATAATAATTTTTATAATTTTATTACCTTAATTCACATAATATTTCCACTATGTATTAAAATTGTATTTGAAAGTAAAAGAAAATTAGATAATAGTTATTATAATTCTATTATCTAAGTTCGCATAATTACAAATATGTATTAAAATTGCATTTGAGCAAAAAAAAAAAGAAAATTAGACAGTAGTTATAATTTTATTATCTAAGTTCACATAAGTACAAAAATGTATTAAAATTGCATCTGACAGAAAAAAAAATTAGATAATTGTTATTATAATTTTCTCCATTTCCTGTTGCATAATTATATGTATGTCTTAATAACGTCTCTGACAAAAAATGGAAGCTAGAGAAAAGTTATTATAATTGTATATAACAAATACAAGTATACAAGCTCAAAAAATTAGAAGTATCTCTTAAAATCGTATCTTAAAGAAAAATATAATTAGATCATAGTTATTATAATTTTATTAAGAGTGTTATCTTAGCACTTAATTTCATACTACATGTTTAATCGAAAACTTTTCAAACGTATTTTTTGTCTCACATGTTGAAGAAATGTAAATAATTGTCTACTCACAAAGATGACATCTATGAAATAATTACCTTTGAAAATTCTAGATAATTTGAGCAACATACCTGTATTTTATATCACATAATTACAAGCATGTCTTAATGTTAAATATTAACACGAGTATAGTTTCTTTGAAGTTAGAATTTTGTTCATTACAGGGTATACAGTAATGAAACGAATACCACAGTTGATTACAGGAGACAAAGATCAATGGATTTTAATTATTTCTCCTACCATGGAACTTTCTTTCCATTCACTTCTACCTCCTTATGTCTTATTGTAGGACTGCTTAATCTATAAATCCATTTCCTTATACCTCTTTTTCTTTTGTCATTAGCTAATAGCAGCATTTCGTCTTAACTTACATCTGAAGTGCCTTATTACTTACCATTGAGGTTCGATGCCACCGTATTTGAATAAAACAGCTTACTAATACATGTCCCTTCATTAAGGTCGCAAATAATCTAAGAAAACGATAAGACAAAGTCACAATCTTTTCAAGTAACATGCATTTCATCATATACATGAAAATTCTGAAATTACTAAGGTAGAAAAGTTAAGATCTTCATTAAAAGAATTGCAAATATTTTCAAAATTACTTTTCATTGCAAATAGATGAGAAAAGCTAATTTCTCTTTAGTACTTGTGCAATGAGTAACTTGAATCTACTCTCTGTGATGTAGTCATTATACTACTTATATTAAAACTGCAAATTTTTAACAAATTGTTCTGAAGTTTTCCACTAGATGTCTCTAAATATGTTCATATGCTCTACTAATTCAATTTTCCTACAAGTATTTTTCAACAACTTCTTTCGGATTTAAAAAAAAAATGATTGAGATTGATTCACAATTGATTTATTTCAAAACAAAGATTGATTCACATTAGATTTACGGATGTTGATCATATACCTATTATTACTAAAGTGAGCCATTTTGACTCATACAAGAAAATTGAAGTTTTTTGCAAAGAAAATAGTTCCAAATTAGTTTAAATGAAATGTTTATTATCAAAAAATTCATGGAAAACATTTTTTACATATAAAATCTGTTTTTGAAACACATTTTCTGCAAACATTTCTATTACATTTAGCACAATGGTTTCTACATCTGTTTCTTTTGCATGATTGTTGAACTTGACAATTCTTCCGTGCGTCAGTAGCTCGACTTCTCTCTAAATTTACTTTATACTATACTTTATATACTTTATACTTTATATTTACTTTATACCATATTTATTAATATATTTACTTATTTTCATATACATTCTATGAGTCAAATTAGCTCACAACGGTGAAAATATTTATACCACATCTAATAATGCGAATAGAAGAGGTCTGCGTGGAAGAGGAATGAAAGTTTACATATATTTTATTACTTAGCTATAAACCAACGTATGTTTTTTAAAAGTGATATAAAGTTATATATATATATATATATATATATATATATATATATATATATATATATATACATAGTGATCAAATTTTTAATTAGTCCAATTGGCTCGGTCTTTAAATCTAGTGTTAAAGATTCCTTTAAATTCATTTCAATAAGATGGATCTGTATTTGCCATATTGGATTTCTCTAGCTAATGTTTTACCTATATGAAAAATAAAAACTTCTCTGGTCGGCTTATAATTAAATAATTCTGTAAAACATTAGACCACGTGAAGGAGCAACAAATTATACAGGACTCCATATTTTCTTTTTTATAAAATATTCAGAAAAAAATCTTTTACTTGTAAACTCTTTGTAAGAGAATTTGCTTTACTCTTTTCCAAAAGCTAATAAGAATATTTTCTTGGAATAAATTCAAAGATAGCAGAAGATATCAACCTAGATATTTTGCTGTTCTATTACGTCATATATTTTTCACAATAATTCCTAAAATGTGAGCCAGCCAAAGAAAATTTTACTATTTTCCCTATTGATTAACACTAGTTTTAAATAAATCAGTGATTTAAATAACTATTTATATTCAGGTATTATGAATCAACCAATCCATTATGATACATATTAACTATTATAATTTATCCTTATTTAGAATTTTCAACAAAAAACAGGCTTAGGTTAAACATCTAAGACTGTTTTCTTCAGTATGTACTTTTTCCGTATGTGTAATTCAAAAAAATTAAACAGTTCAGACAAATTTCTTTTAAAATTATTATAATTAGTTTAATTTCAAGACATCTAATTTTGAAGAAAAAAATATTTGCAGATTCTTAGAAAACTATCTAATAATATTCATTGTTAAAAATCTCATATTGCAACTACTATATTCCAGTAACTTATAATTAATAGAAAATAATTCAAATGTACTTCAAAATATCCTTATTACTTAATGTTTATTAAGCTAGTTTAATATTTTGTAACCCTTTAGACAATAAAATTGCAAAAGAGTTGCTTCCTGGCCTATTTTATAGCGAGGAGTGAATGAAACCAAAGGTATAAAATTTATTTTCAACAATAGCTAAGGAGTTAGAACTTGTAAGAATGAAATATTGCTGTGTGAAAGAAAGCATTTTTCAATCAATGATTTAAAATAGGCCATTGATGTAGATCACGATTTATGTCCAGGTGATATAAATCAACCAATCCATTTTAACATAAATTAACTATTATAATTTATCTTTATTTAGTTTTTCTTTTAAAAAAGGCTTAGATGCATTTTCCTGCAGTATATTTAAGTAAGATTTGAAGTAAACCGATAGTGAAGTAATTTCTTTCAAAAGTATCTGAAAAAGTAGTAGTTGAATTCATGTAATATTATTGTGTGCAAAAAAATCTTAATTTTAATCCAAGATTCAAAAATAATCCAAGGATATATATCATTTATATCCGGGTCATATAAATTAACCAACCCATCTTGACATAAATGAATTAATACCGTTAACATCAGCATTTTATATTTAAGTAAACAATTTTAGGGGAGATTATTTGATATAGAAATTTGACAAAGTAAAGTAAGGGAATTCCATTATTAAACATTCCGTCAACAATTCCCCTAGGGAATATTTCGACAGATTGTCCACTCCGATAACGAAATTATAAACAGCATATTGATGAGCAAAACTTAAGGCTAATAACAAAGGGACTTAATTACCTTCGTCCCCAATCGGTTAATTAGCCTAATGCTTATTCCTTTCAGGGTACAGGATGATGATAATTAAGTTAAGGAGTCAAGATCTTATTTTTAAAATGATTATGCATGCTGTAAAGGATTATGAGTTTAAAGTGTCTTATTCCTTAACAACCAGCTCTATATTCAGGCTTCTATTTTCACTGTATTTTGCAGGCGGAATTTATTTAAGTGTTAAACTCTTTTAAGTTAATCGGAATCTTACCTAGACTATAACCATGCAAGATTAATACCTCCTCAGCTGCCCTAAGCAGCAATTTGAAAAATTTGTTCTGTTTTTTAGATTAAAGCAGAATTTGAGTCATCAAAATAATAATTGTATTCAGCAATTTATCTTTAGTTAAGAATATAAATAAAAATTGTCAACTTATGGGATTCAGATGTATCAAAAGGATTATGCATGCTGTAAAGGATTGTGAATTAAAGTGTCTTATTCCTTAACAACCAGCTCTAAATCCAGGAGTCTGCTTTCACTGTATTTTGCAGGCGGAATTTATTTGCTTGTTAAATTATGTTAAGTTAATCGGAACCTTACCTAGATTATCTACATACAGGATTAAAACCTCCTCAGCTGCCCTAAGCAGCAATTTGAAAAATTTGCTCTTTTTTTAGGTTAAAGGAAAATTTGAGGAAAATAATAATTGTATTCAGCAACTTATCTTTAGTTAAGAACATACATAAAAAATGTGAACTTATGGGATTCTGATGTATCAAAATGATTATACATGCTGTAAAGGATTGTCAGTTTAAAGTGTCTTATTCCTTAACAACCAGCTCTAAATCCAGGAGTCTGCTTTCACTGTATTTTGCAGGCGGAATTTATTTGCGTGTTAAATTATGTTAAGTTAATCGGAACCTTACCTAGATTATCTACATGCAGGATTAATACCTCCTCAGCTGCTCTAAGCAGCAATTTGAAAAATTTGCTCTTTTTTTAGGTTAAAGGAAAATTTGAGGAAAATAATAATTGTATTCAGAAACTTATCTTTAGTTAAGAACATACATAAAAAAATGTGAACTTATGGGATTCTGATGTATCAAAATGATTATGCATGCTGTAAAGGATTGTGAATTTAAAGTGTCTTATTCCTTAACAACCAGCTCTATATTGAGGAGTCTAATTTCTCTGTATTTTGCAGGCGGAATTTATTTGCGTGTTAAATTATATTAAGTTAATCGGAACCTTACCTAGATTATCTACATACAGGATTAATACCTAATCAGCTGCCTAAGCAGCAATTTGAAAAATTTGCTCTTTTTTTAGGTTAAAGGAAAATTTGAGGAAATAATAATTGTATTCAGAAATTTATCTTTAGTTAAGAACATACATAAAAAATGTGAACTTATGGGATTCTGATGTATCAAAATGATTATGCATGCTGTAAAGAATTATGAGTTTAAAGTGTCTTATTAGATAACAACCAGCTCTATAGTCAGGCGTCTACTTTCCCTGTATTTTGCAGGAGTAATTTATTTGCATGTTAAACTCTGTTAAGTTAATCGGGAATCTTACCTAGATTATCCACATGCAGGATTAATACCTCCTCAGCTGCCCTAAGCAGCAATTTGGTAAATTTGTTCTTTTTTAGATTAAAGGAGAATTTGAGGCATCAAAATAATAAATAGGTTCTTCAATATATTTTTAGTTAATAATATAAATAAAAATTGTCAACTTATGTGATTTAAATGTATTAAAATGATTACGCATGCTGTAAAGGATTATCAGTTTAAAGTGTCTTATTCCTTAACAACCAGGTCTATATTCAGGCGTCAACTTTCTCTGTATTTTGCAGGAGGAATTTATTTACGTGTTAAATAAACTCTTTTAAGTTAAACAGAATCTTACCTGGATTATCTACATGCAGGATTAATACCTCCTCAGCTGCGCTAAGCAGCAATTTGAAAAATTTGCTCTTTTTTAGAATAAAGAATTTGAGGAATCAAAATAATAGTTGTATTCAGCAATTTATCTTTAGTTAAGAATATAAATAAAAATTGTCAACTTATGGGATTCAGATGTATCAAAAGGATTATGCATGCTGTAAAGGATTATAAGTTTAAAGTGTCTTATTCCTTAACAACCAGCTCTATATTCAGGCGTCTACTTTCTCTGTATTTTGAAGACGGAATTTATTTACGTGTTAAACTCTTTTAAGTTAATCGGAATCTTACCTAGATTATCCACATGCAGGATTAATACCTCCTCAGCTGCCCTAAGCAGCAATTTGGTAAATTTGTTCTTTTTTAGATTAAAGGAGAATTTGAGGCATCAAAATAATAGTTGTATTCAATATATTTTTAGTTAAGAATATAAAGAAAAATTGTCAAGTTATATGATTCAGATGTAATAAAATGATTACGCATGCTGTAAAGGATTATGAGTTTATAGTGTCTTATTCCTTAACAACCAGCTCTATATTCAGGAGTCTACTTTCTCTGTATTTTGCAGGCAGAATTTATTTATGTGTTAAACACTTTTAAGTTAATCGGGAATCTTACCTAGATTATCCACATACAGGATTAATACCTCCTCAACTGTCCTGAGCAGCAATTTGAAAAATTTGATATTTTTTTTTAGATTAAGGGAGAATTTCAGGCATCAAAATAATAATTGTATTCAGCAATTTATCTTTAGTTAAGAATATAAATAAAAATTGTCAACTTATGGGATTCAGATGTAATAAAATGATTACGCATGCTGTAAAGGATTATGAGTTTATAGTGTCTTATTCCTTAACAACCAGCTCTATATTCAGGAGTCTACTTTCTCTGTATTTTGCAGGCAGAATTTATTTATGTGTTAAACACTTTTAAGTTAATCGGCATCTTACCTAAATTATCCACATGTAGGATTAATACCTCCTCAACTGCTCTAAGCAGCAATTTGATAAATTTGCTCTTTTTTAGATTAAAGAAGAATTTGAGGCATCAAAATAATAAATAGATTCAGCAATTTATCTTTAGTTAAGAATATAAATAAAAATAGTCAACTTATGTGATTCAGATGTATTAAAATGATTATGCATGCTGTAAAGTATTATCAGTTTAAAGTGTCTTATTCCTTAACAACCAGCTCTATAGTCAGACGTCTGCTTTCACTGCATTTTGCAAAAGGAATTTATTTACATGTTAAACTCTTTTAAGGTTATCGGAATCTTACCTAGATTATCCACAGGTAGGATTAATACCTCCTTGGCTGCCTTAAGCAGCAATTTGATAAATTTGATCTTTTTTGGATTAAAGAAGAATTTGAGTTATCAGAATAATAAATAGATTCAGCAATTTATCTTTAGTTAAGAATATAAATAAAAATTTTCAACTTATATGATTCAGATGTATTAAAATGATTATGCATGCTGTAAAGGATTATGAGTTTAAATTGTCTTATTCCTTAACAACCAGGTCTACATTCAGACGTCTACTTTCTCTGTATTTTGCATTAGAAAATTATTTACGTGTTAAACTCTTTTAAGTTAATCGGAATCTTACCTAGATTATCCACATGTAGGATTAATACCTCCTATGCTGCCCTAACAGAAATTTCAAAGATTCGTTTTTTTTAGATTAAAGGAGAATATGAGGCATAAATATAATAGTTGTATTCAGCAATTTATCTTTAGTGAAGAATATAAATAAAAATTGTCAACTTATGGGATTCAAATGTATCAAAATAATTATGCATGCTGTAAAGAATTATGAGTTTAAAGTGTCTTATTCCTTAACAACCAGCTCTATAGTCAGGCGTCTACTTTCCCTGTATTTTGCAGGAGTAATTTATTTGCATGTTAAACTCTGTTAAGTTAATAATAATTTATATACAGAATATAAACTGAGAAATTTGAAAAATTTGATATTTTTTTTTAGATTAAGGGAGAATTTCAGGCATCAAAATAATAATTGTATTCAGCAATTTATCTTTAGTTAAGAATATAAATAAAAACTGTCAACTAATGGGATTCAGATGTATCAAAATAATTATGCATGCTTTAAAGGATTATGAGTTTAAAGTGTCTTATTCCTTAACAACCAGCTCTATATTCAGGCGTCTACTTTCTCTGCATTTTGTAGGAGGGATTTATTTACGTGTTAAACTCTTTTAAGTTAATCGGAATCTTACCTAGATTATCCACATGCAGGATTAATACCTCCTCAGTTGTCCTAAGCAGAAATTTGAAAAACTTGCTCTTTTTTAGATTAAAGGAGAATTTGAGGCATTAAAATAATTTTTTCAGCAATTTATCTTTAGTTAAGAATATAAATAAAAATTGTCAACTTATGTGTTCAGATTCAATCATTGATTTTACAAGAATATGCTGAGGCTTTATTTTGCACCTTAATTAAACAATATAAACATGTTATTTATGGAGTTTCATTTGCATTACAATCTTCGATATCAATTAAATAATAATTCTAAGAATTACGTTATACAAAAAAAAAACAGAAAGAAAAGCAAGAAAGAAAAGAGAATATTAGAAAAACATATATTGATCATTTTACTGAATGCAATCTTAGACATCATGTTACCTTATATGTTCAGATTTAATCATTGATTTTACAGGAATATGCTGAGGTATATTTTGCACTTTAATTCTTCAATTTAAACATGCTGTTTAAAGGATTTCATTTGCATTATAATATTAGCTTTCAAGTTAAATAATAATTCTGAGATTAATGTTATACCAAAAAAAGAAAAAAAAAAAAGAAAGAAAGAAAAGATAATAGTAGCAGTACATATATTGATCATTTTATTGCATGCATTCTTAGACATCATGCCATCTTATATGTTTAGATTTAATCTTTGATTTTACAAGAATATACAGAGGCTTTATTTTGCATCTTAATTATGCAATACAAACATGTTCTTTATGGGGTTTCATTTGCATTGCAAGCTTCACTTTCAATTGAAATAATTCTCATAATTACATTATACAAAAAGAGGGAAATATTAGAATTACTTATATTGACAGTTTGGGTTGTATGCAATCTAAGACACTATATCTGTAACTCCAATTCGATTTTTTTTATGTTGATGTACATTTCATATGTTATATGGCTATAATTTATATTTCACTTTAAAATAATATGAATTTATTTTATTTATTAAAAAACTTATAAAAATATAATTATTTTAAAAATCAAGTCAGTTTATTGTGCTATAAACTATATAATATGGGTAGCACATTCTTTATAAACTTTTAAAATATTTTGTATGTAATGGCCCATTTAAGAACCTTAGAAACAGCGATATATTTTCAGTTTTTATTCTGGATTATTCAGAATTCTTACAAACATTTTCAATACCTTTATAATACATTACAATAACTTAAAGACCATGAGTCTGGTACATTTCCAGGTTTATAGTTCAATGAAAGTGTAAATACACATAAAAAAGCGTGTGATTTCCTCTTTAAGTAAAGGAAAAATAATTACTAACTGTAAATTATAATTTATTTTCAATCAATATAAAAAATTGTGTATATATATATATATATATATATATATATATATATATATATATATATATATATATATATATATATATATATATATATATATATATATATATATGTATGTATATTATGTATATGTATATATATATGTATATATATATGTAAACATATATATATATACATATATATATATGTACATATATAATATAAATATATATGTATATATATATGTATATATATATATAGATATATATTATATTTATATATATATATGTTATATATATATATGTATGTATATATATGTATAATATATGTATGTATAAAAAAATATATATATATATGTATGTATATATATATATATAAATATATATATATAATAATATAATATATATATATATAAATTTATATATATATATATATATATATGTATGTATATTATATATATATAATATATATATATATATATATATATATATATATATATATATATATATATATATATATTATATATATATATATATATATATTATATATTTATATATATATATATATATATATATATATATATATATATGTGTGTGTGTGTTTTTATATATATTACTTCTATATTTTATTTTTTTTAGTGATATATATATATATATATATATGAATTTATATATATATGTATAATATATATGATTATGCATATATATATATATATATATATATATGTATGTATGTATGTATGTATATATATAAAGAGTGTTAGATATATATGTAAGTAGTGTGTATGTGTGTTCACACAATTATTACAGCACACATTAAAGTTTTTCATAATTAATTTTATTTAATATATTATGTATAGATATTAAGAAAATAATATATTCCTTCAATATAGAGTGCAGAGAGATTTAACAAATTACTTCTATTTTACTTTTTGCTTATAGATATTATTAAAATGTTATATTTATGCAATATATGAATCAGATTTTTTTTATTTACTATTGTATTTTATGTATAGATAATAATTAGATAATTCATTTACATCGAGCAGAATTTTTTAATTACTTATATTTCACTTTTTACAAATCAACTTTAATAAAAAAAACTCATTTACTAAATATATTGAGAAGAATATAAAAAATATATTTCTGATTTATTTTTTAAATTTAGAATTAATAAAATAATACATTCATATAAATGTTGAGTTGAAATTTTTAAACAATTATTTCTATTTTACTTTTACGTAATATTAATAAAATTATTCATTTATTCAATATATTGAGCAAATATTTTGAGAATTACTTCTATTTAGTGTTTATTCATAGGTATAGATAAAAAAATTATTTACTCAATATATCGAGAAGAAGTTTTTAAATTATTACTTCTATTTTATTTTTTTCTTAGTGATATCTATAAAATAATTCATTCAAGCCACTTTTCAATAAAAATTATATCTTATAATAAAATGATTAAACATTTATAGTACATATTTATCAGTTGAGAACATTGTGTTTCTGAACCAGCATTCCATTTAAATTACGAATAAGAGTTCTTGACTTTATTATATGAAGTAAGTACTTAAAATTTCGGTCCTTCCCTTTTACGATATTTGCTCAAATCCCTTATAATTTATTCTTTGAAACCAAGAAGAAATTCTTGGAATAGTTTGTAAAATTTCTGGTCCATCGAGTAAAGGAAATTCATCTAATTGCTCTCATTGGTAAATGCTCATAAAATAAAATTAAAAATATCTTTTGGAATTAATTGTATTTTCTTTCTCAAGTGCGTTTCAAATGTACGGTTATGCAGGAGGCAAGTTATCCAATGAGGATTGTAAATTAAAATTATTTCCGTTGTGCTATTATTCTTAAGAAGAAACGTCAAATAATGTTGTGTTTTTCTGTGATATACTTCATTTAAAGCAAATTCACTTATAAAATTACCTGTAGCTTTCTTTCTAAAAAAGAAATGTTATTTCACTACTGTGGAGGACAGAGTAAAATTAGTTTAATTTTGCTTTTAACACTTTAACTTGATGAATAGAAAAGCAGTTTTATGTTTATTCAAGAACTTATAATCACGTACTTTTAATACAATTTAAAAAAAATTTCTAATATAATTTTAATTGTCTTGTGCAATTTATTAAAAAAAAGTCATTTATCTATACACTATTATGTATTTACATGTTTGTGTATTAAAGGTAACATTATATATTCTTGTATATTTATCTATTTGTGTATTGTACAGACAGATTTAATTTTATTATAATATTCCACAGTTGCATTGATAAAAATTAAAACTTTATAAACTATATCAATCCTTATTTTTCAGTACATTTAGCCCTTAAATTCCTCTGGTGCCTTGGCCACATACCCAATTTAGTCTTCTGAATTACTATTAGAAAATTATTGAATATCTAATACCTAATGTTGCCAATAAAACAAATACTGAAGATATTATTAAACAATTTCCAATGTGTAGGTGCCACCTCGACTCTTTTTAAAAATACAGACAGATTTATTCGTTTATTTGTTTTCTACATATGGCTTTTTTTTAAGCTCGGGCATTTAAGAGTTAATACTTAATTATAATTTATATCTATTTCACCAATCTAAAAGAGTATGAAGTATTCATAAGTGGTTTTTAATACTTTATCTTGAGGAATAGAAAAGCAGTTTTAGGTTTGTTCAAGAACTTATTATCATGTACTTTTAATACAACTTAAAAAATTTTCTAATATGATTTTAGTTGGCTTGTGCAATTTATTAAAAAAAGTCATTATTTATCTATATACTATTCATTTACATGGGTGTGTATTAAAGACAACTTTATATATTCTTGTATATTTATCTATTTTATGTGTTGTATAGATAAATTTAATTTTTGTATAATATGCAACAGTGTCACTTATAAAAATTAAGACTTTATAAACAATATCAATCCTTATCTATCAGTACATTTAACCCTTAAATGCCTCTGGTGACTTTTGCCAACATACCCAATTTAGTCTTCCGCATTACTATTAGAATAATATTGAATATCTAATAGCTTATATTGCCAATATAACAAATATTGAAGATATTATTAAACAATTTTCATTGTGTAGGTACCACCTTTACTGTTTTTAAAAATATAGAAATATTTATTTTTTTTCTCCATATGCTTTTTCCTTTTGAAGATCAGGCAATTAAGAGTTAGTTCTTAATTATATCTTATATCTATTTCACCAGTCTAAAAGAGTATGATGTATTCATACGTTGTTTTTAACACTTTAATTTGAGAAATAGAAAAGCAGTTTTAGTTTTATTCAAGAACTTATAATCATGTACTTTTAATACAATTTAAAATAAAATTCTAATATGATTTTAATTGGCTTGTGTAATTTATTAAAAAAGTCATTATTTATCTATACACTATTATGTATTTACATGTTTGTGTATTAAATGTAACATTATATATTCTTCTATATTTATCTGTTTGTGTGTTGTACAGACAGCTTTATTTTTAGTATAATATTCAACAGTGTCATTCATAAAAATTAACACTTTCTAAACAATATCAATCCTTATATTTAATCCTTAAATGCCTGTGGTGCCTTTAGGCAACATACCCAATATAGTCTTCTAAACTACTATTAGAATAATATTGGAGGTCTAATACCTAATGTTTCCAATAAAAAGCATACTGAAGATATTAATAAACAATTAAAAAAACAATTTATGTGCCACCTCGACTGTTTTTTAAAATATAGACAGATTTATTCCTTTGTTTGTTTTCTACACATGCTTTTTTTATAATCTCGGAAATTTAATTACAGTTTATATCTATTTCACTCGTCTAAAAGAGAGATTATGATGTATTCATTAGTTGATTCGAACAAAATCTGTATTATATTTAGTGTAGCAAAGAAATAAATATATAAATTTTAATTCGTAATAAAACAGTTCATATCCACAATCGATCAGAAACTCATAGTTGGCATAGTTAAAAATCATTCTTATTCCTCTTTAGTAGTAGGTCCTATAAAACTTCATTTTGTAAAACATTAATAGGAGATTTTGAAAAAAACTATCACTAAAATAAATTGGCTTAAGAGAGGTTAAAATATTAAAAACAAATCAATTAGTTTCCTTGTGCCCTCTATTTATCAGATATTTAAAAGATTTTTTATCACTGATTTCATTTTCATAACATTTATAAATATTAACATTCACACATATTTACTCCATTTATAGATTTTTAACCCCTCAGAGAGCAAATGCACTTGATATTAAAAGTATATTTCTATTATGTACCAAAAGTTGACCTCTCTGTGGTTACTGCCAGAATATATTCCTAAATACCAATACAATACCTGGCACAATATCCAGCTATCATTCAACCGTTTTTAGCTCAGTGGCAAAAGGTTTTGTTTACCTTGCTTGTGACAATTAGGCAAATCCCCACTACCAGATCAAAAAGTGCTAAAGTGTAAACTATATGTAATACACATACTGCAAATGGAAAATTATACATATGCACAACTATCAAAATAAACCATTCATTCAACCTCTCACGATCATGAAATAGGTTGTAAAACGCATCGTCTTTAATCATGTAAGATGTCTTTTGAAACCAGCATCATACCATTTACCCTCTGTGTGATATTCTTTGTAGAAAACATTCATCATACAATAATTGTGTATTTTCGGGAAAAAATTCTAAGGCGAATTGTTACACGTTTTTGAAAATAACCAGTTTAATTTGTTCTTGTGAGCCTAAATTAATTTACATTCCTAAAATATTATTTTAGCAGCTCCAGATTTTCATACTAATCAGGTATGCCCTTAAAAATTGTCAATTTTCAATGAATTGAATCTAAAACTGTTACACTTTGAGATAAAAGTAAAATATCATAAAACTCTGGGAAAATTCAGAGTCACCAGTAAATTCTCTATTTAGTCCTATGTACTGGAAATTTACTCTAGCACTAGTATTTTTTAACACTATTGTGTTTTTTATAAGATTTCTACCCATCGATCACGGATAGTTTTTCAGAAAAATCTTACAGAATTTTTTTATTAAAAATGTTTGGATATATATTTTATGCAGTAAGTTGTATGTATTTTAAACTAAATCGTGAATTTAGTAAACTGAATTTCTAGTCCATGTCTACATAATTGCGAATGGCATAGAATAAATTTTCCAGATTTAAAACTTAAATTTACCTAAGTTGTACTTAAATATTAGCAGTATTTGAAGATAATTCTTCAACAAAATTTCAGCAGCACAAACTTGATTCATTCACAAGAACATTCTACATTTAAGCACAAACTGGAATACACGTAACTATCATACCATTGGTAAGAAACTTTTAGTGAAGGTTAAATCTTCCTTGGAGTTTCGTTATACAATCATTCAGCAACTCTGTGGTGTGGTGTTTGGGGTCACTTCGAGAGGACTTTGTAGCATGATTCTTCCCTATACATGTGATTTAAATTCAAGACTAACCTTGATGGCCTTGCAATCATGTGAATCTGGTGTATTCGTTGATTTGAAAATATCGTCTTAAAAGTCACTCTGTTTAATAGCCTGTTAATGAAATAAAACTACATTAATTGTATCACCGAATCTTTTTTCAGATACAGTAACAAACATTTAACAACAAAAAGAAAAATTTGTGAAACAGTTTGATTATATTTCAAATATTGTCAACATTTTCGCACTCAGAATATCCCGCAACTGAAATCTGTTAGCATATTAACATCAAATT
>CM063510.1:141033003-141078003 GCA_032207245.1 Pardosa pseudoannulata
ATTTAAGTGTAAGATCAGGAAAAACGCGGAGCCATTTGCCGGCGGCAGCTGGGAAAAGTGTTGAATAGACAGAAAATTCACATCTATAGGATAGAAAGTTTTGGGAAATGTATCGAAAGAATGTTAAGTCGAGAACGCCCCTTTGATTAAGACATATAGAGGCTTGGAAAAAGATTTTAGGATGAATTAGAATGGGAGAAAGGAGGTTTTTAACAAAATATTAAAGTTAAATTATTTTGATATATTACATATATATAGTTATCGGTAACACTGAATCCAAGAAAGTGTCAATTATACTTGCCTTATACTAGACTTGGAAAATTTTAATCCAACTAATTCTTCTATAATAATAATTTTATAGAAAAACTTTATTTAAAGATATTAGCTTATTAAAAGATACACTTATAAGCTTATTAAAAATATAATTACTCATAATTTTAATCAAACTGCAGCTTTAGAGAGTTTCAATTTTATTGTCAAAACTGTATTGTATAATTATACTGCACAAAATTTCAATAATCTTTCAAGCGTAGGAGGTTAGTAGTTAACAAAATACCAAAGAAACATTGTCTTTCAGGTAAGTTCTACAATCTTTATAATATCCAATAATCTGTCAGTGGCAACTAAAAAACCGAAAAACAGTAAAATTGAGTAGGCAGACTAATACACCAGGATAATATAAAGAAAGATAATCGAATCATTTAAATTTTTTAGAGCTGTAAAGGAAGAGAAATTTTGCAAATTAATCTAAAATTTATGATTGGGAATTTTAATGAATAAAATTTATTTTACTTGAGATAACTAGAACATCTGTTTTAGTTTCTAAAGAACTTTTAAGGCTCTAATTATAAGAGAAATATGTTTCCTAAAACTACTGAAATAATTTGAATTTTAATTGGTTCAGTTCCGAAATTTGACACTAAATTGTTCAACTAAGAATTTTACTAGTTACACATAGCATGACTGTCAGAAAATTTCTTTATATAAAAAATAAGTTTTATTAATTAGGTACAAATTTATGTATTGAATTTAATTTTACAAACAGTGCACTGTTTAAAATTTTATGTGTGTCTGGAATTTGCAAAGTAAAGATTACATGTTTTAATCAATTATATTTTGCATGAAAATAATAATTTTCTGCTGTAATTATTTGTTAGTCTGCTTCATTTCATATATCGATTTTTTCCTTTGCTATATATATATATATATATATATATATATATATATATATATATATATATATATATATATATATATATATATATATATATATATATATATATATATATATATATATATATATATATGTGTATATATATATATATATGTATATATATATATATGTATATATATATATATATATATATATATATATATATATATATATATATGTATATATATATATATTATATATATATATATATATATATATATATATATATATATATATGTATATATATATATATATATATATATATATATATATATATATATATATATATATATATATATATATATATATATATATATATATATATATATATATATATATATATATATATATATATATATATATATATATATATATATATATATATATATATATATATATATATATATATATATATTATATATATATATATATATATATATATATATATATATATATATATATATATATATATATATATATATATATATATATATATATATATATATATATATATATATACATATATAAATATATATATATATATAAATATATATATATATATATATATATATATATATATATATATATATATATATATATATATATATATACATATATATACATATATATACATATATATATATATATATATATATATATATATATATATATATATATATATATATATATATAAAATACATATCCATATACATATATATACATATATATATATATATATATATATATATATATATATATATATATATATATATATATATAATATATATATATATATATATATATATACATATATATATATATATAAAAATATATATATATACATATATATATATATATACATATACATATATATATATATATATATATATATATATATATATATATATATATATATATATATATATATATATATATATATATATATATATATATATATATATATATAGTATATACATATATATATACACTTGCATATATACATATACATATATATGTAATCCATCAAAATAATACCTGATGGTCACAATAATTAAGTAGCCTATATTCTTTTTACTTGGCCGGGCTACTGAGCAAGGAGAGGCCTAATCAGCTATCAGTAATAAAAATGCGGTCGGCCGACATTGAAGAGAACGGCACAAGTCGAATTAAAACTTTATTTAAGAGCTGCTAAAACGGACATCTTTACTAGACAAGACAGCTACAGACAAGAGAAAAAACAAAACTCACTCTGTTAAAAACAGATGTGCACCCAAGAGTGAAGACAAAAAAAATTTTCCATTTACTCAGCGAATTTAAATGTAAGATCAGGAATAAAGCATTACCCCATTACGAAAAACATATTCTTTATCAGACAACATCACTGTCCCGTCGTTCAGTATTCCTATTGTAAAGGTATCTCCAAGAAGATTTTTTAAGATCATCTCGTAAACAGCGAAAGTAAAAAATGTGGCTCCAAAATTTTATGTTACTTTGAGTATCAGCTCGTGAAGGCTGCTGTTTACATGACATGGGTAAACATATTACTAAACACGCTTAGGTATGTGTATGCTTTTAGGCATTGTGTATTGAAAATGGGTCGCATTGTTTAAGAGTAATTTGATTATTCTTATTATTCAAATTTTTCAATTTTTAAACATTTAATGTTTCTACAGTTTGCGGTAAAACTAACACTTAACTGCCCTAATCAAATTTTATTACGGTAATTTTTTTAATTTTACTTTTAATTGAACTTTTAAAACACAATGAACAAATGTGCAAATATTTTTTGTACATCATGAACATAATACAAAGAATCTGGACTCAATCGGATTATTTTTTACAGTATATGTGTGAGTTACATAGTATAAATATATAAATAAAACATTTATTAATATAAACTATGTAATGTCTTTAATTTGTGTTCCCTTTGAAATAAATGTTACTTTAATTTAATAAAAGGTCAAATAATTCCTTTCTCTCTTTATATTTTTAATAAATGTTTTTGTAAATAAAATAAAATTTATAAAATTTGTATTAAAATGGTTCTAAATATACTTTTAGCTTCTTGTGCGTAGTTAAATGCATACTAGTTGCATCATGTATTGCATTTTCAGGAATTCTTCAGAATACTAGAATTGTAATAAAGAATTAAATATCTCATTCTATAACTTAAATAATTCTTAATTTATAATTTTTTTCAGTAGTGTAATCATGACCTGAATGTTGAAAATCAATACTTTTATAATACAGTAAATACAAATTTTTCCTCTGTAAAGTTAAAACTTACCATACACATTTTTTTTAAATAAAGAAAACTAGACTCCTGTAGGACATTCTACAGGAAGTGGGAGAATTTTCTTGTAACTTTCATGTAATATATATGTTGAAAGGTTTTTTTTATATCATGTCATCCTGAATAAGATATCATAATTTTCTCACTCCTTTTGGCACTTCAGTGTATACATTAGTACTAAATATTATATATAATCTTATAAATTCTGTACTTATTATATTACATAACACTAAAAATAAAGAATTATTGTAATATTTTAATACTCTAAATTCATTCTCCTTTTTTTCTATATTTATTATATTTAGTTTCTTTTTTAAATTCGAATCTATTTTTTTACAGTGTTTAAGATATTCCACCCTACCAATAGTACCGATAGCGAAATTACATCCACATATCAGTAAGTCGGAATAAAAAAACATTGAAAGCAGTATACATATATCTCTATAAAACTGGGATCCCACACCACACTATTAGATTCATATATTATTTCAAATGACAGAAGTAACAAATTTTGAGTAAAATGTATGTTGTAACAATTCAAATTTCATCAAACTTCAGTTTTATTTTACAGTCACATAAAATTCATTTTTATTTGTATGTCAAGTGGATACATGGATTTTAATTCGTTGATACAGAATAATTTTTTTTAATTCGATAATGGTGAAAGTATATTTAAATAAATTCAATTCCTTAAGAGATAAAATAACCGGTTTTACAAAAGCTTTGTACCACGTTAACTTGTAAGTGTTGAAAAAGCAGCAGATGTAATTTAGGATTTATTTTCCCTTTGAAGAATACACTGATAGAGAACACGTGTTTTTTTTTTAATTCGATAATTTTGAAAGTATATTTAATGAAAATATATTTAATGAAAGTATATTTAAAAATCATTTACTCAAGAGGTTAAAATAACCGGTTTTGCAAAAGCCTTGTACCACGTTAACACGTGTTGAAAAAACAGCAGATATAATTTAGGATTTATTTTCCCTTTGAAGAATACACTGATTGAAGTGTGAAAGCAAAATGTTTTCTACCTACCTTTTAAAGGCTTTATCACAAATTAACCTGAACAGAAATTTATCTGTTGAAACTTTTGGCTATATTTCAAGATACCTTTATATTCTTCACCAAAAAAAGAAAAGCAAAGTAACACGTACATGTTGTGCTAAGGCTTGATTCTAGTGTTTATTTATGAAAATACATATTTTAAATTGTATTGAATTCTTTAGCCATTGCTGTAGCTTATTTTATTTAAAAGTCTATGATTGCTAAATTAGACCATATTTCATAATTTACTTCTTATATAGGGTGTTTCATATTGAATGGGACAAAAAGAATAGAGCAGTGGGACTGCCGTAATGGATTTATTCAGTCGAAACAAATTTATTCTGCAACTACAATTATATAAATTTTATTTGGCAACAGGGAAAATTTATAGAATGGCAAACTCGCCGCTAGAGGCGCTGTTAAACAAAATGTCGTCCATGCAGGAGAAAGCGTACTACGTTTTCAAATATGCCAAAACCTCCTCGGTAACTGTTGTACAAAGACATTTTCGCACTAAATTTCGTAAAGAACCACCGCATCGGTATAGCATAATCAGGTGGGTGAAGCAGTTCCAGGATACCGGCTGCTTATGCAAGAACAAAAGCCCAGGACGAAAAGAAACAAAACCCGAAATGTTTGAAAGAATTCGTGATTCATTTTTACGGAATTCCTCAAAATCAACACAACGTGCAGGTGCAGAACTGGCTGTCTCTCACACGACGGTGTCTCGTGTTTTACGGAAGCGTCTCCAATTCAAGCCGTACAGATATCAGATAGTACAGGCTTTAAAACCTACTAACAAACAGTTGCGTAAGAATTTCAGAGTGAAATTTCAAGAAAAGTTTGACGTGAATGGTTTGGAGAACACACTGGTATTTACCGATGAAGCCACGTTCACCAGATCACCAGATCTAACGCCCTGGATTTTTTTCTCTGGGGTTTCGTTAAAGACGAGGTGTTTGTGCATCTTCTTCCTCAGGACTTAGAGGAACTGAAGCTGCGGATAACTGCAGTGTTGAACTCCATCACAGGAGATATACTATCACAAGTGTACCAAGAGTTTGATTACAGTGTAGACATTTGTCGTTTCACCAGAGGGGCACATAGTAAACACCTGTAGAAACTTGAATAAATGTAGTTTTGAGGAAAATTTGAATTTTCTAAATATATTAATTACAACGTTCACAATCATGTGTTCTTTTTGTCCCATTCAATACGAAACACCATGTATTCCTTTCATGTATCTTAGACTATCCTAACTGCAAATATTTGTTTCATATCTATACTTTATGTTGTCTTCTTTTCATCATACATCGTCAACATCAGATAATAAATGAATGGATATTTATTAATTTTGAATAAAAGGTTATTTGAAGCGGAAATGAAACTTAAACAAAATATTTGAATTTATCAAAAGATTATATATTGATGAATATATTTTTTCATTCAATATCAGAATAATGTCGCTATGGAGGTGAATAGATTGTTTGCTTCCTTCATTCACTGTTAAAAATAGCATACTTATTCGAATTAAAAACATAATAAAGCAATTTCTGCAGAAATGAAGCCTAAAGCTTAATGTGTTATTAAGTATGTATCTTGATAAAGATACAAGGTATATTAATACTGAAGACAAAATTTATTAGCAATGTTTAGCAGCAATTAATGTTTGCATTGTAGCTGTAATATCTGATCTCATAGCCTTTGAAAGTTTAAATATTTAGAGAACAAACAGTCTTTGAGTTCATTAAACAGTTTTCCAAAATTTTAAGATAAATATATAAAGTTTTCATGTACTCTTTCATCAATCACTTTGAACAGTTTATTTACTGCATGGATAGATTACATAGACTCTCAACTGAAAATACAAATATTTTCTTTCCCCCACTTTATTGCTTATGAAACACCCTGCGTCTTTCTAATTTTTTTAAAATTATGTTTCAGCTAATTACAGCCGTTATTATCTAGAAATATTTCTGTCAAGCTTAAGAAAGATAATTGCAGATAGTATATGAGCAGCTAATGATAAAAAGCTTTTAATCGATTTCTGAAATTATTCCTATGAACTTACCGTTAATGCGCATTTGAATTCTTCATTGAATTATGCCTTCTTAAAAAGATATTGCTAAAAATCTTTAAATAGAAACCGAAAAAGAGCATTATGGAATTTTGTGGTCAGTGGACAGGAAAGGAAGCTGATTATATTTCAGCGATGAAGGGGTTTTTTATGCTTCACCTGCATTTATTTGTAAAGTTATTGATAGTATTTATCGTTTAGCTTCTGTTCTTTCCCGTATCCATGTGTTCGGTTTAAAATGTAACATATAACATTCTAAGCTCAAACCTACAAAAGCTTAGCTGAAAGAGATAGTAAAAATATGACTGTCTTCATTTAGCTTATGTTCTTTCAAGCATACATATATTCTATTAAAAGTTTAACATATGAAATTCTTGCAAACACAAGCCGACACAAGCATAACGAAAAGAAAAGGTTAAAAAGTCTTAGGTTTAGCTTTTTTTCTTTCCCTTACCCATGTATTTTATTAACAGTTAAAATATAATAGTCTTATAAACACAAATACACACACGCATAGCAAAGAGTGAGTAGAAACTACTTTGGTTTAACTTCTGTTCTTTCTCGTATCCAGCTATTCTATTAAAAGTTTAACATAAGATATTCTTATAAACACAAACCCACACACGCATAGCAGAGAAAAGAATGTAATAAATATCTATAGATTGGCTTCTGTTCAAGTATACGTGATGACTATTAAAATTTTAACATTTAATATTCTTGTAAATATAAATATATAAAAGCAAAGCCGAAAGGGAGAATAAAAATATGTTTTTGGTTTAGTTTCTGATCTTTCCCTATCAACGTATTCCGTTTCTAATTTAACATATAACATTCTCCTAAACTCAAACCTACAAAGTCTTAGCAGAAAGAGAGAGTAAAAATAGGAATATATTTCGTTTAGCTCATGTTCTTTCAAGTTTACCTATATTCTATTAAAAATTTAACATATGAAATTCTTGTAACACAATCCGACACGTGCATAACGAAAACAGAAGGTAGAAGGTCTTAGGTTTAGTTTTTGTTCTTTCCCTTACCCATGTATTCTATTAACAGTTAAATTATATGAATCTTGTAAACACAATAAACTCACGCAAAGCAAAATGTGAGTGTAAAATACTTTGGTTTAGTTTCTGTTCTTTCTCGTATCCAGACATTCTATTAAAAGTTTAGTATAATATATTCTTATTAACACAAACTCACACACGCATAGCAGAAAAAAGAGTGTAATAAATATCTATAGTTTGGCTTCTGTTCTTTCACGTATACGTGTATACTATTAAAATTTTAACATATAATATTCTTATAAATATATAAAAGCAAAGCCGAAAGTGAGAATAAAAATATGTTTTTGGTTTAGCTTCTGATCTTTCCCGTATCCACGTATTCCGTTTAAAATTTAACATATAACATTCTCCTAAACTCAAACCTACAAAGGCTTAGCTGAAAGAGAGAGTAAAAATATGAATGTCTTTCGTTTAGCTTATGTTCTTTCCCACATACATATATTCTATTAAAAGTTTAACGTAGAAAATTCTTGCAAACACAAGCCGACACACGTATAGCGAAAAGGGAAAGTGAAAAAGTCTTAGGTTTAGCTTTTGTTCTTTCCCTTACACATGTATTTTATTAACAGTTAAAATATACTATATAAATATACAGTCTTGCAAACACAAACCCACAAAAGCATAGCAAAAAGGGAGCATAAAATATATATTTGATTTAGCTTCTGTTCTTTCTGGTATCCATGCATTCTATTAAAAGTTTAGCATAAGATATTCTTACAAACACAAACCCACACAAGCATAGCATGTATACTATTAAAAGTTTAACATATAATATTCTTTTAAATATCAATATATACAAGCAAAGCCGAAAGTGAGAGTAAAAATATGTTTTGGGTTTAGCTTCTGATCTTTCCTGTATCCATGTAGTCTATTAAAAATTAATATATGATGTACTTGTTAACAAAATACCCACACGCATAGCGGATATTGGGGGTAAAAAATGCCTTTGTTATTTCAATCCTCCATATATTCTATTCAAAGATCAACATGCGACATTCATTTAAGCATAAACCCAGACGTAAACGTTCAAGCGGTAACCCCATAGCAGTAAATAAGAGCAAAAAAAAATATTTGGTTTAACTGCTACTGTTTTCAGTATCCTTATATTCCTTAAAAAGTTTATATATGATATTTTTGTAAACAAACCCACACACCCACAGTATAAAGTTAAAAATGATCTTTGGTTTGGCTTTTTTTTCTTGTATCCATGCATTGTATTAAAGTTGTGACATAAAATATTCTTGTAAACACAAACCCACGCACGAAAAACGGAAAGTAAGGGTAAAATATTGACCTACAGTAAATAGTAATTATTTTTATTTGAATAAACGAACTGTATCGGGTGATATAAATTAAACAAGAGGTGTTTAAATATCTCTACACTGAAAGTTACTGGAAAGATTTTATTAATATTTTGTACACACTAACTCCGTATGAATTTATGATTTCTGATAGTAAAATATATGAATTCATATTTTGGACTATAGGGTAGCAAGAGGAACTGTGGAATATGAGATCTACATATTGCATACGATATACAAAAATTAATTTTAATACGAATTACAAGTTAATTAGCATTCCTAAAATATATTTGTATAATAACCGTAATTCAAGAAAATACACTATTATCAGTTACAGCTCACTATATCTTTTGTTTTTTACTTTTAGAAATTTGTAGAGAGGTCGAATACATGCTGAAAAACTTTGTCTTTTGTGATAGCTAAGATTGAAATATTGTTTTTATAAATGCAGCTCATAAAATTCCCTCCTATAGAAGTCATGTGGGTTTATATTTCCACGGGAGTAGCCAAGATATTAGAAATAACCCATTAAATACTTTGTCATTGGAAAAGCATTGCCATTATGTAATGTATGTTACGAATTATGTATATTGTCTGTTCCGCAGAGATATTTTCTTTCCTAGTGATTAAAATAGGAACTAAAACTTTTCTTTCGAAAATCGAAATAGTATAATCGGAGAACATTTGTACTAAATTAGGATGAAATTACTCTAGTTTTTTCCCTACACAAAGAACTAATCATCTTCTTTTTTTTCATTTAGATCGATCAACATGTTAAATATATTATTCTACAATCATAACAAATGAAATTGAATAAGTTTTCAGCAACTAATAGTATTTAATAGAGCAATGTTTGTTTTGAGAATAAAACAAATTTCGATGCTTCGGTTATTTAAAAATTATAGTATGACTTACATATGGATGAGCTTAAAAATTTTGAATTTAAGTGTTAAATTCAAATTTGTGAAGGGAAGAAAAATGCATGTGGTGGGAAAATATTATTTGGTTCTATTTAACACCACAAAAATGGAAAAAAAGGATGAAAATATTCCTGTATAATGGAGAATCTACAAAATCTTAGTATTCTTCCCAGAGTCTGACTATTTCTATAGTTGAATTCTATAGTTCAATGAACATTTCATACGAAAAGAAGCATCAGATTATTTCCCACATATATTAGATCACAAATATCAATCATCTCATAGATCATATGTAGATCAAGCAATAATGATGCACTAGAGCCTTAAGAAACAAGCAACTTTCAAAGAAATAAAACTTCAATAAATGAAACACAAAGAACAACTCCGTTCACAAAATGAAAAGTAGTTTTACTACTGACAAAATTTCTTATTAGCAAATTTCAATTGTAATTAATTATGTATTAATCAGACTGAAATGAATATAAGAATAATATGATTAAACTTATCCCAATAAAAATATTTAATCTTCTTGCATTGAAAGTAATAGACAACTATAACTAATATAATATTCTAAATTTCATTACAATAAAACACATGATTTATTACAATTCTTTATTTTATTCTAGCTTTTACTTCATAGTAAAATGAAGCAAACTAATATATTATGTAATTCTTAATCTTAATCAAAAAGTATACAATTTCTCTTTATTTTGTATATTTAATAATGTTTTTATAAAATTTTAGTATTAATAATTATCATATTATATATAATTCAATAATTACTCTATAATATGTAATTAGTGAAATTTAATTAATAATAAAATAAAATTTATTTATTTATTTAATGCTTATTATTATCTAATGCTTTAAATATTTCATTACTATTTTTATTGCTCTTGTTTATTAGTTTTACAAGTAAACAGAGTTAATTTATAATAAAATAAAAATAATTTATTTAGTTAAAGCTTATTATTATTATTTAATGATTTAAATATTTCCTTACTTTTTTATTGCTTATTATCTAATGCTTTAAATATTTCATTACTATTTTTATTGCTCTTGTTTATTAGTTTTACAAGTAAACAGAGTTAATTTATAATAAAATAAAAATAATTTATTTAGTTAAAGCTTATTATTATTATTTAATGATTTAAATATTTCCTTACTTTTTTATTGCTTATTATGTAATTCTTTTATTATTTTATTACTATTTTTATTGTTTTTGTTTATTAGTTTTACAAGTAAACACAGTTAATTAATAATAGAATAAAATTAATTTACTTAATTAATGCTTATTATTATTATTTAATGCTTTAAAAATTTCATTACTATTTAAAATGCTTTTGTTTATAAGTTTTACAAGTAAACACATTTAATTAATAATAGAATAAAATTAATTTATTTAATTAATGCTTATTATTATTATTTATTAATGCTTATTATTATTATTTAAAGCTTTAAATATTTCATTACTATTTTTATTGCTTTTGTTTATTATTTTACAAGTAAACACAGTAGCTATATATAGCATTCATATATTTATTATTTTTTAAAATCAATGAAAAACTAGTGTCATTTTTCTGCAAACTCTTTAGAGTGATGTTTTCGAAAATATATAGACGTGTACAATAAAACATTTCCTATCAAAAATCAGCGCGATTTTGATATGAGACTCGGTACAAAAAAGGGAGAGACACATCTTTCCCGATGTCTTGACTTTTAAAGTTATTTTATATACTCAACGTGACAAAAAGTACCAAAATGTTATTTGAAGAATCCAGCATCAGTATTATTCGGAAGTACATTTCATAATAAAACTTTTTTGACAAATGTAGCAAATTTTACTGAGATAAAGCTCTTACAATTTCGGTTCGAAGAATCTTTAGAAATCTTGTCATAAAATCTCTGGCGAAACAGAAATACTTTATTTGATTTCGCAGAAAAAAGTAAATAATTTATACTTTTTTCCCTTATATGTCAGAGTAGAAACGACTTTTGCATTATGCTACATTTTGTTCGTTGTAGTTTTGAAATAAACCTAAATTTCATTAAAGCTTAATTTACTCATCATTTATTGTAAGCCATATAAAGATACAGTAGGTTAAATAATGTGTTTAGAAACTAGAAAAAAATTATAAATGCAATTTTTAGAATGAAATTCAACTTTTTTAATCAATACCAGTGAATTTTATATAATTTAAATTAACATTTTATCGTGTTTGAAATGCTGTAAAATATGTTTTAATATTACAAACGTGATATTGTTGATCAAAATAGATTTATGTTATTTAAGGGATATGATTATTATACATTTATAAGTGAGATTCAACATAATATATTAGGAAAAAAAATTCTCCATAAGCCGAATATGTAATTAAATTTTTTAACAAAAGAATTCCCAAACAATATTCTTATTTAAAATTTTGAAAAAAAATTATGTTTTCCGACCTTGAGATTGATTGTTGATTGACGTTTAATGGCGCTAAATCCTCTAGGGACAAACTACGCCAAACAAGATGTGAAAATAAACTGAAGACGAAATTTAGACAAAAAATTTTGACAAAATATAAAATAAAAGATTCTAACACGGATTAAAGTAAGAATAAAAATGTAACATTCAACAGAAAACAAGAATAAAAATTGAGTTCTATACAAATAAACAAGAATTGAAAATTGAGTGAAGTATTAAGAATTTAAGTTATAAACTAATTAAAAATTAAGAAATAAGTGAAAAAAAATTGAAAATTGAAAGATTAAAAATTGAATATTAGAAAACTGAATAACAATCAAAAATCATACTTCGGTATAAAAGCCAGTTCGACGAAGAAAGGGGAATAAGATCGGATGTGGAGTTTCCCCAATGATTAAGTTAAGATTAGGAGATGGATTACCAAAAACTTGTATATACATTGATTTAAAACAAACACAGGACGTTAAAATATGTGCGACTGTGTAAGGAGTCTTGCAATACGCACACTGTGGAGGAGCTTCAACTAGAAAAAGATGGGCATGGGTGAATCTGCAATGACCCACTCGTAGACGAGTGAGTATTACGTGTCTCAAGTGGTTCCTCTTAATTTTGAAAAACCAAAGAAGACCAAGCAGAAGAACCGTAGGCTTGGACTGCCACCCGTAGAGGTATTTATTGAGAATTTAGAGGACATTGTGACCACGGACATATTGTCCCAGTCAACTTTAACGAACACGTCGGATCTTAGGCCGGCTGGGGTTCCGAACCCTCAACCAGTCAGTTACTAGATGATCGTTGCCTTTGTTGACTGAGCTACCGTGGTTCACATTTTGGCTAAACGCTTTTCATAAGACTCTCTTACAGACTTTATTGAGTATATTTTGCATACTATGCCGTGCAAAATCAACTAGATACAGCATGATGAATGTTATTTCGATGCTATTCCTGCAGATGATGTGTGGCAACTGGAGATGCATGCTGTCAGTTTTACTGTTTATTCTGACTTTAATTTAAATTTGTTTTCTTTATAAATATGTTATCTACAAGGACGGTAAATTCAAAGGTATTGATTTTGGAGATGTATTGTTATTTAGAGGAAAGATATTTAGAGAGATAGACAGTATAACAGAGATGAAAATGATTATAAGTGCTAACAGTTAAAATTAACCCTCCAACAAAAGTAACAGATAAAAAATAAGAATTTAAAATTTAGCATTATCCTTTAATTTGACGATCTTTACCTGTCTTTTAGTTAATTATTATATGTACACCATATACGTCAGGCTGACTTATCCAATAAACATATTTTTTACAATTTTCGGGTGTGCTTGGAAGGTCTACTATTAATAATTTAACCTGCGACAATTAGACGGTCACGGTAGTTTCAATCCTGAGACTAAAATAGTTGTAAAGTATATATTTCTTCATTTTCCAAAAGTCCATTCATTAAAAAATATATTAGATTCTCATTACCTAATCAAACGCAGAAACAATAAGTTTTAGGATAGTGGACTTTACGAGAAACTTACTCGAGATAGTAAAAATCTAACTGTGAATGGTTAAATAAGATGAAAAATTGAAAATAACAACAGGGAAGCAACAAATTTTAGGATAGTGGACTTTACGATAAACTTACTCGCAATAGTAAAAATCTACCTGTGAATGGTTAAATAAGATTAAAAATGTAAAATAACAACAGTGAAGAAAAAAGTTTTATTATGGTGGGCTTTACGATAAACTTACTCTCGATAGTAAAAATCTATCTGTGAATGGTTAAATAAGAGGAAGAAAGGGAAATAACAACAGTGAAGCAACAAGTTTCAGGATAGTGGGCTTTAAGATAAACTCACTTGCGATAGCAAAAATCTATCCGTGAATGGTTAAATAAGAGGAAGAAAGGGAAATAACAACAGTGCAGATAGAACTTTTAGGACAGTGAGCTTTACGATAAACTTACTCGCGATAGTAAAAATCTACCTGTAGATGGTTAAATAAGATGAAAAAATGAAATAACAACAGTGAAGATACAAGTTTTAGGATAGTGGAGTTCACGATAAACTTACTTTCAACAACAATGGTTTAATAACAACAGTGAAGCAATAAGTTTCAGGATAGTGAGAATTACGATAAACTTACTCGTGATGGTAAAAATCTACCAGTGAATGGTTCAATAAGATGACAACAACAATGATTTAATAACAACAATGAAGCAACAAGTTTCAATATAGTGGACATTACAATAAACTTACGGGTGATAGTAAAAATCTACAGGTGGATGATTAAAAAAGATAGAAAAGGGTGAAATAATTTTCTTATAAAAAAAGTTATGTTAAGTTATATACGTTAACTGTAGAAATTATTAACTTTATATTATCAAAGATATTTGATAATTAATAGTATATTCAACGGGAGAGGTCATTTCATGATAATCATAAAAAATAATTTGTATGTACCCCAAATACTTTCTAAAATAAGAAGCATTTATAAATAAATAAGCAACATAAATTTTTAATACTATACCTAAGTTTTCGATGATAAATGCTCCTGAGTTTAAAGAAGGAATATGTTGATGCTTCAATTATAATTTATTTATAACTGTTCACTTTAAATTTATTTCACTTACGCTTTGCATGCATCGATACTTAGTAAAAGACAATAGCAGATAGATCTTAATTGAAACAAATTCCCTACTGATCGTTACAGAAGTCAGATGATTAGATACATCAGAATCATCGCATTTGTGATTGAAAATCTGTCTTCATTCTCAGAATGGCTTACAGTTAAACATTACTTGGTGAGAAAGAAAGGTAACTGGATTTTCCATCTAATTAGCTGATCAGTACATACTCTAATTATCCTTGAATCTAGATTAACAGACAGTGTAATAGCTTTTAAATTTCTCATTATAGCATGGCTTTATTCAGGGAGTGAAATATGAATCATAATGTATATTTAGGGATGTCAATACCTAAATAAGTACATAATTAATATACGATGTTTCCAGATTTATAATATTCGTCTTGGTATTTTAAGCATACAATAACCGTCAAAATAGTTCAAAATTTCAAAATATACTGCTTTTTTCTAATACAGAGTATTATGTATTACTGGTAAAAGATGCTTTAATAAATATATGCATAAAGAGATTAGTAAAGCTATAACAATTCAATTTTTCTGTTTCAATTTTTCTGTTTTTTGTCTGCATTTCAGTACAATTTCTCTTATGAATGTGAATAGTTGTGTGTGGAAAATTTCTGAACTAAATTTTTCTGTAAAATGTGTTGAGAATAAAAATAGTAAAATAGAGCATAGGACTTTGTATGCATTCGTAGATTCACATATATACTCATGCACACCCACCCTCTCTCTCTCACACACACACACACACACACACATATACATATATATATATATATATATATATATATATACATATATATATATATATATATATATATATATATATATATATGTATATATATGTATGTATATATATATATGTATATATATATATATATGTATGTATATGTATGTATATATATATATATATATATATATATATATATATATATATATATATATATATATATATATATATATATATATGTATATGTATGTATGTATGTATATATATATATATATATATATATATATATATATGTACACGGAATGAAAATCGCTATCAATAACATAGTCTACTTGTATGGATAGACCATAAGATATATGAGATTTAATATGATCCCACGATGTATATAACATAGTGGTATTTGAATTTTCGAAAACCAGAGAAATTGGAAGCAATTTGCGTCTTTCCTCGATGAATATTTCAGTCTAGACAACATGATTATTCACGTCTCCCTTCATGATTCAAAGTATCGAATTTGTAGGATAAAACAGTTGCCTAAAACTCATATTTGACAATGTGGAGAGCTTGTGATCGAGTTGCGAAATTCCTGTTATTGAGAAAAAGATGCTAGCATGTAATTTTAGAGAAATCAATTAAGTGAGTAATAAGAACTTGTCATACTTGGTATGCATACCGTTTGTATATGAAGAGCTATACCAATCGGTAGTGAAATTAGAATGGGATTTGTTAAGAAATAGGCCATGAAATGGGTTTAATTGTAATGAACTCCCTGTATATATATATATATATATATATATATATATATATATATATATATATATATATATATATATATATATGTGTGTGTGTGTGTGTGTGTGTGTGTGTGTGTGTGTGCAATATGGGTGAGACTCATTCAAAAGCGCAACACACACTTTTCAAGTAGGGATTTCTCAGTAAGACTACGAATAATCCTTAAGCACAATTGATCACGTGATAAAAAATACGCATGTTTAAAGAGAACACGCTAACTATCGGCGAAAGTAGTACAGACTGAGTCTGAATTAAGTCTGTAGCGTGTCTGGAAGGAAAAATCAGAATTACTGTGCAAACCCCTAACGTACTAAAGTTATCAAATTAATATTAAAATATGTAAATAAGGTATTATATATATATATATATATATATATATATATATATATATATATATATATATACATATGTTTCTCTGTGTGAAGAAGAAATTTTAATCGTCAGGAAATTTTAATACATTAATAGTGGCTTATACTTGATCCGAAGACACATCTTCCACAAACACTGCTCACAAATACTTTATTAACTGGAAAAAAAAGCTTTTCAACAGATGTTGAAGTATTTAAAATTAATTTCATCGCTATTTTTAATTTACGATATACATAAGATTCCAACAAGCTGTGAAGTAGACATGAGAAAGATAAATTTCCACAATCTAAAAGTAATTGTGCTGATACTAGGTAATACCCGGCCATGCAAATCCGAATCAATAATTTAAATCTCACAGTCTTCAGTCAGATTCAATAATTTGCATCTGAAGGCAATAATTTTAATCTGAAAGACATTTTGTACCCGATTACATCGAAAAACATTATAATTATATACATTTGTGCGTGTGTGCAGAAGAATGTGTGTATGCATATGCAATGATAAAAATGACTTCGAAAAAGTATTTTAATTTAATTATCAGTTTTCATTTGAATAAAATGCATAAATTTATTCATAGGGAAAATCTAAACACACATAGTACTAAACGTCCTTATTATGCATAAAAGACTGTAGAGGAATTGAAAACCAAACTATCACTTTTAGTGAATCTATATTTGGTCCTGAGTCTTAGAAAGAATTATCTTCTTACTTAACCTTTTACAGTCCGAATTCAGATCCAGATATATTTTAAATTATTTTTTTATATCTATCCTTCTAATGCTTCAGTTAAGGTATGTTAGTGAATTAATTGTGGAAAAAAAAGTTTTCTGTTACGATTTTCATGATGTTCCCAATTGTGAAAATTGGCCTTTTCTGACTATACACTGGTTTCACAAAATGAGTAGAATGATGCATATATTAAATATTAAATAACAAGAAAACTAATTAGAATGAATTTAAAATTTATTTTTAAATTTAAGAATAGATATCAATAAAGTTTAAAAATTATAAATTTAAATGAAAACAATATTTTCTTAACCAAATACCAAAAACATTAGTTTCTACCTTTATCCATGATATATTGGAAATCAATGGAGATGCAATTTTTTCTTCCACTCATTGCAAGCTAATCTTGCATTTAATGTGCACTGTGCACATCTATCTTGTGTTGTTTGTAGAAGAAAATGCCCATCACATTTTCTCTGTGATATAGGGAGGTGAATTTTAAGTCCAGGTTGAGGCCTAACTTTCCTTGGTGCAATTCTTAAAAGACAGCTTGTAACTTGTAGTTCACAGACAAAATACATTTAACACCTTTCAAAATAATATGAGAAGTGAATGCACTAGATGGCTAACAGTATTGAAATGCCCTTTCATAAAATTAGGGAATACCCCTTCATTTCCTACCCCTTTCAAGAAATGCTCTCCGTAAAGGAAATATTTCGTCGAGTATAGCGGCAACAGTCCATTGTTCCCTATTGGGAACATCAATAATTAATAAATTATTCAAGGAACGTTTATGATTATTAATGTCGAATTTCATATGCATTAGGTGTTTTTTTTTACATTTATGTGAATTTTTAATATGTGCTCTATAGAAAATGATGAAAAGAGTCATTTTTATGATTTTTATACATTTTTCTGTTAATCATAGAAATATAGCTTTTATTTTAAAAAATCGAGTAGTCCTTTTAATACATTTGCTAATTTTTTTGTATCAATATTGATGAAATTTAATTTTAAATAATTTTATTAATATTATGTTCCCTTTTGGGAACAATGGACTGTAAAAGATTAAACATGGTTGTAGTTCAGACATAATTTTAAGCTTTTAACGCTTTAAAAGTAAAATGTGTTTTTTATGCTTCCAATAAAAAATAACTTTATTACCAAAACTATCCAAGTTTGATAATTAACAGACCTACTAGATTTATTGAGTCTTTTAATGAATCGACTTTATCATTTTTATAAAGTATTCTAAATTTATTCCATTATGCATGATCTCATATAGAGACACGTTTATATATATATATATATATATATATATATATATATATATATATATATATATATATATATATATATGTGGGATGTCTGTGTGTATGTATGTATATTTATTCATGAAGCATTTACTAATGTATATTTAACACCATGGCTTCTTTGTCTTCCGGTTGACTTTTTCGTATTTAAAAGTAAATTCTAATAGTTATTTATTTTTCCGTTCGAAAGTTGCTTTTGGGCTCATTCGAAAAACATTGTGGCCGAAATCAAAATTTAAAAAAATTTTTAAGAATGGCTAAAAATAAATTCGTTTTTCGAAATGCCAATGGTAAATAACAATGTTATGTCAAAAATTTCAAGCCATTCGGTGCAATATTTTTAGAGATTTGGGGTTACGAACAAATATTTACATTTTTATCTATGTAGATTAAGTATAATTAGATTATTATAATGTTTAATTTTAACCTCGAAATGTACTGTGTCTCTGTAAGTAAGAATGAATAAATTGAATTATTTGAAAACTGTTACTAAGAAATGCTTTCTGAAAAGCACAAAACAAATAAATTAATTAATGAAAAAAATCAAATTTTCTGTGTTCAGATAACTTTATATGGTCAATGCTACACATCTTACTTCTACCGCTAATTGTACTGTCACTAAGACAAATTTAATATGTCTTCGTCTTATCTAATTCAGAAACTGCTCGCTTCAAATTGCTTCTGTTAGTACCCTGCAATTCTCACTGATATTGGCGGAAAATGCCAGGAACCATTAAAGGAATCGACCTTTAGCGATAAGGGCATTTCGTGACGATATACGTAGAAATTCCAAAAGCTACCGATTTCTGGGAATCAATAATGATAATTTATTTTGTAACTCCTTAATGGTTAAATCTCACCATTACATTGCACTTTGCATGGAGATTAACTTAGTCAGCTAATTGCCTGATTCCCGTTTTCAAATAATTTAATGTTAATATCTGATTTATACAATTAAAAGAAATCCATATCAAAATACATTTTGAGCATTCTCGTTGATTCAGTAGATTCAGCTCTTAATAAATTTTGAAACTTTTTGAATTGATTTAACTAATGGAATTTAAACGTTACAATATTATCTGTTTCATGCGATGCAATTCATGTTAAAATAAAATATGAAAATATCAATTAAAGCTCCAGGTAATTTTTGATTTAACTACTTTTTGTTTAAAATCGTCTTAATCAGTCATCATTTTCAATAACTTCATTCATTAATACTCTAAATTAAAACTGGTGTAAATAAATAATTTCTGAAATGTAAAAAAACATTTCACAAAAACTGGTTTTATAATTTAGGATTCATGGAGCTTTGGAAAATATTCTTTAAATTAAAAAAAAAATTAAGAGCTTTAATGTAACCTTCATAAGATGAAATTAAAAATTAATAAATACTTTTTATGAAAGTGGAAAATTTCTTTATATTATCACATAATTATTTGATACTAGATAATGCTAAACAAAAATTATGACTTAATATTTTGGTATGACTTAATGTTCGGCTACTAGAATCCATGCCTGCAGCGGGATTCGAATTTACCATCTTTGGTACCGAAGAGCAGTGCTCTAATTTTGAATTAATGTACTTCAGCTTTTACAACTATTGGTGTGGCGCAATTCTTTATTTTCAAATATATATTAATATAATTTAAGACAATGTGAAAGAAATAATTGATTTTAATGTTATAACATCTGATTTAAATCAGCTTTAATTCGTACAGTTATAAAAACAATTTTGTTCTTTTAGTAGAAAAATCCTGATGTAAATCTTTCTAGTAATTTCATTAAAAATCTTTTACTAGTTGTTGTATTCCTTTTCTAAAGTCTGGAGTAAAGAACAATTATCTACTATTTATCTAATTTATTTAAGATCCATTCTTTGATAACGTGATACATTCTACTAAACCGAGAATGCTACAAAAAATTAAAAACCTTTACCAAGTACCCCCTTAATTCTTTTTCGGTTTAGAATGTTCTTCTTTTGATATTCACCCACATGACAATAAACAGTATTAAGCAAATAGATCTGCCTCTGACAACGTGTGTACGCATCGACGAAAGCTCTTGAAAAATCAACTGGTACAATTGTCCTTTCCCTTATTGCAGGAAATTAAATATTGGTAACGTCTGTAAACCATCTCCGATTTACACTCTTTTTAAGTTTAGTAAAAGAAAAATGTCCATTGGTAACAGATCTTTGGAATAGGGTTAGAATAGGGTTATTGCGACAGTTCAATAACCCGATATTGTGAGAAAAACCCCTTTATAAGTGTACCAAATTCAAATTCTAACTGATTAGCTGTTCTATGCCACAACGCAATATCACAGCTCAGTCAAATTATATTATAAATTTCTAAAGAGACATATCCAAGATATGAAGATGATCCTTCTTTCTAAACTAAAATCCTCGGGTGAAGATCCCCTCTTGAGGCCAAGGCCAACGGAGCCAATGTCCATTCTCGAGACCAAGGGCCCTAGGCTGAGATGCATTTCCCCGGTTGGGAGTTCAACCTTACATTGGGAACCCCCAGTGTTTAGTTCTCATGCATGCTTGGTCCTCAGTTTGTGTATTCGATCCTTCGATCCTTCTTTCTTTACATAAGATCCTTCTTTACATTAAAAAAAGGTGTAAATCCTTTTTATTTTAATAACAGTTCCAATTTTTTTAAATCTATAATGAAGAATCAATTTGACAACGTTATATTCACCACCCCTATTTTACAACAACGTTAAAACTTAAAAATCCAAGAGATCATTTGTACACAAATTTGCTTACTTTTAACAGCTTGCTTGATTAGCCCGAGTTATCTCGGGTCCGTATATATTGCACTTAATTATTATCCCGGGAAAATTTGGACGAAGCAGAATTTGTCAGTACAGTTTGTTTTATAATGGTTTTACTCGGCCTGGAGGAAATACAAGGGAATATTCAGCTTTGATTGGCAGTTTTATTAATTCTTTTGGCGGGACTGATAACTTGTTTTCCTTATTGTATAGTATACGTCGTCTTGTGGATTAGTAATGCATAAAGAAGGATATTTGGGGAAAATCATCGTGAAGAGTTTCTGCACATCAGAAAGACCAATCATTAGTCCTCCACAACTCAGGTTAATATCATGGCATTTTCCAGATGTTATTCCTTCTACAGGAAAAAAATCAAATCTAACGAGACAGTGTACTCTGTGCACCGGTAAAAGATATTCCAGATTTAAAGAAAGTGACCAGATACCAGTGTACAGAATGTCTGGTATCACTTTGTGCTGTCCCTTCTTTCAAAAACTATCATACGAAGACTAATATTTAACTTTTTTTCTATTTTCCGAGATATCTCGAGATAGTAAACTAATATCAAATCTAAATGCTTTTACACCTGTAAAAAATTAAAAATTCAACTTGAAACCTACATATTTTGTCTTGTTTCGTTTCTTCGTGTTTAAAAATAAAATAAAAAATGTGATTTTTTTTTAAATTTAAAATCAAACCAGTTAATTTCTTACTTTTTATCTGCATTCAAACTTTTGAATCATTCCAATTCTTCAAAAGACTTTTCAAAAACCATTTTTTACTCGATACTAAACTACGTCATTTTAAATAACGCCATCTGAAATGGTGTCGATTTTCTAAATGTAAAAATTCTTGAAACTCCTTATCAGAAACCTACTGATTTCCAATAATCTTCTCTTAAAGATTTTGACATTCATTATTAATCACTATTCCCACTCTATCCCTAATAATTTTGGGCTCTCGGAAGATCTACGCTGTAGACGCTACCAGTCTTTAATTAATGAAATTACTAGAGGTTTTCGACAAGATTTCTCCCGGGTCGAAGCGGAAGAGGACTTTATTTCAGGATTAATACTGACAGCTATTCACGACTCAGGGAAAAGTCCATTAAGAATAATATAAGCCCCACGAATACTAAACATGGTCAGTCCAATTATAAGCTTTATTAAATATATTTGAATTCTATGAATGGAAAGCTTTTCGTATTTTAATTTAATTTATATATATCAGGAATTTTATAATTCCTTAGAACAGCTCTATGGATTTGAACAAGGGATTTTAACACAAATAAAGTATGACCTATTAGTTCAAATATATTTGCATTGCTGTTTTTTATTATTTCTAGAGTTTTATCTTTTGGAATTTATGCGAATAACAGGAAATATTTTATGTGTGATTTAACTGACTTTATTTAAAAGAGTTCATAAATATTTACATTTACTAAGCAAGTTTATTAATCTGAAATTGCATAGTAATCTTGTTTAAAAGATATTTGTTATTAGATCTATTATAATATATGGAATAGATGAAGAAGAAATGTCTAAATTTTCTTAGGGATTATAAGGTGACCGGAGTAGATTAGACCCAAAGTACCCTATGCGGGACAAAGAATGGGAGTAACATACGTGCCCAGTGTCTGGGGATATAGTTAGACATCCCTGACTCCAGGGGATCTGTGAATATGAAGACTGGTCTTACAGATTGGTGGCTAATCACAAGGCTAACAACTCTTCCGGGTAAAAACTTATTGTTGCGAAGTAAAAGTATTCGACTTTCCTATAAAAAAAGACCTGAAAAATTGGAAATCCAGGATCAGGAATTGGAAAATAACGCTGCTTGCCTGCTTGACGAAGAATGGGAGTAACATTGGTGCCCAGTGTCCAGGGGTATAGTTAGGCATCCTTGACTCCAGGGGTTTTGTGAATATGAAGGCTAGTCTTACAGATTGGTGGTTAATCACAAGGCTAACAACTCTGCCGTGTAAAAGCTAATTGTTGCGAAGTAAAAGTATTTGACTTCCGTATGAAAAAAGACCTGGAAAATTGGAAATACAGGATCAGGAATTGGAAAATAGAGATGCTTGGTATCGTATTCTGGAGAAGTCTAGAGCTCATCCAGGGCTGTCAAACCAAAGAAGCTAAAGATGAAGAAGTCATTATGATTCGACCTGTAATGATCAGTTATGGTCTGTGAAAATATTTTACACTTTATTACTTGTAAAATGGTAATATTGGTAATTACAGCATGTCAATAATAATGAGGTTCAGATTAAGTTATTTTATTCAAAGGAGATCAAAAACATTCAAATTTATTTAGAAAAATTTATTAGCTTGGAAAATGTACAGTAGTCTTTAAATTGAATAGTTGCCTTCTTTAAAATGTCACAAAATTTTCTATTTCTTTTATGAATTATGAAATACATTAAGAAGAAAAGTTTGCAGACTTAAGTTTATGAATTGACCTGCCATGGCCAGAATTAACCTGTTAGCTTAAATGTATATATATAAACGTATAAACATATATATGTATATATATATATATATATATATATATATATATATATATATATATATATATATATATATATATATATATAATATATATATATATATATATATATATATATATATATATATATATATATATATATATATATATATATATATATATATATATATTTATATATATATATATATATATATATATATATATATATATATGTATATATATATATATATATATATATATATATATATATATATATATATATATATGTATATATATATATATATATATATATATATATATATATATATATATATATATATATATATATATATATATATATATATACATATATGCTACATTTTATTACTTTTAAAGTGTCAGTATTAGAAATAAGCGGATATAATAATAGTAATTAGTTTGTGATTTTATTCAAAGGAATTCATAAATATTCAACTTTATTTAATAAAATTTATTGGACAGTGACTGTTCAGTAACCTTGAAAAATCATGAAAATTTTATTGCATTTTTGATGAATATGAGATAAAATTTATTCTAAGGATCATGTTTTGAATAGCTGAGTGATTATTAATTATAAGTTCAAACAGGGAAAACAGCTATCACATGTCTGTTCTATTGTAGATGCTTGGATATTCACATTTCAGTTTAGGATTGCTGTGAGTATTTTAACAGTCTATCCAAATAAGAACCTTAAAGGAAATTCCACAAAATTTTTTAATTTTATTTTCAAAATAAACCGTAGAAAGAAAATAGACAAACCGCTGTAGCTCAGTCGGCAAAGGCAACGATCTCGTAACTGAAAGATTTGCGATTTCGGAACCCGAGCTGGCCACGGTGTTCGTTAAAGGTGACCGGGGCACGTAAAATATGTTCGTGGTCACAATGTTTTCTAAGTTCTCAATCAATACCTCTGGGGGTGGCAGGCCGTCTATGCTTCTTCTGCTTGGTCCCTGCTTCAAAATTACGAGGACCTACTTGAGCGAAGTCCTTCTTTCACCTTCATGGTGCTCATTAAAACGAAAGGCTCACCCCTTGGCCTTAATACGAGAGCCTGCAGGCTCAATCATACTTGGTTTGTAAAAGTGGCATGAGAAACAACAGAAAATAAGCAATAAGGTACGTTCTCTGAGGAAAGTTAGTACTACGTTGGTGCTAAGAAGTATAATACATTAACAGAGTCATAAAAACTCTGTCTTACTGTAAGCTTAATTACGGTAGTAAATTACTTTATATATACTCAAACTTCTAAACCATGTTATAAACTGCAAATACTATATCTGTGGATATTTTAACATATCTTAAGTAGTAACCCAAACATATATACACGCATTATTTATTTACTGTTTTAGTGCAACGTCAGGTTCTTTGGATCAAAAACTTTAGAAAGTTTTAGACTAGATTTTTAAAATACGCAACAATAATAATTAAATTAAAAAAAAACTTATTTCGTAAAATGTATTGTGTTTTATGTGTGTACTGATTGCAATTTTTTTTGTATATGTTTTATGCTATCCCGTTTACCCTTTAAAGTCATGTAATTCATTTGAAATTATAATTGAAAATATTTTATGCGCAAACACACACACACACACACAGATATATATATATATATATATATATATATATATATATATATATATATATATATATATATATATATATATATATATATAAGTTTTCTTCAATATGGGAAGGTATAAAACCTACATTTTTCAATTAATTAACATTCAAAATAGGAAACTGGATTGGAAAATTCTATTGATAGAATATAATATATAATAACTAATGGAATTAAAAGCATTTTAAACAATTAATTTTCATTTTAATGCAAACTGCGTAGAAGTGGTAGTGTTTAAAAATTTCACCTATATTCATAATATTGGTTATTAAAACTACATTTTCTTAATTAAACTTCAAACAATTATCTCTGTTCCACAGCAGTTAATTTATGTAAAATTATAAAGGTTATACACTTCCATAACAATTTTCTTTTTACAAGTGTTATGTGGACTTTTTTTAAAAAATAATATTATATTAAACTTATTAACTGAGAAAGCTTTTGAATTATGTATGGGCTTTTTGAATTAAATTACATTTATTTCTAGAATAAATTAATTACATATCACTAATGAAATTCAAAGGACTATTGGAATAACTTAAAATATGAATCAGCACGTCTAAAATAATTAGCTACTTGTACTTGATTGTTTTTTAATTTCACTTGTGCACTTAATTGATGAAATTAATGATTTTGTTAAAGTACTTCAGTAAAAAACCTCATCTCTAATAATTAGTAAAAATAAGTGGCATTTTAAGACAATTGTTAAAAGTGAATTCGAATATGTCAAAAGATTAGCATTTTGTTGACTTTGCCTGTGAAACTAAGAATGAATTCTTTAGATTTTTAAAAAGTAAGATGTCATCTACATTGAATAAATGCATAATATTTAATATTAATTTTCCTCTTTCATAAAATATTTCATTTGGTTTGAAGTATATAGTCAGTTTTTTATGTAGAGAAGCTAATTACATTGCAACCTACTTTTTAAATTAGATATCAAAGCCTAGAAATATCTGTACCATCTCAGAAATTTGGACTACAGTACCTTACCTATCTACCACCGTTTTTTCTTTTATTTTAAAAACTCGATATAGTTTACAAATAACTAAATTAAGTATTTCTCAGTTTTAGCAGTTAGGCAAATTTAAATATTACATTTTTATCGAGTACTCAGTTTAGTTGGGAAAATTTGTATATTTTAAAAGCTACGGTTTAAAGTAAATAAAAGAATCGACATAAAAATAGTTATAGGAAATATGTTATTCTTACAAAATTTCTTTTTAAAATTATAAAAGATATATTATAAAAATATACAGTGGTAATATATATTTACAATAGAAGGATCAGAAATTTAAACATTTTGAAAAGCACTTTCCGGAGGATAAAATCTTTTAAAGTAGGGTCTCTGAGAGATATAGAACATACTTTTATTACAAAGATTTATAATCAATTAAAAATAGTATTCAGTTTCTAAACTTATATATTTATATTTCTATATGACTTTCTTACCTAGGTCAAAAATTACCCGAATGCGTAAAGCACTACCTTTAAGTATTTAATTGGTTGATTCAAATTTAGCTTTTCACTTGCTTATTTTTAACAACTCGATATCAGCTTTAAACATTAAGTCTCCATTCCGTACACATACTATCTAGGTTGAACAATGGCAGAATATATAGAGCACTGCATTTTGGTACTGGAACTCAAAATTGAGAATCCTACAATCCTGCTGTTCACTTAATTATTTATAGTCGATCGGAATCAGCTTTAAGGTGATTTTGTATGTCCCATATTGTATTTCTACCGCTTCATGTTAAACGATAAAAAAATTAATCCATCCTGACCTGCTCTCATTTTAAAAATTATTCTATAATTAAAACAGCAAAATTGTTTGCTATTTTTTAAAATTTATTTCCGCTAAATGTTTTAAATCAAGGTCAAGGTCAATTTAATTGGGTTTAACGGAGTACCTAGTGAAGTGGAAGGTGTTCACTTTAACCTCCAAACGTCAGCAGATCAAAACATAAATTTAGGTCTCTAGGCAAAAAGTAATCCAAACAATAATTTAATACACTCCAGCTCACAAGAGATCGAATAGGTGAGAACGTTCTCATAAAAAATTATGAGTAACCAACGCGTTGTCTAATTAGGGGATAATTAGACTGTAACCTTGACAATGACCATTTGGTATGGTTATCAGCAATACATAGATTCAACAACATGATGCTCATAAAATATAACAAGAAAGTAATACAATGATACAAAAAAAAGTGACTATAAAAATTGCAACTTGGTACGGCAAATAAAATTTATCAAAAGTGACAGCACTAACAAAAAGATATATTTTTGGATTTTATAAAATTTTAAAATTTTTATTTAGATTTTTTTCAGTTTTTTTTTATATTTTTATAACATAAAACAAGACGAAACATTACGAAAACAAATATAAGCTAGAGCAAATTAGCGGAATGATACGATACACAAAATATTGGAAAAATTACATAAAATATGCCAAAAAAAAAAGAAAACGGTACTTCACTATTAAAAAATAACAAAAAACAATTAAAGAGGTAAAAATACAAAAATTCATAATTGTGTTTGAAAAATATTATACCAAATTTTCTAACAGATAATTTTAATTACATTTTAATTAAATAACAATTTTAATTACATATATTTTTCTCAAATCATTCAGTGAATCAAATAGTGTAGTTACTGATCCCCTTAACAAGTAGGTCTCATTGGCTTTTGTGTAGCAAAATTTAGACTTTGGTTCTCCAAACCATTTTCACTATCCACAGTCAAACATCGTTTATTTTCAACATGACCGCGTATTTTTAATGGTATTCAAATTTTTCAAATAATAAAGACTTTAAAAGCAGAAAAATAATCTTTGTAATTAACACAGAGTGTGCGGGTATATTTCGCAACGGAATATTACAGAGAGCGGGCGTTTTGTGATTAAATTTAGTTATTAATTTAAATCTCAATAGATTTAACGGAAATTGTTTAATTTTTTTTTACCAACTTTTCGTATTTTATATTGAAATATATAAACATATATATATATATATATATATATATATATATATATATATATATATATATATATATATATATATATATGAATAATATAAATATACATATACCTAATATCATTTTTGCAAGGATAAATAAAAAGTTAATTTTGAATTTAAATTGATTTTTTTAATCAAACTTCCCATTCTGTAGTTCCACATCCACTGATGTAAAAACTAGTTTTTATTTGTCTAAATTTATCCAGAATCTATGTAGTAGACAAGAGTATTCGATTTCGTTTTCCTGTATATACCGTTATTATTGTACCCACAAACAAACCATGTTTTTACACTAACCAGTACTAGTACTTAACAAGCGCTCAAGTATCAATCGTCAGGAAACTTACTAGTACGTGCTTTGCTCTCAAGTCTCAATCGTCAGAAAACGTACTAGTGCGTATATAGCATACAATGTGCTAACAATTCAGCATGTATTTCGAGAATTTACTGGGATATGTATTATAAAGAAACAGGGACTACAGTTGTGTGAGATTTATTTTACAGTATATTATCAGCTAGCTAACTTTTATGTGGGGTACTTCCTTTTATTATTACCAATACACTTTTAAACTTATGTCTAGACAGTATATAGTTAACGCTATTCAAACATTTTAAAAAGGGTTAACAGCATAACAATACACATTATAAATAATTTTACTTCAGATAATTGAAGCATTTATTGAACCATAACAAAGAAATACGTTTTATTGACCAATACATAATTTATATCGTTTTATGATACAGGGAGAACACTTGCGTGAGAAATAATTTACAACATACTGCAGCAACTTTATGCCAGTAGAAAATTACAGCGATGTTTTATTGCTTTATCTTTATTTCATATCATTTATTGATGACTCTATTATATCGAGATTTCAGCAAAACAATTTACTTTTTTTATAGGATGCTTTTCAGCAGTATAGTCAGTTCTCTGTTGTATTTCACACTTTAAGATAAAATTCTTCATCATTAGCCCGTCAGTTCTGGGATGATATATTGACCTATAAACGGGGTTTGATAACAGTCAGTCCAGAGTAATGGTAACAGAGATACTTTTGCCAGAAATAATAACGATTCGGCAAAGAAATAGATAGTACATTCTATTCCAATGTACTATTTATTTCTCCGTTATATTTGGAACTACCGTAAAAACCTTTATATATTGTCGATACAGTGTGTAATTTCAGATGTCGTGAACAGTCATAACAATTTTAATTTAGTAGTTATTATAAAACTTCTATATAACATTTATAAATGCAGTAAAATATGTATGAAAATTCTAACTTTTAAACTAAAACAATTACGGTTTTATAACATTAGAATAAATAGAAAATAAACTTAATAATACAAAATTTAAGTTTAAATTATTTAAATTCTAGGTAAATAAGGGACACTGAATTTCAGTTCTGAAAATATTCAATTTTTAAGGATATTTCTATAGGGATAAGTAATAGATAGTACATTCTATTTCAGTGTATTATCTATTTCTCCGTTATATTTGGTACGACCGTAAAAACCTTTATATATTGTCGATACAGTGTGTAATTTCAGATGTCGTGAACAGTCATAATAATTTTAATTTAGCAGTTATATTATAAAACTTCTCTATAACATTTATAAATGCAGTAAAATATGTATGAAAATTCCAACTTTTAAACTAAAACAATTACGGTTTTATAACATTAGAATAAATAGAAAATAAACTTAATAATACAAAATTTAAGTTTAAATTATTTAAAATTCTAGGTAAATAAGGGACACTGAATTTCAGTTCTGAAAATATTCAATTTTTAAGGATATTTCTATAGGGATAATTAATAGATACTGCATTCTATTTCAATGTACTATCTATTTCTCCGTAATATTTGGAACGACCGTAAAAACCTTTATGTATTATCGATACAGTGTGTAATTTCAGATGTCATGGACAGACATAATAATTTTAATTTAGCAGTTCTTATAAAACTTCTATATAACATTTATAAATTCATTAAATATGTATAAAAATTCCAACTTTTAAACTAAAACAATTACGGTTTTATAACATTAGAATAAATAGAAAATAAACTTAATAATACAAAATTTAAGTTTAAATTATTTAAAATTCAAAGTAAACAAGGGACACTGAATTTCAGTTCTGAAATTATTCAATTTTTAAGGATATTTCTATAGGTATAATTAATAGATAGTACATTCTATTTCAATATACTATCTATTTCTCCGTAATATTTGGAACGACCGTAAAAACCTTTATGTATTATCGATACAGTGTGTAATTTCAGATGTCATGGACAGTCATAATAATTTTATTTTAGCAGTTATTATAAAACTTCTATATAACATTTATAAGTGCAGTAAAACATGTATGAAAATTCCAACTTTTAAACTAAAACAATTACGGTTTTATAACATTAGAATAAATAGAAAATAAACTTAAAAATACAAAATTTAAGTTTAAATTATTTAAAGTCTAAGGAAATAAGGGACACTGAATTTCCGTTCTGAAAATTTTCAATATTTAAGGATATTTTTAAGGATAATTAATAACTTAACTCATATTGTTACATATGATATATAAGGCATTATCATCATTTAGAAAGTAATTTTAATTAAATACAAGACTAATTGATAGAAATTTAGTCATCCAAGAACATTCCATTAAAATGTTCCTTAGTGCACATAACACTAGCCAATCACTTTATAACTCTAGGTTAAGAATGTTTATAGAAACGAAACCAACTATAAATTTTCTTTCCTTACATAAATAATTATTTCAAACTAGCATGTAGCCCGTCATAGGACGGGATCAGTAAAATTTTTAATTTACCTCCAGAATTGTAAAGAATTCCTTAAAACATGTAAAACAATGGTTTGTTTCATTTCTGAAAATTATCTGGTACACGCACATTCATTTATTTTTCTTCGTACTCAAATAAAGTCTCCCGATACTGTGAATGCAGTTTAGAATCACGTTGAATTCATTTAGATAACTCAAAGTTTTCTAAGCTACGTCGAAATTATAGTTAAGTTCTTCCCGATTTTTTGCCACAGTACTTAATGAAAGTAGCGTAATTAAACTGTCATTGTCACTACACCCTGGAGGTAGATAGAATTTGTTATTAATATCGGTGATAAAATTTTGTTTGTATCAAAAGATAATATATGATTAAATTTAAAATTATCATATATGTACCTAATCTATTACTTAAGCCAAATATAAAAGAAAATTGTTTAAGTAAAATCTATGTTCAGTGATAAAATGCATGAAAATAATGCAGCCGATATTTAAATAATTTAAAATAAAAAATGATTAAATGAGATGGTTTAAGGAATAACGTCATAATGCTAGAAAAATGTTTTTTTTATCTATTTATTATATGACAGATTGATAAATTTAATCGGCTGCTCTTACCCGGGGAAAATAAGGCTTGAAATAATGGTATTAAATGTTGGAAACAGGGAAGGGGTAGATTTCGAACGTTGCTAACTCTAACTCATCAAGAATCCAATATGGATGCCGCTATCCATTGCAGGTACAACCACTTCATAAGGAATTAAACAGTATTTGTTAAACATTTTCGTCGTTTCACGGTATTAAAGCATTTGTAACTTTGGAAAAATGTATTACGCTTTAAAAGGAATAGTCATTATTTTTCGGAGAGGGGAGCTGCAGCAATAGAAAAATCCAAATTTTTAAAGAGAAATACATAAACGAAATGCATTTAAAACAATGTGAAATGATTTATTCAACAACAAAATCATCAAGCTAGATAATAGAATTTTTTTTTAAATCCTATTTTAATTTAAAGATGTAAGACAAAAAGCAAGTTTTAATGCAGTAAAATAATCATTTGAAATAATCTGAAATAATTTGAGAAAAGCTTTTTGATTTTGAAGTGTATGTTTGTATGTGTAGCTTGCTTCTTTCAAAACAAAAAATCATTAAAAATGTTTGCTTGATATCTGTCATTTTCAAAATCTCCGGTCCTTTTAACTAATTGAGTTTCATTTAGCAAATCACAAAGTCGAAAAAATAATTTTCTAAACAAATTCAATATTTTTTTTACTAATTTTAAGCTATTACTTTATGAATTTTAATGGAAATCTATATTGATTCGACTATCATTAGCTTGATAAGTTTACAACAATTTATAATTAACGGAACTTTCTTTCTTTCTATTAATCCGTAAAATCATTTTCTCTACTATACTCAGTCAAGAATATGTTTGGTGATGCCTTATATTTAAATATTCTAAGTTATCTATCCATCAGTCCACGAAATTATGATGCGGTTGGACTTGGAATGTATAGGCGCATCATATTGGATTCTTGATGACTTAGAATTACCAAAATTCAAAGCTAGTCTTTAAAACGTTCGAATTTTACCCTTTCCCTCCTTTTTGAGCTTTTAATACCCTTATTTTGAGCCCAATTTACCACGGTTAAGAGTAGGCGATTAACTTTATCGCATAATAAATATGTAAAAATAATATTTTTCTAGTATTATGACGACATTCCTTTAACCATCTCATTTAATCATTTCTTAGCATAAATACTTTAAATATCGTCTGCATTATTTTCATATGTTTTATCACTGAACTTAGATATTACATAAATAATTCTCTTTTATATTTGGCTTAAATAATAGATTAGGTACATATGTTACAATGTTAAATTTAATCATCTATTATTTTTTGTTGCAATGAAAATTTTATCACCGATATTAACAATAAAATCTTTTCATAAAAGTCTAGGAGAACTAATAAATATCTAGCGTTTAAGCTATATATCTTTGAAAATTAAGAAGTTTGTTCCTTTATGTGTTTGTTTTTTATACATAATCACACGGTTTGCAATACATTCTCTAAATTTTTGACATTATTCATATATACCACTAAATAATCACTGTCCACATTAAAACCTTTGTATTCCATTTTATAAGGATAATATTGACGTAGTTAGGAAAACTTTGAATTCTCGTTCTAAATGAATTCAACGTAATTCTAAACTGCAATCACAGTATCGGGAGACTTTAGAGGAGTATGAAGATAAACAAATTATTGAGCGTGTACTAGATAATTTTAGCCAAAGAACAAACCATTTTTTACTTGCCTCATAGGGTACTTTACAAATCTGGAAAATTAAAAATTTTACTAATCCCGTCATATGACGGGCTCTATGTTAGTTCATAATAATAATAAAAAGTTATGAGTAATAATATATTTCTTAAACCACCGTTTCATTGCAATCGAAAAATATATTTAATTTTTTTTCATCGTTGTATTAATGGTTACTTAATATAAATAATCATAACATAATTGAGTTATATGACTACATTAATTCTTCTGTCATATATTCAAAGCTTAAATTATTATATCAAAGTGTTATTTCTTCGTAACCAAAATTAACTTCACTAGGTTTGCAAAAGGTCAGAATTCTAATTTAGAAAGAGAAGATGAAAGAAAAGAGAGTAGCCCATCCCTTAAAAGAGTCGTTAACCCCTTAACGTGCACGCTCGAGTTAACTCGAGCGAGCTAAACTGGCCAGACTGTGCACACTCGAGATAACTCTAGCGACTTTGTACTTTGTATTGCTATAATTTTTCACTCTCGAATGCAATTGAGATTTGAAAACAACAATGTAAAAAAGTCGATGTGCTTGCAATATTACAATATTGGACTATTTTCACCAATGTTATGAAAATCCAAAATTGCAAAAAATTTTTGATTATTTTTGTATTTTTGTAATTTTCTTCGTAAGACAACAATCTAAATTGTGTTTTTTATATTAAAAAATTTGATTTTTTTAGCCGACCTTTTTTAAAAAAACTCTGTATTAAGGGGTTAAATGAACAGACAGTGATGAAATATTTTTTCTGCAGAATGGGTTTTGAAGTCTTAAATTTTAAAATTCTCCCTACCTCTTAAATGATTTTTAACCAATACAGATAGTGTATCAGTTACATTATATCACGTTTTTAATTTCTTAATATAAATATATAGCTATTTTTTAAACATTTAAGACCTTTTTCTCTTACAAAATACTACCATAATTGGGGTGAAATGATCATTGTTCATTTAACAGGTACTAATATTTGAAATATGTTTTAACAATGCCTAAGACTAAATAAAAATAATATATAATAAACTAATTATAAAATACCAGCATATAGCCTATCATATGACTGTATTAGTAAAATTTTTAATTTTCCAGAATTCTAAAGTAGCCTATGAGGCAGGAAAAAATGTTTGTTTTTTGGCTGAGAATTATCAGGTACAAGCTCAATAATTTGCTTATCTTCATACTCTACTAAAGTCTCCCGATACTGCGAATGCAGTTTAGAATCAAATTGAATTCATTTAGTCATACCGTGTGGTTACGTATTAAAAACAAACACACAAACGAGCAAACTTCTTAATTTTCAAAGATGTATAACTTAAAAGCTAGATATTTATTAGACCGTGAAATAAACACATAGACTTTTATGAAAATAATTTGCTGTTAATACCGGTGATAAAATTTTCATTGCAACAAAATATAATCAATGATTAAATTAAAAATTATCTCATATTTACCTAATCTATTATTTCATCCAAATATAAAAGCAAATTATTTAAGTAATATCTAAGTTCAGTGATAAAACATATGAAAATAATATAGTTGATATTTAAATAATTTAAAATAAGAAATGATTAAATGAGATGGTTAAAGGAATGACGTCATAATGCTAGAAAAAAATGTTATTTTTACCTATTCATTATGTGATAAACTTAATCACCTGCTCTTAACTGGGGAAAATAAGGCATGATATAACGGTATTAAACTCCCAAAAAGGGGGAAAGAAGTGGATTTTGAACGTTTTAAAGACTTTCTCTGAATTTTGCTAACCCTAACTGATCAAAAATCTAATATGGATGCTCCTATCTATTCCAGGTCCAACCGCTTCATAAATTCGAAGACATACGGATAGATAACTTAGTCTATTATTATATAGGGGATTTTTAAATGATTTTAACTCACTAAATTCAAAAATTTGATGTAAATTAAAAAGATAAAAAAGTGTGATTAAAAAATATTTTTTAAAAATGTCTTACACAGCCCATATTTTTTTAGCTTTTTAACCCTCCGAGTGGAACACACCGATTAAAAAAAGTCTCCAAAATACGTTAAAGGCTTATTGTGTCAATGGCCAATGCGTTCTAGGATTTTTTTACTCTACCCTTTGTCTAATAGAATGGAATACGGGAAACCCACCCTCGTTATTGTCCCTTTACTTCCGGTTATAAATAGATATATAAATAGATATCATAGATTGTCAATTTTTAATACACATAAAGCTCGTCAAGTCTGGAAGATCATCCCATAAGAAATAATGGATTCTAAAAGTACAAATAAAAATATACTTTAAGAGAATTATTTATATTTTTTAAAGAAAGTTATCCAAGATATTTAAGTGGTGCAATTAGATATACATTTGTTACCGCAAACGAAATACTTTGAAATAGAGATTGACAAAGCCATGAAAAGCTATCATCGTCTTTGTGTTTCAGGGAGTAGGGATGCATCCCTCAATAAATGTCAGTCAAAGAGGGATGCAGTTTCTAAATAATCGACCTGATCCTCCTACCTCAAACATTGGCAGAAATGTACATTACATCCAATTTCGGAACGTTTTTGGAAGTCGAAAATTGTACTTGACAACCGCTTTAAAGACATCATCGGTTTGGAGGATTTGTACGTGCGAACCGCTTAGAGGGTTAAAAAATATTAAACTGTTATAAAGTACGGTTGAGATACATTTCATTGATCTTCATCCAATAAATCAGATTTAAAATGCATTAATTTTGTGAGTGTAAACTTCAAAGTGCTAATCAACTATCACCTAGATATCTTAAAAATAAGAAATTAATCATTTTATGATTTTGATTTGAAAAGAAAAGTGTCTTCTTCCAAATACAAAAAAAAAAGAAAAAAATGTGAAAAAATTAAAAATTGGCAGAAAATTTGGAAATTTTCTGTTTTTTTACAACTGAAGGAATAAAAAAATTCTCTGAATTCCCTGAAGGCAAATATGAATATTCATAACAATTTGGACAAAATTTAACTTTCTAGTAGACGCTCATGAATATGAATATACAATGTTTTTCTTTCAACTCAGTGTGCAATATGTCCACACCAAACTTAATAGATATATATTAATATAAAAATCTCAAAATTATAAGGATCAATTCAAAATAATTATCTCTAGACTTTATTCTGTATAAACAAACATCTTTTGTAACGCTAATGTATACTAATATGATTAATTTTACAATTTTAATAGCATGATTTACAAAATTATCTCTTTGAATTTCATTTGATTTAAGTCACCTTTCCTCAATGATTTTCAATGAATGTTATCAATGATTTATGCTACCTGAATGGAATTGTTAGTTCATATTTCACTGCTAACTTTTCATACCTTTATTCATGGCATTTTTGAAATTATTAGTATAAAAGGTTGATAGCTAAGGTACAGAATAAAATATATCGTTAATATATTTTTCCTGGAGATATGTTTTACAAAATAAAATTTATACATTAATAAACAGAAGTATGTTAAAATCTTGAACTATGATGTAAATTATACACCATTAAAATGTCACAGGTTATTCAAAATTCGATACAAGATGGCTATCATGTTAAAAATATTTTAAAATATGTGTTTAAGATATCATTAATTAAGTTGGTATTCAAATGATTTATTTGCATTTAAACTTGCTTCTCATTCTCTTTTCAAAACTTGAGAATTTTTTTCTTTAGATTTTGATATATTTGTCCTTTGTAAGTGACATTCAAATGTTCCCATTCCATTACATTTTTCTTTAATCGATTTCAAGTTTTGAGAATTTGTTTGTTAATCTGTTTGTCAAAAACCTAGAAGTGCTTTTTTCTAACTGTTCAGATTTTGTAAAGCTATAGAAGTCTTTGAGTGGAAAAAATATTCGACATACTTCCATCTGTCGAGTTCTAGAGCTTGTAAAGCAACGAAACAAAGCAATAAAACTTTCTAGATGGTTTCATAAGTATAAATGAGTGTTTTCTTAATTTGCACATAACTTTAAAGTAATTCGATATCCAGTTTGCTGTGTGTATAAATCTTCGATATACAGTCAAAATCTGAAAGCAGTTGCATTTTATTTAGCAGTAATTTTATCGACTGTTATTTTTTTTATAAATATAGTTTGTATTTTCATAATTTTTACATCTAATGTGATTTTTAATTAACCTGAAAATAATATTGGTAAAGTTTATTATTTTAAAAATACAGATTGTAGGTCATTTGGACCCTCCAAGTTTGATTTTACCTTATAGGATATTCCATTTTATTGTTGTAAAAGAATGTAAAGAGTCGCGGTAGCTCAGTCGCCAAAGGCAACATCCTCGCAACTGAAGAATTTTGGGTTCTGAGACAGTGCCGTCCTCAGATCTGCCGTATTCATTAAAGTTGAATGAAATAAGTAAAATATGTTAGAAGTCACAATGAGAAAGTTGTCTGCTATTTCCTGTTAAATTCATTGTTTAGTTCAAGAAACTCACCAGGGCTTCTACTAAAGAACTATGCATGGTTTGTGAAACTTTCCAATTTTTACTTGTTTTCTAATTTTTCTTCTTGAGAAGACCTCGTAGAATGTAAGGGCTTATCAATGTAGATTTTCTTGAGCCCATGTAAGATCTTCCACGCTTTCATACGTTTTCTTATTAATTGTAGAGACCTCAAAGAAAGTAAGGGCTCTTACATGTATATTTTAATGAGCCCATGTAGGCTCTTCCATGCTTTCATACTTTTTTTCCTTTATTGAGGAGACCTCAGAGAAAGTAAGGGTTCCTCCATGTATGCTCCTCCATGTTTCGAAAAACTTAAATAATTCAACGAATAGGATCAGGTTAATTTAAACATCTTTTGTAAATCCACAATAGGCCTTGGCAGCTTTACACCAATTACAGTCTGCAGAAATACTTCTTTCTTTCTGAAAAGTAAAAGCATTGATATAACTGCTAAAGTTGTCTGCTATTTCATGTTAAATTTATTACTTAATTGAAGAAACCCACCAGGAACTCTAAAAAAAACTATGAATGGTTTGGTGAAACTTTCCAATTTTTCCTTGTTTTCTACGTTTTCTTTTTGAGGAGACCCCAGAGAATATAAGGGTTTATCCAAGTACGTTTTCCTGAGTCCATGCACGCTCTTCCATGCTTTCATCTCAATTGAGGAAACCTCAGAGAAAGTAAGGGCTCTTCTATGTACATTTTCCTTAACCCATGTATGTTCCTCCTTGCTTTCACACTTTTTTTCTTAATTGAGGAGACCTCAGAGAAAGTAAAGGTTCCTCCATGCACGCTCCTCTTTGCTTTCATACGTTTTCTTCTCAGAGAAATAAGGGCTCCTCTGTGAAAGTAAGGGTGCCTTCATGCTGAGCCCTGGTAGCTCAGTCGGCAAAGGCAACTCTCTCGTAACTGGACAGTTACGGATTTGGAACCCGAGCCAGCCTAATATCCGCAGTGTTCGTTAGAGGGGACTGGGGCACGTAAAATATGTTCATGGTCACAATGTCCTCCAAGTTCTCAATCAATACCTCTGGGGGTTGCAATCTAAGCCTATTGGTCTTCTGTTTAATCGCTGCTTCAAAATTTCGAGGACCCACTTGAGCATAAGTCGTACTTTCACCTTTATGGTGTTCCTTAAACCCCTTTGCCTTAATTCGAGTAGTCTCCAGCTCAATCGTGCTTGGATTGACCAATCGTCATAAGTGAACAACAACGAGAATGTAAAGAAATACATCTCTAAAGCAAACAGAAAATTATAAATGAATATATAGGTAAAAAAAATTAGCAGCTTTAACATAAAAAGAATTATCCAAAATGTATACTAGATATAGCATAAATGTTTATTTAAAACTTAAAACTTTGTGTTATAGACATAATTTACATCTACTATCATTCTTTAAAATTTGATTCGATTTGATTACTTGATTAATCAATAATCAAATCCTTAATGGTAAGAGAAATTGCATATTGGAGAATTGCATATTTTGCTATTTGAATTTTTGTTTTTTTAATCTACCAATAAACTAATATTTAATATAATCGTGAGTTAAATATAGATAAAAATATATGAATTATTGAATAACTATATGCAATCATTAAACTGGAATCACACAAACTTCCAGTCATAAATATATTACATGGATTTATCCCGCAATCCTGTGCAAAAGATAAATAAATAAATATTATGAATATTGTATTGCTCTGTTCTCCAAGAATTATCTTTCGTGTTACATAGAAAATTCTTGGCGCAATAATAAATGTTTTCATAGATGCTTTATTACATTTATTTAAGTTTCGTTTAACGAAATCTTCTTTATCATTTAGCCTTTTTATCTTTCACGTAACTAACTAGCCAAAACACTCGTTAATATCCTCCTACTAATGAGGACATTTCTTAAGATAACTCAGAACTGCTATCTAGGAATCGTTCTTGTTGAAGAACTCTATACATGATTTCTTATATTTACCTTCGTCAGTGAGACTTAATCTAGATGCTCTATATTTTTTTCTGCTAAAATATATTATATGCAGTAACTTCAGTTAAAGGCTACAATTTTCAAAAAAATATTAATACGGTGATTTGTCTTAAGTATGTCTTTATAACATTAGAGTAAATTTATGATTGATTCTATAATAGATAAATGCAAAAGAATTAAAAGCTAAATTCAAGTTAAATCTTAAATTTTTGTTACATTATTTATTTTAAAAATTTATCTCAATGATCTTTTTTATTTTTTTATACTTTAATACATTCTAATATTCTTTAATTATAGTAATAGTTAAGAATGTAAAGAACTGTGATGAGCTGCCTCACACACCTATAAATTTTGATATACAGGTTTTTCACTCTAGAAGGATGCAGAAGATAATGCTATAATAAACGGCAATTTCCTTTTCCAAAATTCTCTGTTTTCTCATTCGGCTAAGTTTTTATTTATGATTGCACCCAAGCTAATGTGGATTCTTTTACCCTTGTGATTTGCTAAAGTGTCCAGTATATATATATATATATATATATATATATATATATATATATATATATATATATATATATGTGTGTGTGTGTGTGTGTGTGTGTGTGTGTGTGTGTGTGTGTGTGTGTTACTCTGAATGCCCGAAATTGAAGACTGTCGACATTCACCGGTGAATGTCAACAAACACCTCGGTGAAAGACCGAATATTTTATTATGTCCCTATATATTCGGACTATCAATGGTGTATGTCTACAAACTCCATGCACTGATGGTCGACAGTGGTCTTACATATGGCAGAAATGTATTGGCGGTTGCTACTCAAATAGAAGATTCTGACTTTTATAAATTAGTAAATAAAAATTGTATCCCCAAGAAGCTTTATACTCATAATCAGTTTATATTTTGTAAAAAAAAAAAAAAATTACTCTCCATAGATGAGATTTCTTCTCAAGAAATGTCGCTGAGAGAAGTCGATGCAGGTGAATCGAAAAGTGAAGGGCATGTCTATAAACGATTTCATTGCAAAAATTAAATGTTTCATTACTAAATGCCATTGTAAATTTAAGAGACTCTTGTGCAATCCAAATTGCTATAACAGTTTAATTGTCGCAGCAAATAAGGTAGAATAATGTCAATCAGATAATTAAGTTAATTATTGATATGATTTTCTGTTTAAAGATTGTTCAGTTTGTTTTAAGTTCAAAAGTTACATGTCCTAGTACTATAGATTTGACTGAAATACTTAATAGAAAATATAAATATCCGACATGTTAAACATTCACATTTAGTGCATGGTGAATGTCGACATTTATCGGTGTAAGTCAGAAATAAGGGTTTTTAGCAAATATTTCAAACATACACCAAACGACTACGTGAAACTCGACATTCTCCAGATTTCGGTCTTTCACCTTAATACAAATATATATATATACAAAGAGAGAGAGAAAGAGAGAGATTAATAGATAGAAAGATAGATATAGATATATAAATAGATACATATAAATATATATATATATACATAAATATATATATATATATTTAATATATATGTATATATATTTTATATACATATATATATATATATAATATATATATATATATATATATATATATTTATATATACATATATATATATATATACATATATACATATATATATACATATATATATACATATATTTTACATATATATATATATATATATATATATATATATATATATATATATATGTATATATATACATATTTATACATGTGTGTATGTTCATATGCATGTGATATACTTGTTTTATCGATAAAAGTTTTTTTTAAGATTCGATTTGCTTGATTTTTAAGCATTTTAAATCTTAAATAGATCTTAAATAAGAAACATTTATGTCTATTCAATGCATCGTATTTCGAAAGGCATTACCTATGGTATCTACATTTCTTTTCCAAACAATTCTCATTCTTAACTACGTTTAAGGGGAACGTAAATATTCAACCCAGAAAGATTTCTAAGAACTTCACCCTATAATCACTTCATCGCAAATCTTCGAAAATCACTTTTCAGGCATTTCTTTAGTTTTCCTTGAACCAACACGAACAAAAGAGCTAAAATAAATTGCAGAACCCAATCAAAATTCTTGCCTTTCTTTGAGAACTTTTGGCATTTTCAAAGACGCCATAAAACTTCATCCGTTCTACCTCAGTGCTTTCTAATATATGCGATCAGCCAATGTCTTTGCGGCATTTGAGAATCCTCAATGATAACAAAGAATTTGATTTTTCTGAAAGCTGTAATGTTTTCACTTGTTGAAGAAAGTAGGATGTTAAATTGGCGATTTTATTCTAGTAGTCTAAGACTTAGTTCTTTTTTTCTTCGCTGAAATCGAAAGACCGATAATGATTTTCATGAAATAACCTTTTTTTATTCCTTTTACAGGAAGAAGGGTACAGGAAAATGAAGGTGAATTTAAAAAATATCTTTCAAACAAGGAGTAACTTTAAAGACCTCTTAAACCGTGAGGTCAATGTTATTTGTCGACCTCGTTATATGTTATTACAAACACAGTATAAATTCTATTGAATGGTAGATCAGTTAAATGTAATAATTTTTTACTTCTTTGGGGAAAGAGCGATAACTTTTTACACTGATATACAATTTGAATATTTTTTACTTTATTAATTTTTATGTTAGTATATAATAACTTTATTTTTACGATTTTACTTTCAACATGTAAATATAAGACTTAGTTCTTTTTTTCTTCGCTGAAATCGAAAGACCGATAATGATTTTCATGAAATAACCTTTTTTTATTCCTTTTACAGGAAGAAGGGTACAGGAAAATGAAGGTGAATTTAAAAAATATCTTTCAAACAAGGAGTAACTTTAAAGACCTCTTAAACCGTGAGGTCAATGTCATTTGTAGATCTCGTTATCTTTTATTACAAACCCAATATAAATTCTTTTGAACAGTAGATCAGTTATTTAAATGTAATGCATTTTAATTTTTCATTTCTTTGGGAAGAAAAGATAACTTTTTACACTGTAATACATACAATTTTAAATATTTTAAACTTTATTAATTTTTTATAGATTTGTGTATAATAACTTTATCTTTTTACAGTTCTTTACTTTCAACACACATGTAAAATATACGTTTTCAAGAACTAATTTTTTTTCTTTGCTGAAATCGAAAGACCGACAATTATTTTCATTAAATAATATTTTTTTATTCATTTTACGGGATGAATGTTATAGGAAAATGATGGTGAATTTATAAAATATCTTTCAAACCCAGAGAAACTTTGAAGTTATTTTATGAGGTCAGGGCCATTTGTAGACCTCTTTATCGGTTATTACAAACCCAGTATAAATTCTTTTAAATGGTAGATCAGTTATTTAAATGTAATGTATTTTTTTATTTCTATTGGGGAAGAGATAACTTTTTACACTGTATACATACAATTTTAAATATTTTAAAACAATTATTAATTTTTTATAGATTAGTGTATATAATACCTTTATCTTTTTACAGTTCTTTACTTTCAAAACACATGTAAAATATACTCTTTCCAGGACTTATTTTCATGAAATAACCTTTTTTTATTCCTTTTACAGGAAGAAGGGTACAGGAAAATGAAGGTGAATTTAAAAAATATCTTTCAAACAAGGAGTAACTTTAAAGACCTCTTAAACCGTGAGGTCAATGTCATTTGTAGATCTCGTTATCTTTTATTACAAACCCAATATAAATTCTTTTGAACAGTAGATCAGTTATTTAAATGTAATGCATTTTAGTTTTTTTTATTTCTGTTGGGGAAGAAAGAGATAACTTTTTACAGTGTATACATGCAATTTTAAATATTTTTAAACTTTATTAGTTTTTTATAGATTAGTGTGTATAATAACTTTATCTTTTTACAGTTCTTTACTTTCAAAACACATGTAAAATATACTCTTTCCAGGACTAATTTTTTTTTCTTTCATGAAGTAATCTTTTTTATTCCTTTTACAGGAAGAATGTTATAGGAAAATGATGGTGAATTTAAAAAATATCTTTCAAACACAGAGTAATTTTTGAAGTCCTCTTAAATCATGAAGTTAGTGCCATTTTTACACCTCGTTATCGGTTATTACAAACCCAATATAAATTCTTTTGAATGGTAGATCAGTTATTCAAATGTAATGTATTTTAATTTTTTACTTCTTTGGGGAAAGAAAGCGATAACTTTTTACACTGTAAATATACAATTTTGAATATTTTTTAACTTTATTAATTTTTATAGATTACTGTATATAATAACTTTATATTTTTATACCTTTTTACTTTCAAAACACATGTAATATATAAGCTTTCAAGGACTAATTTTTTTTCCTCTCTGAAATTTAAAGACCCATAATGATTTTCATGAAATAACCTTTTTTTTATTTCTTTTACAGGATGAAGGGTACATGAAAATGAAGGTGAATTTAAAAAATATCTTTCAAACAAGGAGTAACTTTAAAGACCTCTTAAACCGTGAGGTCAATGTTATTTGTAGACCTCGTTATATGTT
>CM063510.1:141083003-141188003 GCA_032207245.1 Pardosa pseudoannulata
TTATAAACTGAGCAAGTTTAAAGGAAACAGAGGAATGTACATTATATAACTATTTTTATTTGGAATTATTTGAATTGCAGTATGAGAAATTAATATAATATTGTTTCGTTATTAGGTAGATCTAAAATTTACAGGACCTAAACACTTCTCACCAAAGAAGTTGTAACTGATGACTATTTTCTTACAAAGATGCAATATTCATACGAATTGAGTAATTATGATGGAAGAGTCACATTTTCCATGTGTCAAGTCCTATGTAGGTTTGGTTTGGTTTGGAGTGCTACGGTCTACTTTTTGCTACACGAGGGCTAATGAGACCGGGACTTACAGTGGGATTCGAACACACGAACTTCGGTTCCGAAGGCCAGCACCCTAACCATTCGGCCATCGAAGTCCTATGTAGGAAAGCTATAATATGGAAGTAACCTGGAGAATTTATACTAGGTATAAACTACATAGTATGTACAGATTATTTAGATTATATTGTCATGAAGATTCGAATGAACACACCGCTTAACTTAACAAAAGAATTTATTAAAGCTAAGTAGCAACTCGCAACTTTACAAGATCGAGAAGTTGCCTACAACTAGTGGGTATCAGATTTTATACCCGAACAGAATATTCGAGATATAACTGAATTACATATTAAAGAAAGATCTCGAATGTTCAATAACATAAGGAAACAATAAATAACATTTTAAAATTAAAAATCCGTACTTCAGAAAAACCGCCATGGCAAGCATCGAACCCACAGTCTTCGGGTCTGGATCGCGTGCTATGACCATTCGTCCACTGCGTTCGCTTGCTAAGCCTCTTTATGAGGCAATATAACACTTGTGGAGTAGGTAGTACATATCATAATTTTGTTCCGTAATACGATGTTTTCTCTTGGGATGGTTTTAGACCAGTTTTACTTGCAAAGCACTGTTCCAAAACAAAAGTTTACTGACAATTTTAACAATAATATATTTCATGCACTGTTAGTTATAAAGTATAAAAACTGTTATTTTTCTTTACTACAATGAAAATAGGTAATACCACAAAACTGTAACTTGTGAGTTCACTAAATAAAATCTATATAAGTTAGAATCCAAATATTTTTCAATTACCAAAAATAATATGTACATCGTTTCATATTGTAGATAAACTCTTATTAAGTCATAATAAAAGTAATAGTTGTAAATCAATAAATGATAGCTTGATTACTGTACTAACAAAACAATTCTCTAAAATATGTTTTCTTTTAAGGGGATAAATTAAGGTTTGCTTTATAAATATCCACTTACAAGTTCACATAAGCACACACAACATGCAATAGTCTAGTGAGCAACAATAATCTAGAACATAATTTCAATATTTTTGCCAATATTTTCAATAAAATTGCCTTTCCATCGTCAATGAATATAAAAGATGTAATCATAATAACACACTGATTTTTTTTTTTACTTTTAAGATCATTCCCTTGGTAATTCTGAACCATAAAATTTTTAGTATTTTCAAACATTTTTAAGGTTAGTTTAATCTTCAAAAAAAAAAAAAAAAACTCAAAATTCCTTTTCAACTTTCCAATAACTTTTCATAAAGTGCTAACAAGTTTTTACGTTTCTCCCTTAGCGAAATAACAAAACTAGAACTTTAGCTTTGAAGGGTTTTAGTGCGTATTTTTTCATTTGTACTTTAATATCCTTCCAAATAGCTTTTTTTTCCTCCCCCAAACTTTACAGAAGGGGACAGCAATTCATTATGCAGATGTCTGGAGAATCCTTAGCAAAGAGAAGTAGAAACCATACATGTTCTGCTTTAAGTAGCCCTCAGCGATTTTAGCTATTGGCGACTGCAGAAAATGAAAATGCAAAATAAATGTAATGCAATTAAAACTTCTGTTCAACTTTCATTTCTTTTAAATGCAAATGGAATTCCGTGAAAAGAACAGCCATACTTAATTCAGTTTATTTACATAGTTTGTTACTCTCTTCTGAGTATTATATCGTAAAATATTAAACACCCCCTTACAATAAATATATTTCCTCGGAGCATTTATCAAATTGTACGACTGTTTATAAATCTTAAATAATCAAAATACTAATGTTTATCCTCCTTGTTACTCTATAAGCCATTAAATAAATTAAAATAGCTTAAAAGGTCATAGTGATTTCAAATTTTATAAAAGCAGACAAATTTCCTTAAGCCTTTTCCGATCCTAGCTTATTATTTGGAAAAGTAATAGGATAACTATTTAAAATTAATAATTTAGAATGCGATTATATTGTCTTTGTTAAATTCATTCTCAAAATTCCTGTGTGATTTGTATTAAGGTATATTTTAAAGAATTTAAAGTTTGAATTTATCTAAACTTTAATGAAAACACATTGCTTATTAATAAAGATAAAGCATTTTTATTTTTCATTAAAACATATTAGGCATAAAATTAGATAACTTTTATTAAAACACAAAATTTATGACCTTTTCTTCGTCATGATAACAATTCTCATATTTTTAAATGTACATGTGGATTTTGTTGTACACGACCATGATTTTAAAGTAAATTGTATTCTCTAACAGTTTTCTCAACTAATCTGACAATATATTTTTACAAGTTAAAACAATTTTATTGATTTCAAATATTTAATTTTAATTAGTTTTTCAGAATTGGTCAACAAAATATTGAAAACTATTAAAGATATATATTAATCTTTGCTCTAAAACTTCATATAATTAGTATATGGTATTTAAATTTGTTATATGTCGAGCTTTTGTTTATATCCGTGTTATTTTGTAGTGACTAATATCCTTGGAGAAAGTTTCAAACCTAACACTAGTCCGTAGTATGAATAAGTGTATATATATATATATATATATATATATATATATATATATATATATATATATATATATAATATATATATATATATATATATATATATATATATATATATTTAATATATTATATATATATATATATATATATAACATTTGTATATATATATATATATATATATATATATATATATATATATATATATATATATATATATATATATATATATATATATATATATATATATATATATATATATATATATACAGTCCAGTCACATTCATGAGTCCACCAGTCAAAATCCAGAATTCTCATTTTTCGTAGGGTGGACCTCTGTGAGACGTGCAGAAAGAGAATTAGTTAGGTCTTGAAGGTTTTCACTGGTATCTTGAAATATACCGACTCGAATCCCGTGGTAAGGAGTGGTGAGGACCCATGGTCAAACAACCCGATCTAGGTGGTACCACAGATTCTCGATTTGGTTTCAATCCAGGAAATTTCCTGGGCAAGGAAGCAGAGTAAACTTATCCTGGTGATCTTACGACGCACTTTAACTGCGAGCTTTATGACACGTCGCATTGTTTTGTTGGTAGATGCCATTATCCTAAGGAAAACAATTCACAAGTAGGGGTGAACATAATCTGCAATAATAGATGCGCACATGTGTTAATCCATTGCGCCTTCCACAATAATGAGTGAACCCAGATAATACCACAAATCCATTCCCCACACCATGTTCTCTCGTCCATCTTAGACCCTTCCTGGAATTGTTGCAAGGTGTTTCCTTTAAGACGTTTCTCACCATATGCGCCAACATGCATCTGTTCGATGGAGCTGAAAGCGTGAGTCCTCGGAAAAAGTCCCATGTCTCTACTCAATGGAAGTCCAGTTGTGGTACTGGAGAGCGAATTCCAGCCCACGCCGTAGATGAACAACAGTGAGCATACGTGTATTTGCCAAGCTTAAGCTTCGGAAGCCCATACGCAACAACTTTCGCTAAACCGTCTTTGCGAGGACACTATTAGTATTCCCTTGGCTCATATATGCTGTCAGTTGCTCAACGGTTCCACGTCTATTTGACCTAAAGAATCTCAGCAGCCTTCATTCACCTCAGCTACAGCATTGCCACGACCTGATTTTCGATAGGGCCATCTTGCCATGCACGGTACACGTTTTCAGGTACACTATATGTTACCTGAACTTTTAAAATGGTTCGTGGACCGAGAATAGTTTTCAAAATTAGCTTTTTCGAAAATGCTACCCCTCTGTGCCCGGAAGCCACTGATCAATCCATTTTTACTGCAAGGACTGAAATATTTTGCCTACAACACGCTTTATATATCCATATATATATATATATATATATATATATATTATATATATATATATATATATATATATATATATATATATATATTATATATATATATATATATATATATATATATATATATATATATATATATATATACATATATATATATATATATATATATATATATATATATATATATATATGTATATAGAATTGTGTGTGTGTCTGATATTTATGTGCAGTGACGTTGGCATAAACATTTCTTCTGGGATTGTCCAAAGTTTTGATCCAAATTACAGTAATTTTTTATTCTTATAAAATATTCCTTGCACGCACACGCAATGTATATACATACATAAAACTCTTTTTTTCACAATTTTTAAATAACATGGTTCACCAATATACATTTTTCTCGAGTTTTTTGTTCTATCAAGAATCCCAAGCCACATACATAAACATGCAAGCAGATATATACGTTTGTTTATATGTATATATATATATATATATATATATATATATATATATATATATATATATATATATATATATATATATATATATATATATATATATATATATATATATATATATATATATAATAAATTTTAGAAGATTTTAATTTTTATAGATTTTTTAATCTAGCTGATGCTTACTGTTTTATCTGTCATTATTTGTTCTGTTAAATTTCCTATCTGTGAAAAATCTATAATAAATTATTTTCAAGTTTAATGAGAAAAGTCCTTAAAAAGTCCTTAAGTATTATTACTCATAAGAATTTAGTGTCTAATTATTCTTTAATATATTTTCACCAAAATGTTATTCTTTCTTAAAGTGGTAACGTATGAGTTAAATTAACTACATATAATATATATCAAGACACCAAGCTGCACTTATTTGTGTTGAATATTTATTTAAAAAATAGAATGATCACACTGTAACAAATTAAATTAAGAAAGCTCATTATTGAACACATTTAAAAGAATTTGGCTGTGATGCTTTTAGTGAATAGAACGAGTTGTGACCTGTCCGAGGAAAATTTCTTTTATGTCACAGAAACATACTTCGTATACTGAAACATCAATAAAACTGTCTCTAAGATAAAACTTTACAATAAAACATATAAAAATGCAGCAGAAGAAATTAAGTTACTACAGAAAAAATTATAGGAACTCTGCTTAGCCTTCAAACATAGTCCCCCACAAATATCTGACATTCCCCTAGTCACCTTATATAGGAACCCTGATAGTAATATTTACTTCACTTTTAAAATGGAATCATACATTTTATCAAGATTTTATTACGTTTTAGAAATATGAAGTAATTACAGCCAAACATACCCTTGAGCGCCCTTAGGGAGCAGTCTACCCTATTTATTGTCTACCCTGGACTTAAAGGCGAGTAAGAATTTTAAAAAATAAATAAACAAAAAGTAAAATAAAATAAAATAAATAAATGAATAAATAATAATAAAAAAGAATAATAAATAGAATTAATAGAAAATAAGCTGAATTACTGTAGAAGTTAATAGCAGGGGAAACGCTGATTCGGTATGGAACCTTTTGAGATACGTTCTATTTATGTGTTGAGTATAACAATGAGAGTACAAAACTATAGAGATAAAGGAGTAAGGAGAATATAGACCAGTTATAATAATAATAATAATAGAAAATAACAATTAACAATTAACAATCTAATAGCTAAAGTAAGTAGCAGGTAGGGTGCCATATGTATTTCCAAATAATACTAATGCCTGGGAATAATTCTAGTAACAGCATGGTTGGTTAACTTAGAGTTATTAAAAATATTATAACCATACCTTGAAGGTGGCTTAATAAATAACATGCTAAAACAAAAATACATAAACAAAACTCTCTAACAGACACTTGTCAATTAACATAGAACTTATGAATCTTATCAATATGCAAAACTGTTATAATCATAATAAAACCCATACACAATGCACAGGATTTTACCAACAATATTAATTTCTATTCCTATTTTATTCTTTTTGAAGAATCGCAGTTATGGCCAAGTTAATGCTATGAATATGTCCTCATCTCTTTAGTTTTTGTTGAGGTGTCCGAAAATACCCGTGCAACGGCTTTTCTACGGCTTCATCGTCATAGTACAACGTTCTTTTCCTCACCATTTTCATGTTTCAGAACAGGAAGGCGATCTAGTGATGGTAGAGTGCGTTGAACTAGGATACTTGCTGTTATGATGCAGAACTGTGGGGGACCATGTAAAACAACGAATTAGCAATGAATAAGAAACTGAGTTGTTTTTTTTATTTGTGAATAAATCCAATAACCGTTTATAGAAACCATTTACCGTTACACTTTAACCCTTTAACGGACAGTGGTTTAGTAGCAAAACCACCTATTAAACATCCTTTTTTTTTAAACTTTACTTTTTGGAGTACTTTATTTTATCTTTTTGTAATTATTTACGGCTCCAATCTCATACATCTGTAATATACGGAAACCAATGAGGTAGAATCAATAGGTTTTGCAATTAAAATAACTTTTTAAAGACATGGATGAGTTTTCGATTATACTATATATATATATATATATATATATATATATATATATATATATATATATATTATATATATATATATATATATATATATATATATATATATATATATATATATATATATATATATATATATATATATATATATATATATATATATATATATATATGTATATATATATATGTATATATATATATGTATATATATATATATATATATATATATATATATATATATATATATATATATATATATATATATATATATATATATATATATATATATTATATATATATATATTATATATATATATATATATATATGTATATATATATATGTATATATATATGTATATATATATTTATATATATATTTATATACATATATATTTATATATATATATATATATATATATATATATATGTATATATATATATATATATATATATATACATATATATATATATATATATATATATATATATATTTTTATACATATATATATATATATATATATATATATATATATATATGTATATATATATATATATATATATGTATATATATATATATATATATATATATATATATAAATATATATATATCACACATATTATACATTTTATATAAACATATATATACATTTTATACATATTATATTTTTGATATTTTAAATATATGACAGATGATAGTTCTACGTTTAACTTATTGATTTTTTTTCTATTGAAATATATGTATTTAAACTTTCTGTACTTGAGAACAGTACAGTATCTTACATGTATTTAAACTTATCTTGAGAAGTCAGATTCTTATGACCTCAAATAAACGTATGTATACAAACAACACTTTTTAGCTGTTAAGCTATTTATTTATTATACCAGTTTAAAGATGATCATTTATTGTTCTTTCAGTATAGTTAAACTTTTAACAAGGCATAATGTTCAAGCTGTACAAGGGTAGGGGTCAGTCAGTTAAAACACTTCTCAAACCCTAATTTGGTATCCTCTAATTCAAACCCTTCTAAGGAATGTAAAAAATGTTATATATTTTACATATACAAGGCTTATAGATAACATTTATAAACAAATTACATTAAATTCCCATGAATTTATTTTGGTGACTTTTAAAGGATTAAGACCAGTTTGAAATTTGCTAACTAGATTTAAAACTGTCTTATTTTTGTTGCTTGAGGATTTTGGAATTTTGATTGCTTACATAATAGTAACTTACGTAATATATATTCCGAAATAAAATTAGAAAATTATTGTTCCCCCTACTATATAACTCTACTCTACTGCAGACATTAATTTTCATTCTAACTGTTGTTTGTTCCTGCTGTTTGCTTTAATTTTGATTGCTTACATAATAGTAACTTACGTAATATATATTCCGAAATAAAATTAGAAAATTATTGTTCCCCCTACTATATAACTCTACACTACTGCAGACATTAATTTTCGTTCTAACTGTTGTTTGTCCCTGCTGTTTGCTTTAATTTTGATTGCTTACATAATAGTAACTTACGTAATATATATTCCGAAATAAAATTAGAAAATTATTGTTCCCCCTACTATATAACTCTACACTACTGCAGACATTAATTTTCGTTCTAACTGTTGTTTGTCCCTGCTGTTTGCTTTAACCTATATTGAACCACACAGACTAAATATTTCTGTAAGTTATTAAAACTTAATCCATATCATTAATACGGTGTAACTAAGTATATAAAACCAAAATTTTGAAAAAAATATTTTTAATTTTTATATAATTGGCTGTCCTGTAAATAGGACAACGGTCCAATAAACTACTAAAACTTAACAAATATCACTTGCATTACGCTGATCCATAGATTAAATTTGAAGAAATGGTCAAAACAAAGTCCAACATTACATTTTAAGCATACTGTTGTTGGTTTTCACTTGCAGTTATTGAACTGGCAGTAAGAGATAAGGTTTATCTTGCAGTTTCCAGTTTTTCTGAATAGAATAGACTCTATTTACCCCTTGTTGTGTCCAGGTGTGTGAACAGGTGTTTGGACTGGTTTTCGTTGAAAGATAAGAAACTAATGTGAGCTATCAATGAAATATCGAATTCATTGAAAAATAATCGGAATTGGACCGTCGTATTAATTTTAGGGCACCTTTTTTATACTTACAAAATGCACGTGTAAAATATATTTTTCAACAAAAACTTTCAGCTACATTATTAGCTCTTTTTTTAAACTAAAAGTAACCTCCACAATGTTTGAAAAAAAATAATAAGAAATATAAAAATAAAGATTAAAAAAAGGACAATTTTTAAGAGGTTGCTGAAAATAAATTTTACAGTACAATATATTTTGATTTCTCAGTTTTTTTGTTACTATTATAAAGTGTGTCTATTTTAAAGGTGTTAAAATAAAATCCACTCAGAAAGTATTTATAACTTTATTATTAAATGGAATTATATTTGCTGTCCTATTTATAGGACAGCGGTAAAATATGGGTTAAAATGAACACTTTAAAATGTTTGCTTTAAAATGTACCTGATGTATTTGAACAAAAATATTTTCTATAAAATACTCTTTTTTATTTAACCCGATGTAGCTAAAACTGAAACTTTCAAGTGCTAAAAAACAATTCTATAATAATTGCATGAGTGCAATTTAATAGGTCATATAAAGACAATGAACTACACCGTAATTTAATTACATAATATTAAACTTAACATGAGTTATTAACTTTTATTATATCACGTGTTAATAAAAGATAATGCGATTAACAACTGTTTCATACTCGTAGATATCATATCTGTTTTTTCTTTTCCCTAATTATATGTGAGTGGGTTGGGTGTCATTGCTTAATTCAATTATTTCAGATAGTAACCTCAACAGTTTGAATCAAATTTAAAAGTGATTATGTACTCAAACACAAACATGGACTATCATAATTATTTAGTCACAAAGTAAGTCATATGTATTCTTAAGAAATTATAACGCATTTTTTATGGCTTTTAACAAAGAAATCTTGTATGTTAGTAACGCTAAAGAAAATTCACAGACACATAGTAGTAAGTTATAGAATTACATAAGTAATTAATAGATAAAAGTTTTAAGTGTATTCGTTTAAAAATATATGTATAAATGTATTTTTAAAATTATCCCTATATTGACAATGAGTTTATAGAACAAAATTAAACATAAAATGATGTAAACCTATTTAGTTGTTTCTCAATCAATGTTTATAAAGTTTCTTTATCAAATAAGATTATTTCTATAGATTTAAATTATGTTTAAATATAATCATGCTTAAATATAATCAAATAAATATAATTTAAATATAATCATGCTTCTTTCGATCTAAAGATACTCACTGTAGAAGATTTCTAAACAATGATGAACTAAAATTAAGTAGTTCAAAGAGCTGATATGCATTTTAGTATATCTGTTCATTTGATAGCAAGTAATTAGGTAATTCAAAATGACACAATACAATTCAACAGATCTGTTTTTTTTATAACAAGTAATTAAATATTTCAAAGAGATTCGCTACAATTTAATAGTTCTGTTTTTCTTTCATAAAAAGTACTTAGGTAGTTCAAAGTGCCGCAATACAATTCAATATATCTTAAATTTTTAAAATAAATAATTAGTAGTAATTAAATATTTCAAAGAAATTAATTGCAATTTATATAGTTCTGTTCTTTTTTTCATAAAAAGTACATAGGTAGTTCAAAGTGCTGCAATACAATTTAATAGATCTTAAATTTCTAAATTAAACAATTAGTAGTTTAAAATGCTGCAATACAATTAGAATTACGCCAAAAAAAACTTATTTATATTTATTTTCAATTTTTTTTTAGTTTAAAGGTTTACACAATATATAGAAATATAAAGACCTTTATCACACATCAACCTGTACACGTTGAGAAAGAAACATGTTTAAGGTTACAATTCCTTTTACCGATTAAGCATGCGTAGATTTTCAACCGATTCAAGGCCTTATAGATAGACATAGAGATAATAAATTGATTGATTATTTTTTGCTATCCTACAAGAAATTTGCACATATTCTGTCCGAAAAGGAATTCTTTAACTTCTATTTATAATTTTCTTTAACTTTTTGAACGCGTAGATATTGACGTTAGTTAAGGTCTATGCATGCTTCTCTTAGGCTTTTAATTGCTACAATTTTCTTGGTTAGAGCAGGAAAAGACATCTTGATAAAATTGCTGTCATACATATATTATTTATATAATATTCTAGGGCATCTGGTATAATAGAATATACAAAATATTGATAGAAACGACAATTCCATCTCATCTTATATTTGCACCTCATTTTTTCCCTAGTACTAGAGTATAAAAATGATTTTAATAAAATATTCTTACAGTTCAAAATTTAAATTTCGTAGAAAAACTTATTTTTGCTTAAAGAACGGTGATTGAAGTTACAACAAAAAAATTTTGGGTTTTAAATTGCGGCAGTTAAATTTTTCTCACAACAAAATTATTTATATATAAAAAAAAATCTGTGTACTATCAAGTTTAAGAAAAATCTCTAGGTGTTATTTAAAAAATTATAAGTTATCTTCTGAATGAAATTTTGCGTTACAAAGCACACAATTACAAGTTATAACGATTTTTACTATTTCCCATATCTCCACAATTTAATTTTATTTATTAAAGTATAAAGGAAAAATTTCAAAATTACATATTCAAAATTACATAAAATATTTGAAAAAAGACTTTCTATCCCTTCTATAAAATGATTAGAGAAATATAATTCGTTTAAAGTAATTTCTTTTAAATTCATAGTTAAAATTTTTAATCCGTTTGTAGTATAAGAAGAATTTTTATTTTCATTCTTTAATTTTAATTACATTTATAAAACTACTTAAAAATCTTCCTGTAATAACATTAATTCTATAGAATTAAACAGACACATTATTTGAGCATTCTTATTAAGTCAGTGAAACTATTAAAGTATTTCTCTAGGAATAATTAAAGGAATTTTTTTTTATTTATTTAATTGTCTACATTTGAATGAGAATATCCTTGTGCATTGTAATGAAAGAATTAAACGCTATCGAAAAATGTAAGGAAGTTAAATTATATAATATAAAAGAATATAAATACGATATCTCAATATTTTATTTCGTAATCTAATTTAATAACATCAGTAAAAATAATTTACAAAAAAAAAAACATGACGTAATAGTGTAAATTTAGAGAATTAAACAGATAAAGTAACGATATTATCAATTTAATATAACTGAGAAAAGATTTCATTTTCAAAGAAATTTACTTAAGATTTTAAAATTTTGCTTTAAGTACTTACTTTTGAATAAACAGAATGATTGAAGATATTTCGAGGGAAGGATTATTAGCTAAAGCAAAATTAAGAAAATAAGTTAAATGTAATTATTTTTAAAAATTGATTTCGGTGTTTTTCTTCTTTCATTAAGAAATAAAAGCAGAATTCAGCTCAAGATGTTTTATCCGCTTGATTGACCAATTGGCTATACAAAAACATCAAAAGTTTAATTTTTATTAATGTAATGAAAATAAATAAGTTCATTAATAAATATTAAGAAAGATTTTAAAACTTGCCATAACTACCTTCTAGTGTGTATAAAGGTATATTTGTACTGTGAGAGAAGTATTAAAAGGTTTTGCACAATTTAGCCGAATTTCGAATTAAATAATACGTACGCCCAGGCCCCGTACGGGCTGTTGCGCCGTGAAGTTTAGTTTTCATACAAAAAATATAGAATAGAATATGGAATGTAATATATAATAATATTTCATATCCTTGTATAACTACATTTTAGAAATAATTTACAAAAACTAATGTAATAATTTATTTCAAGAAAATCAGATTGATACAGAAAACAATATTAATTGAATATCCCCTCTAAAACATTGCATCTTCAACGTCCTATGGGCAAGAATTAATAACTTTCTGTAAATGCTTATTTTTGAATTAGTAGACAAATTTCAGTATATCGAGATGAAAGGATTAAAAATAAAGACAAAACTCAGAGAAAAGTTACAATTTATACAATATCAACAAATAGGCCTCGAGATATTTCAACATAGATTTTTTTCTTTTTCTTAAAGTAAAAACCATATTGCAGATGAAGATATCGATCATATTCAATGTCAATATTGATGTATTTATGTATGTATTTCAAAAAATCAGATAGATACAGAAAACAATATTAATTGAATAAGTCCTCTAAAGTGTTGCATATTCAACGTGATATTGGCAAGAATTAATAACTTCCTGTAAATGATTATTTTTGAATTAGTAGAAAGATTCCAATATATAGAGATGGAAGGATTAAAAACAAAAGCAAAACTCAGAGAAAAAGTAAAAATTTATACTATATCAAGGAATACTGATCACGATATTTCAACATAGTTTTTTTCTCTTTCTTGGAGTAAAAACCATATTGCAGATCAAGATATCGATCATATTCAATGTCAATAATGTTGTATATAATTATGTATTTCAAGAAAATCAGATAGATACAGAAAACAATATTAACTGAATATTCCCTCTAAAACATTGCATCTCAACATAATATGGACAAGAATTAATAACTTAGTGGAAATGCTTCTTTTTGTATTAGTAGAAAGATTCCAATATATCGAGATGAAAGGATTAAAAAGAAAAGCAAGCAAAACTCAGAGAAAAAGTTACAATTTATACAATATTAATGAATAGGGATCATGATATTTAAACATAGATTTTTTCTTTTCCTTAAAACCATATTGTAAATCAAGATATTGATCATATTCAATTTCAATAATGATGTACTTATGTATGTATTTCAAGAAAATCAGATAGATACAGAAAGCAATATTAATTGGATATCTCCTCTAAAACATTGCATCTTCAACGTCCTCTGAGCAAGAATTAATAACTTTCTGTAAATCCTTGTTTTTGAATTAGTATAAAAATTCCAATATATCAAGATGAAAGGATTAAAAACAAAATCAAAACTCATTAAAAGATGCAATTTATACAATATCAACGAATAGGGATTGCGAAATTTCAACATAGATTTTTCTTTTTCTTGAAGTAAAAACCATATTGCAGTTTAAGATATCGATCATATTCAATGTCAGTAAGGATGTATTTATGTATGTATTTCAGGAAAATCAGATAGATACAGAAAACAATATTAATTGATTATCTCCTCAAAACTCATTAAAAGTTGCAATTTATACAATATCAACAAATAGGGATTGCGAAATTTCAACATAGATTTTTCTTTTTCTTGACGTAAAAACCATATTGCAGTTTAAGATATCGATCATATTCAATGTCAGTAATGATGTATTTATGTATGTATTTCAGGAAAATCAGATAGATACAGAAAACAATATTAATTGATTATCTCCTCTAAAACATTGGATCTTCAACGTCCCATGGGCAAGAATTAATAACATTCTGGAAATCCTTATTTTTGAATTAATAGAAGGATTCCAATTTATCGAGATGAAAGGATTAAAAACAAAAGCAAAACTCACAGAAAAAGTTACAATTTATGCAATATCAACGAATAGGGTTTGCAATATTTTAACATAGTTTTTTCTTTTCCTTGAAGTAAAAACCATATTGCAGATTAAGATATCAATCATATTCAATGTCAATAATGATGTATTTATATATGCATTTCAAGAAAACCAGATAGATACAGAAAACAATATTGAATATCTCCTCTAAAACATTACATCTTGAACTTTATATAGGCACGAATTAATAGCTTCCTGTAAATACTTCTTTTAGAATTAGTAGAAATATTCCAATATATCGAGAAGAAAGGATTAAAAAAAGCAAAACTCAGAGAAAAATTTACAATTTAAAAAATATTTACGAATAGAGATCTCGATATTTCAACATAGTTCTTTCTTTTCCTTGAAGTAAAAACCATATTGCCTATCAAGATATCGATCATATTCGATGTCAATAATGATGTATTTATGTATGTATTTCAAGAAAACCAGATAGATACAGAAAAGAATATTAATGGTATATCTCCTCTAAAACATTGAATCTTCAACTTCGTATGGGCAAGAATTAATAACTTCCTTTAAATACTTTTTTTTGAATTAGTAGAAATATTCCAATATATGAAGATGAAAGGATTAAAAACAAAATCAAAATATAGAGAAAAAGTTACAATTTATACAATATCAACGATTAGAATTTGTGATATTTCAACATAGATTTTTCTTTTCCTTAAAACCATATTGCAAGATATTGATCAAGATATTGATCATTTTCAATATCAATAATGATGTATTTATGTATGTATTTCAAGAAAATCAGATAGATACAGAAAACAATATTAAATGAATATCCCCTATAAAACATTGCATCTTCAACGTTATATGGGCAAGAATTAATGACTTCCTGTAAACTCTTCTTTTTTAATTAGTAGAATGATTCCAATATATCGAGATGAAATGATTAAAACCAAAAGCAAAACTCAGGAAAAGTTGCAATTTATACAATATCAACGAATAGGTATTGCGATATTTCAACATAGATTTTTCTTTTCCTTGGAGTAAAAACCCTATTGCAGATCAAGATATCGATCGTATTCAATGTCAATAATGATGTATTTGTATGTATTTCAAGAAAATCAGATAGATACAGAAAACAATATTAATTGAATATCTCCTCTAAAACATGGCATCTTCAATGTCCTATGGGCAAGAATTAATACATTTCTGTAAATCCTTATTTTTGAATTAGTAGAAAGATTCCAATATATCGAGATGAAAGGATTAAAAACAAAAGCAACACTCACAGAAAAAGTTACTATTTATACTATATCAAGGAATACGGATCACGATATTTCAACATTTTTTTTCTTTTTCTTGGAGTAAAAACCATATTGCAGATCAAGATATCGATCATATTTAATGTCAGTAATGATGTATTTATGTATGTATTTTAAGAAAATCAGATAGATACAGAAAACAAAATTAATTGAATATTTTCTCTAAAACATTGCATCTCAACATTATATGGAAAATAATTAATAATTTCCTGTAAATGCTTCTTTTTGTATTAGTAGAAAGATTCCAATAGATCGAGATGAAAGGATTAAAAAGAAAAACAAGCAAAACTCAGAGAAAAGGTTACAATTTATACAATATTAACGAATAGGGATCATGATATTTCAACGTAGATATTTTCTTTTCCTTAAAACCATATTGCAAATCAAGATATTGATCATATTCAATTTGAATAATGATGTATTTATGTATGTATTTCAATAAAATCAGATAGGTACAAGAAACAATATTAATTGAATATCTCTTCTAAAACATTGCATCATCAACATCCTATGGGCAAAAATTAATAACTTTCTGTAAATCCTTATTTTTGAGTTAGTAGGAAGATCCCAATATATCGAGATGAAAGGATTGAAAACAAAAGCAAAACTCGGGAAAAGCTGCAATTTATACAATATCAACGAATAGGGATTGCGATATTTCAACATAGATTTTTCTTTTCCTTGAAGTAAAAACCATATTGCAAACCAAGATATTGATCGTATTCAATGTCAATAATGACTCTCAGTCCCCATAGGTTTACGTCTTAAGCAAGAACTTTCATTAATTTGATGCAACAATTTAAAAATTACATTCTTAAAAACAACTTAGATTAAAGTATGTAAAGTGCTATAATTATTTTTAGAATCAGTAGAAATACCCATTTGTACTCTGAGAAAAGGATTAAAATATATAGAAAAACTGAGAAGAATTACAAAGTAAATAATATTAAAGGATAGAGAATAAGATATTTCAGCATTTTTTTTTCTTTCGTGAAGGAAAAAGCAAATTGCAGTTCCAGATATTTTATCTATCCAATGTCAATAATGACTCCCATTCCCTTTCGAAATTTTGAAAGAAAAAAAAATCCAGTCGTCAATCACTCACTCCCCAAAAAGACAGAATGGCAAAAATATGGCGTCTAATGCCATTGAGAGCAAATTAGGGAGGCACTTCCACTTCTTTTGGGTAGAATAATAGTAGGGAACTTTTCTTCAAAGTCGATAATGATTTTTGGTTGCTCTTTCACATTCGTTGGCTGAGACTTTTTTTATTTCTCTTTTACCCTTCTGGGAGCAAAAGAAAACTTTATTTTTTTCAAACCATGGAATGTATTCTTTGTTTATCGAAAATATTTCGAAATGCATATGTGGAGAAAATCTGTAGTAAATAGGATATTATTGGACATTAAGGTATTCACACAGTAAAAAATTATTTTTAAATAATTGAATATTTTATAATTTTAATAGCATATTTTTTCAAACATCTGACATTTGAAAAGTAATAAAATCCCTTAAAATATTTCAAAGAAAAATATTTTTGTTTCAGTAATATTAGTAATACCTGGCTGGTTTATTAGAAATAGTTTTATTTGCTAATAAGTGTATTTCAAAAATAGCTGCCTACAATTTTTGCAAAGGTAAGTAACTGTTTCTAAAACTATTAAGGTTATAATTCTGAAATTACATTTTAATAGTGTATGTGTAGATGGAATCTTTATTCACGTGTCTGCTTGCTATTTGCATGAATGTATGCATGACATATGTAGTATGTAAAATATTCCAAGGAAAAATATTTTTGTTTCAGTAATATTAATAATACCTGGATGGTTTATTTGAAATAGTTTCATTTGCTAATAAGTGTATTTCAAAAATAGCTGTCTATAATTTTTGCAAAGTTAAATAACTATTTCTAAAAATAGTAAGGTTATAATTCTGAAATTACACTAACTGTGTATGTGTAGATGAAATCTTCACTCACGTGTCTACATGCTACTTGCATGAATGTAAGCATGACATATGTAGTATGTTCTTTTCTCTAAAAATAGATAGTCTTTGGGAGAGTTTTTTTAGAGTTTATTCACATAATGGCATACACACATGTATATACATTTAGGAGTCTTAAACCAGAAGTTGGGGTCAATTTCAATTCTAAATTAAGTGGCTTTAATTATTCAAAAATAATATATTCGATATCGTTACCTCCTCTCCATTTTGTTTTTCAACTCAATTTCTTTCTACGTTGCCAATCGTGGAAAACTGAAAACAGCTGAATCAATCTCGAGATAATGTACACTTCTACATATGTCCCTCATATTTCCCACCAACTTACATGCCACATATGAAAAGATAATTCTTTTTAGGAGTAATTTACAGAATTTTATCCCTCATATTTGCCAACAGCGTACATGCCCCATATGAAAAGATGATTCTTTTAAGAGTAATTTACAAAATTTTGGCTCTCATTTTTGCCACCAGCGTATATGCCACAAATGAAAATATGATTCTTTTTAGGAGTAATTTATAAAATTTTGTCCGTCATATTTGCCACCAGCTTACATGCCACATATGAAAAATGATTCTTTTAGAAGTAATTTACAAAATTTTGTCCCTCATATTTGCCACTATCGTACATGCCACATATGAAAAGATGATTCTTTTTAGGAGTAATTTACAAAATTGTGTCCTCATATTTGCCACCAGCGTAATGCCACATATGAAAATATAATTTTTTAGGAGTAATTTACAAAATTTTGTCCCTCATATTTTCCAACAGTGTACATGCCCCATCTGAAAAGATGATTCTTTTTAGGAGTAATTTACAAAATTTTGTCCCTCATACTTGCCACCAGCGTGCATTCCACATATGACAAGATGTTTTTAGGAGTAATTTACAAAATTTACAAGAAGTTATGTAATGCCACATATGAAGAGATGATTCTTTTTAGGAGTAATTTACAAAATTTTGTTCCTCATATTTGCCACCAGCTTTCATGCCACATATGAAAAGATGATTCTTTTTAGGAGTAATTTACAAAATTTTGTCCCTCATATTTGCCTCCAGCGTACAGGCACACATGAAAAGATTTTTTTAGGAGTAATTTACAAAATTTACAAGAAATTAATAATTTTTAAAATAATACAGCTTTCTTATAATTTACTTTCATTATTATGTTTTAAATATATTTTAATTTTTTTAAACTATTGATATAACATATTCTAACATTTGAAGAAATATTTTTTTTTCAGTTCCGATTGTTCAGATGGAAATGGTTAAGCAATAAAAAACACGCTAATGATTTTTTCCTCCTGACTAAAGCTTTTTCGGCGCCAGTGAATTCATTAAACATATTTGCGTACCTCTTTCGTACGGCTTCAACAACCGACCCGTCAGTAACACGTGATCTTCGTTTTTTGCCCAAAAGCCATGAGTGCTAAGTGGTGCGATCGGCAGTCCCTTTCTCAGGAAGGGGTTTGGTTTGACGCATTTAGGAAATTAGTCTTTTTTCCTCATTTTTTTATGTATGAAGGGAAGAAAGAGATAATGCCCCGAAAATTAACACCAAAACTACACAATGCTGCTTAAGGAGAATAAATGATGAGAAGGGGAATCTCGTGTACTTCACATATCAGACTCAATTAATTTTTTCACCGCAATAAAAAATAAACTGGGGACTCTTAGTGGGTATTAAAGTTTGTACTGACTCGGCAGTGTTATTTTTATTATTATTTATTTATTTAAATTTTTTTGTAGAGAAAACTGCATTGCATAATTGTAAGCTAAAATAATGTATGCGATATCCATGATGTATTTTTCTGGGTTTCATGATTTTTTTAAAAAACATAAGAATGAAAGTTAATTAAAAAAAAGCTATATCTATGCTATATCTATGATATATATGATGATATATGTACTTATAGAGTGAATTTTCACTACACACTAATTTTACTTTTTTTACTAATAAGAATGAATTGTTTTTGTTTTATAAATGTGCAATATAGATTTCATTATTACATTTTCTGTACTGTTTTAGGGGAAAATATTTCAACATTTTTTTATCGTCTAATACCATTTTTCAAAGGTATTAGATTCTTAGTGGGTATTAAATTTTGTACTGACTCTGCAGTGTTATTTTTATAATTATTTATTTATTTAATTTTTTTGGGGGGATAGAAAACTGCATGGCATAATTATATGCTAAAATAAAGTATGCAATATCCATGATATATTTTCCTGGGTGCCGAGTAGATGAAATATATTCCGTTAATACATTTTAGTGCTATAACTAGTCATTATGCTTATCCTATAATTTTGCAATAAAAACTCTTTAGTCATTTAAATTTCAATTTAAAATGAATTTCATTTCAGTTTGAATTTTTATATGATGTATGTACTTATAGAGTGAATTTTCACTACACACTAATTTTAATTTTTTTTGTAATAAGAAAGAATTGTTTTCGTTTTATAAATGTGCAATATAGATTTCGTTATTACATTTTCGGTACTGTTTTAGGGGAAAATATTTCAACATTTTATCATCTAATACCATTTTTAAAGGTATTAGATTCTTAGTGGGTATTAAAGTTTCTACTGACTCTGCAGTGTTATTTTTATAATTATTTATTTATTTAAATTTTTTGTAAAGAAAACTGCATTGCATAATTACATGCTAAAATAAAATATGCTATATCCATGATATATTTTTCTGGGTGCCGAGTAGATGAAATAAATTCCATTAATATATTTTAGTACTATAACTAGTCATTTTTCTTATCCTATAATTTTGCAATAAAAACCCTTTAGTCATTTAAATTTCAATTTAAAATGAATTTCATTTTAGTTTGAATTTTTATACGATATATGAATATTAAATTTACACTTCAGTGTTTATATGACGAATCTCTATGATATTGCCATAAAAATATTCACTCTTTTATTTCCATCTAGCTAAATTTTCATTGAAACTATCGAATAAAATATTTTAAATGAAAATAATTTTAAATAAATTTTGGTTCTTAAATTTAAACTGCTTACGATAATGATACCATTTTCAGGTATAAAAATGCCACTATGTAAATCTATAGTTAAAATAGTAATATACGATTACACAGGACATATAATTAGCAAATTTAATAACACATAAATTATCCAAACTCATCATTAATTTGAATTCAAAGAATTGGCAAAGTAAAATGAATTGGCAATTTCCATTTATAAAGTTTTCAAGTTCCATTTAAAAATTTTCTCTAGGTGTTGAGCAAATGAATGAAACTTCTTTGATATATTTGCTTATTGGCTCTAATAATGATCATGACAGTTCTGTAATTTTCCAACAGCAACAATTTCGTCATACAATCCCTATGGAATAAAAAAGATGAAGTTTCCTTTATTTTATTCTTACGATTTTTTTCATTCAAAATATTTGATAATATAATTTAAAATAAGAGTTTTATATTACAGTAAATAGTTTTAATTTACTTACAAAAACAGCATTGTTATTTGACTTTATAAGTCATTATATTATTCTAAAGTTAAAAAATTGTTCTACAATTACACAGGGATTATAATTAATATGAAAACTACACACGTTTTTAACAGTAAAATAAATGATGAAATTTTTCATATATTTCACCTATTAAACTCATTTTTTTAATGTAATGAAAAATAAACTGGGAATTCTTAGTAGCATTTTTTAGTAAAGCTTGTGCTGACTCTACATTTTTGTTTATTTATTTATTTATTTATAGAACAAGCTGCTCTCCATAATTATATGAAAATAACATATAAAGTCTCGATAATATAATTTTCTGAACGAGTAAATAATTTCTATAACGTGGATACAGTTATTTATTGGCTAGACTAGTGATTATGGTTATCCTGTAGTTTTGCAACAATTTCGTCTTACATTTTTATAAATTAACAATAAAATTGTATTACACTTTTATATCCCTCTTGTAAAAAATTTCTTTAAATAAAATAATTTAAAATGAAAATGGTTATACTTTCCAGTACATAAATTTAAATTACGTAATAGAAGTTACTATTCTTTGTTTTAATGGTGATAAACTATAGTACAAAAATCCATATACAATTACACAGGATACATAATTAACATCAAAATTAAACAGTGCTGTTAAAAGTGAGAATAAATCATGAGGAGCGGAGTTTCAAGTGCTTCACCTATCAGAAGAGCCTGAATAAGGCAGAGGCAATACAGAGCAGTTTCCCTGAGAGTCATCAGATGGGGAGGGGGAGCAAAATAAATTTTTATTGTGTTTTACTAAAGGATATTAGAATGTTGTTTGTTTTTAAAATTTAAAAGTAAACTTTTTCTTATTCCATTTTTGACTGTTTTATGCATCTTTGATTCAGTTAGTGGAATAAAAATGACAAATTTGTAACCTCCATTAAGTTTGTTCTTGATTACTAAAGTAGTGCGGCAGAAGGGGGCCCTAAAAAATTATCTTGGGACCTAATTAGTCTAAGTCGGGCCTGCCTATCAGACATATATTTGTAATATAATAAAAAATCAACTGAAAATTTTTGGTAGCATTTTTCGTAAAGTTTGTACTGACGCTGCATTTTTTTATTTATTTATTTGTAGAACAATCTGCATAGCATAATTATATATCAAAATAGGGTATGGAATCTCCGATATCTCCATTTAAATATTTTTCTTGGTTTTTTGTAAATAAATTAGATTATACTGATACATTTGTTTTGAGAATAGTGATTATAACTATCCTCTATTTTTGTAAAAGAACAAATGTACTCATAAAATGCCTATCAAACAGAAATAAAAATTAATAATTCTTTTATGTTCTTCTTGAAAAATTTTTATTGAATATATCATATAAAATAAAGTAAAATGAAAAAAGTTTTAAATTACAGTGCATAAATTTAAACTGTGTACAAAAGTGGTACTACTCTTGAGTTTAAAAATGTTAAAATAACAATGTATAGATAAAAAAAAATTACTATGCGATTACAAAGTATTCATAATTAACTCCAAAACAATCCAATGCTGTTTACGAAAAATAAATAACAAGTAAAAGTATTTCATTTGCTGCAATTATCAGACTCGATTATTTTTTTTAAATGATAAGAAATAAATTTAGAATTCTTAGCAGCATTTTTGGTAAAGCTTGCTTTAACTCTATAGTGTTTTTATCTATTTATTTGTAGTATAAGCTGCAGGGCCTAATTATATGATAAAATATGATATGAAATCGCCAAGATGCATTTTTCTAAGTGTTATATAAGTAAATTACATTTTCTTGATACATTTGTTTAATGGATTATGTAGTAATTACAGCTGTACTATAATTTTACAATAGAAGCAATTTCGTTACATGATTCTTAAGAAATAGAAATAAAAATTATTTGTTCATTTATATTCATCGTGTAAAATTTTTTATTACATATAATTTAAAATGAAAAGTGTTTCAAATTGCAGTATATAAATTGAAATTTATTTCAAAAACAAAACTATACTTTTTAAAAATACAAATATTACAATCTATAGTTAAATAACTAATATTTAATTATGCAGAGCACATAATTATACCAAATGAAAAAACACAGCAATAATCTACACGCACCGTTAACTTCAAATAAAAGAAAAATGTAAGAAGGCATCTGTAATTTCAAATCTTTCATTTAAAAAATATGGTCTAACTCATTTCGCTTGCTCCAAAAATCAAATTTATAGTACGAGTTCCTTTCCAAGCTGCATTTTTCACATCGAAGATGTCTCGCTTCAGTAGTGATTTCCATTTTCACTTGACCCTCAGAAATCAAATCTTTCATCGTCGATTCTTCTCTTTTCCTAAGACGAATGACTAGAAAATCATCATATGTCATACAGAGTAGAGTAAAGAGATACTTCTCCTATCTTCAGCAAGGCCGATAATAGCAGTGGAATATTTTCTTTGGTAGAATATGATTTCTGGTGTCCTTTTCTTATCCCACAGATGGATTTTACTTTTTTGTTCGCAAAATCTTTTCTTCAAAGGATTGGGAACACTATATTTGGCAAGTTATGTCTATCCATATTTGTTTTTTCATCGGACTTATATCTAGAGATTTTCGTATTTTCTGAAAATTCATACTTTTATGTTACTTTTATGTTACTTTTATGACATTTGCTTCTTACAGAATTCGTCCTGCCGAGTCGCAGATATTTTTTACCTTTTTTTATGGGAACAATTTATAGGTGACCATCATACCTCTTCAGACAACCCAAACAGAGTGGTTCTTAAAAATTTACTACTTTATGTTACTATAAATCATGCTTGTTGTATTGAGTTAAATGATGATATGTGGTTGCGCTATCAGTTGTTCGAATAACATTATTAAAATTATTATTAATATTTTTTCAAATGTGGGACATTTGCTTCTTACAGAATTCGTCCTGTCGAGTCGCAGATATTTTTGACAGTTATTTTTATGGGAACACTTTATAGGTGGCCACCATACCTCTTCAGACAACCCAAACAGAGTGGTTCCTAAAAATTTACTACTTTATGTTACTATAAATCATGCTTGTTGTATTGAGCTAAAGAATAATATGTGGTTGCGCTATCAGTTGTTCGAATAACATTATTAAAATTATTATTCATATTTTTTTCAAATGTGTGATATTTGCTTCTTACAGAATTCGCCCTGCCGAGTCGAAGATATTTTTGACCGTTTTTTTTATGGGAACACTTTATAGGTGGCCATTGTACCTCTTCAGACAACCCAAACAGAGTGGTTCCTAAAAATTTACTACTTTATGTTACTATAAATCATGCTTGTTGTATTGAGTTAAATGATGATATGTGGTTGCGCTATCAGTTGTTCGAATAACATTATTAAAATTATTATTAATATTTTTTCAAATGTGGGACATTTGCTTCTTACAGAATTCGCTGTGATAAGTCGCAGATATTTTTGACAGTTTTTTTATGGGAACACTTTATAGGTGGCCATCATACTTCTTCAGACAACCCAAACAGAGTGATTAATAAAAATTTACTACTTTATGTTACTATAAATCATGCTTGTTGTATTGAGTTAAATGATGATATGTGGTTGCGCTATCAGTTGTTCGAATAACATTATTAAAATTATTATTAATATTTTTTCAAATGTGGGACATTTGCTTCTTACAGAATTCGCCTTGCCAAGTCGCAGATATTTTTGACCGTTTTTTTTATGGGAACACTTTATAGGTGGCCATCATACCTCTTCAGGCAACACAAACAGAGTGGTTCCTAAAAATTTACTACTTTATGTTACTATAAATGATGCTTGTTGTATTGAGCTAAATGATATGTGGTTGCTCTATCAATCGTTGAAATAACATTATTAAAATTATTATTAATATTTTTTCAAATGTGGGACATTTGCTTCTTACAGAATTTGCTCTACCAAGTCTCAGATATTTTTGACCGTTTTTTTATGGGAACACTTTATTGGGGTCCATCATACCTCTTCAGACAACCCAAACAGAGTGGTTCCTAAAAATTTACTACTTTATGTTACTAAAAATCATGCTTATTGTATTAAGTTAAAAAATGATATGTGGTTGCGCTATCAGTTTTTCACATAGCATTAATAAAATCATTATTAATCTTTTTTCAAATGTGAGTCACTTGCTTCTTACAGAATTTACACCTACCAAGTCACAGATACTTTTAAACCTTTTATTTATGGGAACACTTTATAATACTTCTTCAGACAACCCAAACAGAGTGGTTCCTAATAATTTACAAGCATGGGTAAAGTAGAAGTTCTCTAGGCTTTGTTTACCACACTTAGAAGGATCTTGGAGGAAATTGCGATCATGAAGCTATTTTACAAGCTCCAATCACCATTAGTGAACACGACTCACTTTTGACCTGCTAGAGCCTCGTCCTATCCACCCTCAGGTTATGAGATTCATACATTTTGCCAACTGAGCTACTGTGTATTTATTAAAATTTATCAATGCTATTTACCTATTATTTTTACTATGTATTAAAAATTGACTAAACTATTCTTAACGGTAATCCATCAAACGTTTTACTTAATTTTGATAAAAATGTCTTAAAAATATAAAGGGTTAGTACCTGTTGAGATTTATAACCTTGTTATACCAGACGTATTGTAAATTATTATAAAATGAAAATATAAGTTACTTACATAATTTATTTTATAATTTTTTTGATAATGCTATATCTATAAAATAATTATTTTAATTCGTTACTTCAAGTAATATAAAAAAAGACATAGGAATACAAAATTTTAAAAAATTGAGATTTACTTACTTATGATAACTTTTTTAAACATATATATTGCAAACTAAATTTTTATTTCATACCGAATTATAATTATAATTTTCTTTTTTGAGCCTTAAGATATAAAAGAGCCTAACAATTCAAAATTTAAAAAAAACAATAAGAACTCTTATGTAATTATTCTTAATATATTATAAATATTTTCTTCTTGTAATATAATTAAAGTTTACAGAATAAAAAAATAAAGCAAGCAATTATTTAATTTTATAAAGTTATTTACTATTAACATTTAAAAAGTTATTTTCCAGGTAAAAATATATATATTTTTCTCACTTGATGCATGTATTTTGTGTGTTTTTTATATGTTTCGAAGAATAAAAAAACTATTTTTTATAAAATTATACGCTTATTAATAGTCAAACAAAAACTAGTAATTTTTTATAAAATTAGTCATTTATTAATGATTCTATAAAATTATTTTCTAAGGTAAAACTATTTTGTTTTACACTGAATCAAAATTACGCTATTACAATAGAGACTTTTGACTTCAAAAGGTACTATACCACCTTTAAACAATTTACTATTTCATTTCAGTTGTGTAAATTGAAATTGCCTCTTGACTTCAATTAAACACATTTAAAATGTTTACAGTTTATAAAATTTATGTATTTGTTGCATTTATAAATATTAGATCAACTGAAATTGATTTAACATTGTTAAAATTTGTAAAAATATTATATATTTAATTTATAAGATAAGATTGACCTTTTATTCAAGACAAATAAATAATTTTTAACGGTAAGCTATTAAAAGGTTTAAGAGGTTCTTTAAACCTATTTCCTTTAGAATTTAAAGACATGAAATATTTACTATTATTTCCCAAATTGCTTTTATTAATTCCTTTTATTTGTTGCGAAATTGCTGTGAATAAAATAACTCCAAAGCACGTCGAGTCTATAAAAAGGTTGGTTTTATTGCATACATAAATATTTCATAGTAAAAATGATAGATTTGGTTGTGGTAACATGTGAATACTGATCAGTGTAATTTTCAAGCTTCAATATTTCATTTAAAGAAAAACTCAATTTATCGCTGCCGTATTAAGAAAAGTGTTTAAATTTTCATTCATGTTTTGCAAGATTTTTCATTGAAGAAATTACATAAAATAATTTTCAAAAGTTTTGAATTCAGGAATTTAATTTAAAATTACGTAAGTGAACGTTACCATTCTTATATATTGCCGCATAAAGGAGCTTAGTCAACGAGCTCAGTAGCCGAATGGTCAAAGCACGCGATCCAGACCCGAAGATTGTAGGTTAGATGCTTGCCATGGCATCCAAAGTACGGATTTTTAATTTAAAGATGTTATTGATTGTTTCCTTATGTTCTTGAACATTCTATCTTTAATATGTAAACTAGTTATTTCTCGAATATTCTGTTCGGGTATAAAAGCTAACACCCATTAGTTGTAGGCAATTTCTCCATCTTGTAAAGTTGCGAGTTGCTACTTAGCTTCAATAAATTCTTCTGTTAAGTTAAACGGTGTGTTCATTCGAATCTTCGTGACAATATGAATACGTAGAATGAAAAAAAGTTATATTTTAAATATGATGATAGTTTGAACATAAACATAATTTCAGCATAATTTCAAGCTTCAATATTTGATTTAAACAAAACTCATTTTAACACTGCCGATTTAAGAAAATGATTTAAATTTTCATTCATGTTTTGCAAGAATTTTCATTGAAAAAAATTACATAAAATAATTTTTTAAATTTTCAAATTCAGGAATTTCATTTAAAATTGCATAAGTCAACGGTATCATTCTTATATATGAAAACGTAGAATGAAAAAAGTTATATATCTTAAAAACGATAATCATTTAAAGTACTATAAAGGACTGGACTTGAAAATAAGATCCCTAAGCAACAATTGACATTTGAGACCATTGTAAACACCATCAAAACACTACTAAAATTAAAATATAGCTATGTCTTACAATTTGCATGTTGTGGAATTTATTATACAAGTATAACTATTGTATAATACTTGTATAACTATTAAACAGCAAATATTTAAGATATAGGTTTAATATGGGAATATTTGAAACTTGAGACTTCCTAACTTTAATTATGGATTCCAAATAACTTTACAACAGAGGTGCCGATTCAGAGAATAGGCTGAAGTGAAAGAGGGAAAAATTAAGCTCAAAGGGGATATTATAACTTTTATAATTTTTTGCCTCTAACATCGGCTTCTCTTTAGGAAAATCTTGGCTTAATTTCCTATCTTTAAACTAGTTTTCTATAGAATTTAAAGACATAAAATGTTTACTATTATCTTCCAAATTGCTTCTATTAATTCCTTTTATTTATTGCCAAATTTCTCCAAATCAAATAACTACAAAGCATATGGAGTCTATGAAAAGGTTGGTTTTTATGCATACTTAAATATTTCATAGTAAAAATGATAGATTTGGTAGAGGTAACAAGATCAACATAATTTTCAAGCATCACTATTTGATTTAAAGAAAAACTCAATTTATCTCTGCCGATTTAAGAAAATGATTTAAATTTTCATAAATGCTTTGCAAGAATTGTCATTTAAAAAATTACATAAAATAATTTTTAAAACTTTTAAAATTCAAGAATTTAAATTAAAATTACGTAAGTCAACGATCCCATTCATATATGTCTAATGAAAAAAGTTATATATCTTAAAAACGATAATCATTTAAAGTACTATAAAGGACTGGACTTGAAAATAAGATCCCTAAGCAACAATTGACATTTGAGACCATTGTAAACACCATCAAAACACTACTAAAATTAAAATATAGCTATGTCTTACAATTTGCATGTTGTGGAATTTATTATACAAGTATAACTATTGTATAATACTTGTATAACTATTAAACAGCAAATATTTAAGATATAGGTTTAATATGGGAATATTTGAAACTTGAGACTTCCTAACTTTAATTATGGATTCCAAATAACTTTACAACAGAGGTGCCGATTCAGAGAATAGGCTGAAGTGAAAGAGGGAAAAATTAAGCTCAAAGGGGATATTATAACTTTTATAATTTTTTGCCTCTAACATCGGCTTCTCTTTAGGAAAATCTTGGCTTAATTTCCTATCTTTAAACTAGTTTTCTATAGAATTTAAAGACATAAAATGTTTACTATTATCTTCCAAATTGCTTTTATTAATTCCTTTTATTTATTGCGAAATTGCTGTAAATAAAATAACTCCAAAGCATGTCGAGTCTATGAAAAGGTTGGTTTTATTACATACATAAATATTTCATAGTAAAAATGATAGATTTGGTTGTGGTAACATGTGAATACTGATCAATATAGTTTTCAAGCTTCAATATTTGATTTAAAGAAAAACACATTATATAGCTGCATATTTAAGAAAATAATTTAAATTTACATTCATGTTTTACAAGATTTTTCTTTAAAAAAATTACATAAAATAATTTTTAAAACTTTTAAATTCACCAATTTAATCTAAAATTACGTAAGTCAACGATCCCATTCATATATGTCTAATGAAAAAAGTTATATATCTTAAAAACGATGATCATTTAAAGTACTATAAAGGACTGGACTTGAAAATAAGATCCCTAGACAACAATTGACATTTGAGACCGTTGTAAACGCCATCAAAACACTACTAAAATTAAAATTTAGCTATGTCTTACAATTTGTATGTTGAGGAATTTATTATACAAGTATAACTATTGTATAACACTTGTATAACTATTAAACAGCAAACATTTCTTAAGATATAGATTTAATATGGGAATATTTGAAACTTGAGTCTTCCTAACTTTAATTGTGGATTCCAAATGATAACTTTGCAAAAGAAGTGCCGATTCAGAATGTAGGCTGAAGTCAAAGAGGGAGAAATTAAGGTCAAAGGGAGGATTATAACTTTTATACTTTTTTGCCTCTATGATGGGCTTCTCTTTAGGAAAATCTTGGCTTAATTTTCGATCTTTAAAATAATTTTCTTTAGAATTTAAAAACATGAAATATTTACTATTATCTTCCAAACGTCTTTTTTTTAATTTCTTTTATTTATTGCGAAATTGCTGTAAATAAAATAACTCCAAAGCATGTCGAGTCTATGAAAAGGTTGGTTTTATTACATACATAAATATTTCATAGTAAAAATGATAGATTTGGTAGTTATAACAAGTGACTACTGATCAACATAATTTTCAAGCTTCAATATTTGATTAAAGAAAAACACATTATATCGCTGCAATTTTAAGAAAATAATTTAAATTTACATTCATGTTTTACAAGATTTTTCTTTAAAAAAATTACATAAAATAATTTTTAAAACTTTTAAATTCAGGAATTTAATCTAAAATTACGTAAGTCAAAAGTATCATTCTTATATATCAATAAGTAGAATGAAAAAAAGTTATATCTTAAAAATGATGATAATTTAAACATCAACATAATTTCAATCTTCAATATTTGATTTAAGGAAAAACTCATGGCTGCCGATTTAAGAAAATGATTTAAGTTTTCATTCATATTTTGGAAGATTTTTCATTTAAAATATTACATAAAATAATATTCAAAAGTTTTAAATTCAGGAATTTAATTTAAAATTATGTAAGTCAAAGGTCTCATTCTTATATATCAGTATATAGAAATAAAGTTATATATCTCAAAAATGATGATTATTTAAAATACTAAAAAATGACTGGCCTTAGAAATAAGATCCCTAAGCAACCATTAGCATTTGCGACCATTCTAAAGTCCATCGAAACACTACTGAAATTAAAATTTAGCTATTTCCTACAATTTGTATGTTGTTGAACTTGTTATACAAGTATAACTATTGTATAATACTTGTATAACTATTAAACAGCAAATATTTTTTAAGATATAGGTGTAATATAGGAATAATTGAAATTTGAGACTTCCTAACTTTAATTGTGTATTCCAAATAACTTTACAAGAGAAGTGCCGATTCAGAATGTAGGCTGAAATCAAAGAGGGAAAATTTAATGTCAAAGGGGCGATTATGTCTTTTATACTTTTTTGCCTCTAACATCGGCTTCTCATTAGGAAAATCTTGGCTTAATTTCCGATCTTTAAACCAATTTTCTTTAAAATTGAAAGATATGAAATATTTACTATTATCTTCCAAATTGCTTCTATTAATTCCTTTTATTTATTGCCAAATTTCTCCAAATCAAATAACTACAAAGCATATGGAGTCTATGAAAAGGTTGGTTTTTATGCATACTTAAATATTTCATAGTAAATATCAGGGCTTCGAACCGGAACTGAACCGAAAACCGGAAACCGGAAAAAAACCGTTATTTTGGTCGGAACGAAAACCGGAACTGAACCGAAAAAAATATCGGTTTATTTCGGTTCGATATATCTTTCAGTCATTTTGTTACTGTTACCAACTTATCAATATTTTCTAATTTAACGTCAACTTTATAATTACATATCCGCACTTGTATAAGATTGCAATGGTGGTTTTGGCAGCTCCAGCTACACAAGTTAGTGTTGAAATTTATTCTCCGAGACAACAGAAGTAATCTCAGTGAAACCACGTTAGAAGATATATTAATAATTAGAGGCAATTTTCATATGTTAAATAAATAATATATTTTTTACATAATTATTGCAAGGCCAAGTGCACGATGTGAGAGTCAAACGACGAATGTGGGTAATCATGAACCTAGTTGTCAAATGCGATTTTGATAATGGATAACAATGCCAATGCTCGCCGCTCTTATCGTACCTGCTGTTTGTATCAATTCACCTAGTGTACCAATTAAAAAAAGAATAAAATCTTCTAAATTTTGATAGAATTACATTTTTTTATGATAGAATTATATTTTTAGTACAAATAAGAATATACATAAAATGAAATTATTCATTTGGAACTGAAACGAAAACAGTTATTTTTGGCGGAGCGAAAACCGGAACTGAACCGAAAACCGTTATTTTTGGCGGAGCGAAAACCGGATCTGAACCGATATTAATTTTTTAGTTGAACCGGAACGAAAACCGGAACAAAAAAAATTACGGTTCGAAGCCCTGGTAAAAATGGTAGATTCTGCAGTGGTAACAAGTGAATACTGATCAACATAACTTTCGAGCTTCAATGTTTGATTTAATGAAAACATATTTTATCCCTGCAGTTTTAAGAAAATGATTTAAATTTTCATTCTTGTATTGCAAAATTTTTCATTGAAAAAAAAAATACATAAAATAATTTTTAAAAGTTTTAAATTCTGAAACTTAATTTAAAATTACGTAAGTCAATAGTCCCATTCATGTATATCAATACGTAGAATGAAAAAAGTTGTATATCTTAAAAATGATGATCATTTAAAATACTAAAAACAGACTGGCCTTGGAAATAACATCCCTAAGCAAAAATTGACATTTGCAACCGTTGTCCTTCAAAACACTACTGAAATTAAAATTTAGCTATGTTTTACAATTTGCATGTTGTGGAACATATTATACAAGTGTAATTATTGTATAATACTTGTATAACTATTAAACAGAATTATTTCTTAAGAAATAGATTTAATATGGGAATATTTGAAATTTGAGAACTTTAATTATGGATTCCAATTGAAAACTTTGCTAGAGATGTGCCGCTTCAGAACGTAATCTGAAGTCAGAGAGTGAGCAATTAAGGTCAAAAACTAAATTATAACTTTTATGCTTTATTGTCTCTAACATAAGCTTCTCTTTAGGAATATCTTGGACTAATTTCCGAATCCTTGGGAATTGTAGGGATGCCCGATTTATCGATACTTTCATCAATTGTGAATCGCAGAAAAACACTATTTCCCATTTCCAATACCAATTCTGCTAAGTAGAAATATATCTTATGGTCTTCGTTTAAGTAACGAGATTCGATGTCTCGAAACACTATTAAAGCCAACAGTTGCTACAGTAGTACCTCGATTGACCTAAATTCGAACCTCGGTTAACCTAAACTCATCGTTAACCAAAGTCGGTTTCTTCTTCACTTTTTTTCTACTTTATGATATCATCCAAAATTTTCTCTCTACAAACATGAACTTGAAAGTTTTCTTTTTTCCCACATTCCTTTTGTATGCAAGCCGTCCATCCCAAACTAATAAATAGTTTTGAATTCCCTTTTTTAGAATTTCAGAGTGTACTATGTAAATTTTAGAGTGTACTCTTCCCCAATTTCATTCTGTTCTAAAAAAAGCACACCTTATTTTGAAATCCGGAAGGTCATACTGCAGAGTCCCAGCAGAATCTAATATTATTGAACCAATGACGATACTACATATTAAACTAGATTATTATTGATGAATTCTCAATTATACTAAAATTCCGATTATCCACAGAAGGTTCGACTTTTGGAAGGACATACTGCCGAGTCCCGGAACAATCAAATGTTATTCCACCAATGACGATACTACATATTAAACTAGATTACTATTGAGGAATTCCCGATTATCCTAAAATTTCGATTATCCGAAGAAGGTTCGGTCCTAGTTACTTTGGATAATCGAGGTTCTACTGTATTTACAAAATACGACACCGATCATGAAATTTTAAGCAAACTAAATTTACAATAAGAGAAAATTGTAGTTATACTGAAACGTTATCGTAGTCATTCTAGTGAAAATATGTATGTTAAGAAATATTTGCACTAGAACGACTACGATAACGTTTGGGATGGGAATATTTGAATATTGCAACATATAATAATATATAATTAAATTTAATTATACGATTATACAGAATACATTCTTATAGAAAAAACAAAGAAATAATCTAAACGCACCATTAACATCGAATAAAAGAATGTAAGTGAATAAGACATTTGAATTTTATAAGACTTTCAGAAAAATGTTTTAACTCATTTTCTTTGGACTAAAAATCGAATTTATACCATCGGAACTTTTCCAAACTGCATTTTTCACATCGAAGATGTCTCGCTTCGGTAGTGATTTCCATTTTCACTTGACCCTCAGAAATCAAATCTTTCATCGTCGATTCCTCTCTTTTCCTAAGACGAATGACTGGAAAATCATCATATGTCATACAGAGTAGAGTAAAGAGATACTTCTCCTATCTTCAGCAAGGCCGATAATAGCAGGGGAATATTTTCTTTGGTCGAATATGATTTCTGGTCTCCTTTTCTTATCTCTCATATTGATTTTGCTTTTTTTTTTGTTCACAAAATCTTTTCCTCAAAGGATTGAGAGCACTGTATTTCGCGAGTTATATCTCTACATACTTTTTATGTTCTTTTCTGCAGAACTGTTTCCTTGGTTGGAGTATTTAGTCTTTAACAGTTTTATAGCACACATTAAATTGTACTTAATATAGGACATAAATGTATAATAAATAAAAACAGTTTTGTTTCCGTAAACAGAAACCGGTTCCAGAACTTAAAAGTTATTTGAAAGAATATTCAAATCCTAATAATGATCATCATATAATTCATATAACATCACATAATTAAATATAGCATATATAACATCATATAATTAAAATTTTAAAAAAATGTGCATAGTTATATTAATTTATAAGAAAGTCATGTGGTAATTGCACCGGACTTATAATTATGATGAGGATTATTTATAATTCTAATCATACAGGAATTATTTAAAAACTCGGATGTAATCAAATTAATGAAATTAAACGTTAGGAAAGTGATATCCCTTGCAGTACACAGAGACATACACGTGATACATAAATATGATACATATACATGCAATACATAAAAATTATTTAACTTAAAATATCTCTTAAAAATTCCTCTCTTCTTAATCCTTCAAATCTATTTCTCTGTCCACTAAATAATTTATTTAAAGGAGTGTATCCTGACTTCAAATTCTTTTAACAGACTCTCAAAGCTAGCTCTAAAATACTTGCTAATCATCTGCCCACGTGCCACATTTTCCAGCAACCCAGGCAAATAGCTCAACCTACAATGACAAAAACTGGTACAGTAAAGATGACTAAGCTGGTGGTTTCTTAGAAAAATAACTTGTCTTTTCGGTGTGAGGCCAATTTTGTATTTTCATGGGTCAATCTCATCTCTGCTTTTGACAGAGAAACATGTCGTTTGCCTAGGTCCTAAATAAAGGTTAAATTCCCCGTCGGACTTTGCTGCTTCTTTTCCTGGTGCCACGATTTCATTTTAACTTGAATATTCACTGCCCTATTTCTTATTTAACCTTATATCTTGTATATGAGATCGATTTGAAGATTTATTTTCGGGAGAATATGTCTGTAACACAATCATAAAAAACGCAAAATGAGTGTGAAATATAAACACCGAACTGCTAGAGTGTGTAATTATCTCTTCCAAACGCTTATAAACAAGCATGATCAATTGATGCAAGAAGCAAATTTATTCCAGCATATCAGAGAGTGGGAGTGATGTGAAGGAAGTTTACAAATGTGTGTGAACTATTGAAATTTGTCTGATCTTCATCCAATTGCGTCCAACCGTAAACAATTACGCATGTCTGACAGATGTTAACAAGTAGTTTAGTGGGCAGTTAGTTTAAATTGCTGCAAAAAGATTGAATTTAAGTAAAGAAAAATGAAAGAAAGTGATAACATCTACCACACAGTGTTTAGAAAAGCATCCCTTCCAGAGCTTCCAAAAACACCTCGTCTCTGATAAGAGTGGAAGGAAATCAGGTGTTGTCTGAAACAGGTTTTTGTACTAATGTTGAAATATTATAGTAGTTTATTAGGTCGTATTTATGATGTCGACAAATCAATTTTTGTATTAAAACTGGAGAACTTGGTTTACTTAGATTCTGCATGATACAATGCACTCTTGAAAATTTCCTAGATCTCGTTTTTAGAATCTATGTGAAATTATTTTTGTGAAGACCAACCTTTGTCTAGAACTAACGGACAAAATCTGGTGATTGGGAGCCTCCTGTTTTGACCCTGTCTACAATAGTGTAGCACCGCCATGTCCGGGATGTTGAATAGGCGTCATGCCACTGATCGGTTGGGGGTTAATGAGCCCAGAGGATTGTAGTAAGATTCCAGAATCGGGACAGCCAACGAATGACAATTGAGCTAAAAAAAACTAGCTGTAACCTTAGCTGGAAATCTAGGGTAACTGGAATCGTAACTGACCAAAAAATGATTGGTGGGACCGTAACTGACCCCAGGCGCCGAACGATGGCCAAATGGTTAGGGTGCTGGCCTTCGGAACCGGACTTCGTGGGTTTGAATCCCTATATGCCATGGGTGTTCGTAGCCATTTGGAATCGGCTTTAAGCAGTAGGTCCCGGTCTCATTAGCCCTCGTGTTGCAAAAAGTAGACCGTAGCACTCCAAAACCAAACCAAAAAACTTACCAGCAGGTATAAAAAGACTGGAACTTTTCGACTCGGGGCTTTTCGAGATTTTTTGCGGAGGTGCTTTGATCTCGTGGAGGGTTCCGCGATTTTTGACCGAGGCCAACTTTTTAGTGGTACGTTCTGGAGACTCGTAAGTCCGCTCATATAAGGAATGGCGAGGTGTCGGATACCGAATGGGGGATAGATTGGGTTTGCATTACACCCTGGAAGAACCTTCCCGATTTGTGAGCTTATTTAATCTTTTTTCCGACTGTGATCGTCGTGGTAATTCAGTGCCAGCAAAAATCCTCTACATTTCGACTTCTTTTGGGAGAATTAGAATCCCATTGTATATACTGTGTATACCTCGTATTTACTCCAGAAAAAATAAAAGTGATTTTCCAATTCTATTGTGACTGTGATCCTTCTACACGCTACTTGTCACTCAAGTACAATGAAGTTTTCACATTTTTAACGATAAGCTATCAAACATTAAAGGATAGTTGAAACAAATTTATTTAAAGCAAAAACATTTAAAATATTTTACTATTATTTGTCAATTGTTTTATTTCACTAAGGATTGATAAAAAAACTTCTTTATTAAACTACTTTACAGAACACATTTTTTAATAATTTAATTACTCCAAATAATTTCGTGTCGTACTCTTGGATATACTAACTCTCATTAAAACCTTTAATCAAATATATCTTTCAGCAGAAAATTGTATTTTTCTTGAAATGTTCTTTTGTGTGAAAAAAAAAATTATGAATAATTTAAACAATTCTGAAAATTCTTCTATTGTGTTTTAATTAACTTCGAGTTATATTTATCTGTTATTAGAAAATATTTTACAAATAAAATTTGTTCCTTTTCTACGTCACTTTTAAGTTATCTATATTTTTAACATATTTATATAGAATCATATATTTTTTAATAAAACTCCCAATTACTTTCTGTAATGTTTATTAAAATTATTTTTCTAAAGAAAAATTGATATTAAGAGAATTATTTTTTAAGACTCCTTTATGAATAATTTATGTATTTAACTGAAAAATAATATAGAAGGAGTAACTACCTATTTCTTCATTATGATTTTTTCCATTATAATATAGAATATTTTTTAAAAAATTTCCACATTCTTCATTATTCTGAATAATAGCTTTTCATAAACGTTTGTATAAATATTTCCATATTTAAAAACCCTATTGCTTGTTAATTAAGCTATAAGAGAAATTGCTATTATTTTTATTCTTACTGAAACAATATTGATTTTTAATTTTTCCTTAAAATATTACGTTTCCCAAAATTTAACTCTCTTACTGCTTAATATTTTCAATTGTGCTTCTCTTTCCCTAATAAATGATTAAAAATTTTTACTATATTCATTTATGTCCTTCAGAACCAATTACAATTTAAAAAAATAATGTGAACAGAAGGTTTTCTTACATATTATGTATTTCATATTATCATATAATAAATATATAATATACACATATTATTTTTACAGGAGAACATGATCTTAATAATGTGACGGTTAATCAATCAGGATGTAAAAGTATTAAAATATACAAATATTAATATTATAGGAAAATATAATCGTAATAGTGTGACGTAAATCAATCAGGAGGTAAAAGTATTGAAATATAAACATATTATTATTATAAGAGAACATAATCGTAATAGTGTGACGTAAATCAATCAGGAGGCAAAAGAATTGAAATATACACATATTATTTTTACAGGAGAACATAACCGTAATAGTGTGACGGTAAATGAATCAGGAGGTAAAAGTATTGAAATATAAACATATTATTATTATAAGAGAACATAATCGTAATAGTGTGACGTAAATCAATCAGGAGGCAAAAGTATTGAAATATACATATATTATTATTATACGAGAACATAATCGTAATAGTGAGACGATGAATGAATCAAGAGGTAAAAGTATTGAAATATACATATATTATTATTATAGGAGAACATAATTATAATAGTGTATAATCAGAAAGCAAAAGTGGAAGAAACTTTCTTTTACTTGGACACTTGTATCTCGAATATATGGATGTAGTGTTTCAGAAATAAAAAGCAATTGAAGGACCTTCAAGACTCTCCTAGGATCCCAACCTTTACTTTCCCTTCTCGCATGTCTACTGCTTCTTTACCTTTCCTAATATTTTTTTTCCAAATTATCTCAGTAAAAAAGTCTTTAGTGAAAACCACACAGAGTTATATCCTCCAAAACTCTGGCTATGTACCTAGAAGCCAAAACAATCACCAAGTTATGTAGTCCTACAGTTGGCCTACCATCTGCAAATCAAATAGCAATATGGGAACATTCCAGTAACCCAGAGGATGTATTCCGTTAGCACTGGTGTGACAACCCTAATGAGTTTGAAAAATAGGAATGAATGAGGTGGATGATGTCTCGTGAATAATTATTGTGTGTGAGAGAGTGAAAGACCACAATAATTTCGAAAGAAAAAACTTTAAAATTATATCATTCGCACAGTTTTATAGGGTATAAAGTATAGATTTATTTCTCCAAGTAGCGATTTGTAGAATTCAGATGCTACCATATGTCATAGACCTGTATATATTCATTATAATGACATTTTTTGTTATACACATATATAATTCTTCCTAAACCGAACTTTTTCTCGATTACTTCCTGTATTCGTATCAGAAGAAAATAATAGTAATAATTCAAATTATTATCAACAAATGACAGATTTTATTTTTGTTTAAAAACATAGACTTTAAAAACATTGCTTCAATTGATTAAAAGGTAACATTACAAACTGTATATGAATGCGCCCATATCTTTAAACTGCATTGATGTAGATCGGTTCCTTTGGCACAGAGACAGAAGAATTTTATATATAAAGATGGATAATTTACATTCTTTTAATGATATATAAAATAGTGCTAGCAGTTCAAGTTAACTGGCCTAGGAAGTGTTATTTTATTTAATCCAATATTCAACACTACTTACTAGCAACATTATTTTGTTCTATTAGTTAAAAACAAATCACCCTAGAATAAAATATAAAGAATTTTTAAAAAATAAGAAATAGAGAAAGGAGCAAAACTCAAAATAAACTTAACATATTTAACGTGCTTTTTGAAATCTGCAAGTTCACTTTTATTAAAATTTAGCGAATAAGGATTATGTCATTCAGTTTTTAAAGCAAGAATAAAGTATTAGTGTCAACTCGAGTTTTGAAACTTAAAATTGTTATTAAACTTGTGTTGACATCATTGACTTTTAACAGCGACTCATTTTCTGGAAAATATTTACGTATTCACTTATCTCTTAACACTCCTAGTGAAGTATCTTCACTTGGCAATATTTTTCAAAATTCATGGTAGTCATAGACTGAACTTAATTTTAATAATGCTTCTTTTCCGGTATGTTGTTTTATGAAAAATAATAATGTGATGTAGAAGGCAAAGTACTGATTCCAACCAGAGGTCACATTAAAGTAGATAGAATAAAGTAGAAAATTGGAACATATACCCATTATTTGATAATATTTATGAGTGTTTAGTGAATATTTTACAGGAAAAGTTAACTAGAAAAAAGCATTTTTAAAATTAACAAAAATAATCATAAATATGAATTATTCCAATATATTATTGAATTTTAAAACAAGTGAGAAATTTGCTTATACTATAATTTATTTGTTAACAACAAGATATACCTTTAAATTAAAAATTTATAAAATAACTTTGTAAAATCCAGTGTCTCCCTCAAAAATCAAAAGTTGTATTATGTATTTAACCACCACGTTTTAAAAAATTTTATCTTGATTATAAATACTCTTACTGATAATATGACATTTATAAAATAGCTTATAGTAATAAAATTAACTTCGATATAAGCAATTATTAACTTTGGGAAGATATTACATCAGCTATAAAAAGTAATAAATACTAAAAGAAAAAATTCAATGCTTTATTCTTTGGGCAAAAAAGTCTAGTCTCTCCTTATAAAATAAAATAAATTTCATTTTGTAACACATATTTTAAATGCCTTATAAAATTAATCAAACTCATTAAACACAGTTTTAAAAATCGCAATAATTTCAGAATAATTATTTAAGACTCCCTATTTTAATGATTTTAGATTATTTTAACAAAAATCCCAAGCAAAAGTTAACAAGAGGTCTTGTACTGTCTTCCACAGACTGTATAACTTAGTCTCATAATAAGCTAAAAAATCTTAAATGATTGATTACAAATTTTTATTAAAACTCTTTGTTTTTTGGAAAACTTTTTATTAGTGATAAATAAACAAAATACTTTGGATAATAGGGTTGTAATGAAGTAACTCGTACATCTGCTGAACTAAATCTACATCTGCTGAACGAAAGCTACGATTAACAACGCGTTGCCTTAGTTTAAAATTTTAAATTATGCTAAAACCTTGACAGCAATACAATTAATAAGTTTAGAAAATTGTTAAAAGCTGTTCAAAGCACCTGGAAGCGGAATGCAGTGAGTTAATCTTTGATCGTCTTGCATGAGGATGACCAAAATTTAAAAGAATGTTGACAACGGCATCATGAACGTCCGACTATGTACTTATAGCTATCTATTAACCTTTCACGCTCCAATTTTGAGTATGACTTGATATCATCTTTCTTTTAGAGCAAGTGCAACATTCAGAGTAGCTCAACAACTACTTTTTAATTTCAAAGTTTTTATTCATACTCATTTAACTCAATTAAAAATTCTAGTTAGACAATAAATTGATATAGCTCAAACAATAACTTGAGCTACAATACTGAGAATGAGGATAATTAATTTCGAGCACAAAGGTTTGACACCTCTAGTCCTTTAAAGTTTCTTGGGAAGTCATTTAGTCAAACAAACATATCCTTTTTAGAGGAATTGTTTAAATGGTTGACTCGGATTTGAAGTCCCATATCAGAAAAACCTGTAACGCCTCACGCATTCTACTTGAGCAATCGGAAATCAAACACTATGTCGAGTGAAACTGTATATCAAAATGAAAATCAATGGTTTGACCTGCTTGTCTATGGTTGGATTCTATATCAAAATTAATTTCAAAGCACATGTGATATCTCATACCTGTCTCCAAATATATTTTTGTATCTTTTCCATCTTATCATTTAAAAACAGTTGTATAAAATAGAATATCTTTTCAAGCTATACAAATCATTTTATACACAGGAATATTAAATAAAATAAAATACTACATCTATGCTTCACATGTGTAACAAGGAAAGTATATATTTGAATCTGATAATTTTCATTTTTACCATTATGTATCATACAGATGGTATTTGAATTTCTATATGACTGACAATTATTCATTTCAACTATATTAATCCACAAAGTTTGCCTGTCCTTTTAGAAATGAAGTGCATTACAATTCCTTGTAGTAGTTTTCGAGCTCCGAGATATAATTTCATCTGAAAGCTAAAGATGATATTCCAGAAAGCTATTAAAATCTCAACAGAAGTTTTAAAAGAAGAACTAGAATCCCATTCTCTTTTGAAGACATCATTTCCTACGTTATTTGTTGAAGAATCTTCCTGCATAGATTCATTCTGGCTTTCCCATACAATCTGTGGTAGACATTCTTTAAAAACGTCTAACATTTAATAGCTCCAAGTCCTTTTCCACTTCCACAAACCATGATAGAGTTAAGGTAATTTTTAACGTTATTTTTAGAATAGAGGAAATGGTGGGATAAAATAATTATATTTAATAGTTTAAAATATAATGCGCATAGAATGAATTTCAGATGAAGAATCTTCATTCATAGAGTTATTCCTTTTGCCATTCCCATTCAAAATACGACTGTTTTTCTTTTAAATACGTTTAATATTAAATGAAGTCATTCTAAATGTACATAAATAGGCAACAATGAACCATGGTAGAATTCAAGTGCTTATGAATATCATTTCTATTTGAGAATAGAATTCTGGAAAAAGACAAATTTAATGCCTTAACTTCTCAGTAAATGTAGGATTCAATTACCATTGCAAACAGGTATATTTCCCGTGAGAATAGTTAAAACAAGTTGAAAAAATTAAAGTAAATCAATTTATGTCTATGTCAGTAAATGATAGTCTTGCAACTCACAATTATATTAAAAATAGGTTTCTAAAGATTCAAAGTTCAAGTTCAACGAACGACGATAAATTTTCAATTTCACGGTGTTAACGATGCTCAACGATGCATACCAGGCTATCGTTTATGCAGCTCTCAAAATAGAAAAAGGGGAAACTAATTAAAACGAAGGTATGTGATGTGTATAATATGTTCAAAAAAGCGTTTTTATAGAGATAAAAAGTACATATTTTCGTATCAGAGTTATGTGATTCTTTTTCATTTTTTATGTTTTGTGATGTTTGAATGAAGTTTTTTTTTCTATTTTATAATCTACAGAGATATCAGTAAAAATAAGATAATAACCAAAATAGTCTTCTGAATAAGTTTTATTATTAAAACCAGAATTTATAGCTCGTATACCATTCGTTTTTTGCAACATGTTAAAAATAGGTATATAGCATGCTTAACACACGTTTTTAAAGAAGAATATAAACATTATGCATGTATTTCTATAAACTATCTTCAGATATATACAGGGCTTTATAGAAGACCTACATACATGTAAAAGGCTAAAAACAAAAATAATACAAAACAGGAATGAAAATAACTTTATTGCCAGCTAAAAATAAGAAAACTTCCCATTTTAACAAGAATGCAGTATAAAATAATAATTTCAATTAATGACATCACATGTTTACAAATGGTCTAGTACTGATTTTCTATAAAAGATTATAGGGAGATTTTAAAATGTAATCATTGCAGCTACACAAAGCGTAATATTTTTTCTGTTAGTATGTAGAAAAATTATAAAATTTGTAAAGTATAGAAATTTTACTCTAAATTACACATAAAGATAATTTTTATATAAAACATTATAATTACTTTTTTACAATTTTTTTCATAAATTTCGATTGTTTTATTATTATGGTAAGCTACAATTGGGAGAAATATGATGTTATACTTATCTTATGTTAGAAGAGGGACAACGCGACTCGTGTCCGTGACCATGAGCTCAAGCCGTACGTTAAGCGTACTTGAGCTTCAACCGTTTTAACTATTCTTCTGGATAGTTCAAAATGAGAGACCACCTCATGGGTATACCTCTTTAAGTGTAAATGGGTTTCATGCGAGTGACCTTTCTCAGTGTCTTTCCTGGTAGACTTGAGCTTACCTCTATGGAGTTTGCTCTTTACTGAATTGGACCAAATTAATCTTCGAATCATGACTGAACTCGTGTAGTTCAGCAGCAGATATAGCTGTTTTGGTTGCTGTCATGGCGTACTGGTCTTCAGTTTGTTTGCTTCTGTATATCATCGAATGTCTTTTTTCCTCATCAAAACAGCCAGATTGGCTTATGGATGTTACGGATTAATCAGAGTGATTGATGAAAACTTTAAAGCTATGTTATTAACCAGATAAACCTAAAGTGTTTAGAAAGTTCTAGATGTTTGATTGCTAGCATACCTCTACTGAGCATCGTTTACAGGTTATATAAATATTTCATTTGAATAGAATTTAAAATACTAAGTAGACCATTTCTCTCAAAATTCCCCTATTCCTTGTCTTTTCTTAATTGTATGACACATAGTACACATGTGTATAGAGCTCCCTTTCTAAACTTTCATCTAAATAATCATATGTAGAATGAATATCAGCAAGAATAGATTGCTTGCAACAGTGATCTATAAACTTATGAAGCTGCTGGGAATACGTATCGGTTACAAATCTTACTGTGATCTACCAAAGGAAACAAAAAAAAATATTAAAAACTTTTGTTTTTTAGATCTTAAAATTTGTTTATTGTCTATAAACATATTTGTAGTAAATACAAAATTAATTTTAATAAAGTTGTCTTTAAAAAAAAACAAATTGAAGTTGAACTGTATAGAAGAAAAAATTAACTGTTTTTAGTGTTATTCAAATCATCAGAACAGACTTTTCCTCAGAGTGTGAATAATTGAGATGATAAATCTCATTTTAATGAGAATGGGAAAGGATTCTCTCTCTTTGCCACCAACAAATTATTTTAAAACTGGGAGAAATGGTAATCTATGCCTTTGGAACGCATTGGCAAGGGAAAAAACGCAGTGTTATTCAAAATACCAGAACTGATTATTCCTCAGAGTGTAAAAAAATGAGAGATAAATTATTTCAGTGAGAATAGGAAGGGTTTTCCTCTTCTTGTCACCAATAAGTTTCTTAATGCTGGAGTTGGTAGTGTCTTCCATCAGAATATGAATGTCCAACTTCTGATCTGTGAATCTATTGCTGTATTTTATAATTAATCTGTACTTAATTTTTTTAATAAATTTCACGCTAGAAAAAATATCTCAAGCAGATAGAGACTTAACTTACTGATCACCCTGAACAAAATTTGATAATTAGGAACAAAAGATTTAATATTTTGAGAGGGGGGGTAATGTTACTTGCATTCGTAGCATACTTTAAGCTACACATACCCCCTGGGTAATGCTAAATGAGTAACGACCTTTTACAAGATCGGAGCAATGAATACAGCCTTGGAAGATTTGTGTGTTTCTCATTGGAATGATGGAGGGATGCCATAGGCAAAGAAAGTTGAACTAGAGAATATCTATACCTAGCAAAGTGTCCATCTTTCAAAGAGGAAAACCTCTGTAATCGATATTGGGAAGCAAGAGAGATCCTGCAGTCTACACCCAGAGATTAATTTCCTTTTGCTGTTAATGTTATTAATATTTTGTTGTTTGTGTTTTAATGTTCTTGTTTCTTATTGTAGTTTTTATGAAGTTTGTTACTATTTTATCTTTTTTGTAATTATTTAAGGCTCCAATGTCATACATCTATGCTGCAAGCAAGCCAATCGTGTAGAATCTACAGCTTCTTCAATAATAATAATAAAAAAATATTTTGAGAGTTTGAAGAAAGCAATTTTTAAGATAAATAATTAATCACCTCATTTTAGAGGAACTTGAGATCTAAAGAAAATTTGTCTTCGATCTAAAAGTAGCTTCCGATCGACGATTTGATAATTCATCTTCCATACTATTACTCAGTATATAAAACAGTATTACCATACTCACTGGTTTTGTGTAATAATGAGTTAAATACATCCCGTAAAATTTCCACCCACTTACTCACTACAATTAAATGTAACTAAAATGAAAAAAAAACAAGGAACAATCAATTATTACTCTTTGGAAAAAAACACACGATGCAATACGATATTCAATATCGAAACGAGTAACATTCATTCAGTCATTTTTTATCAGTTCATGGAAGTTTACACTTTGTAGCTTGTTATGTGGTAACAATGTATTCAAATACTTAATTTCTTGCCTGATTATCCCGAGTTATCTAGTATTCTTATATATTGCAGTGTAATTACTATCCCGAGAAAACTCGGGCGAAGCAGAATTTATCTGTATGATTTGCTTTATCATGGTTTTAATCGGCATGGAAAAAATGAGAGGAAATATTCAGCTTTGAGTGGCAGTTTTGTTGGATTCGGGGTTCTTTTGGAGGGAGTGGAAACATGTTTTCCCTATTGTATAGTATACGTCAGCTTGTAGATTAGTAATGTATAAAGAAGGATAGCTACAAAAAGTCATATTGACGAGTTTTCTGCCATATCATGAAGACCCGACATTAGTCCTTCACCACTCAGGTTAACCTCATAGCCTTTTTCATATGTTACTCCTGCTACTGCAAAAAATCAAATCCAATGAGGCAGTGTACTTTATGTTCCTGTGAAACATATTCCAGAGGTAAGAAAAGAGACCAGATAACAGTATACAGAATGTCAGGTATCACTTTGTGTTCCCCTTGTTTTAGAAACTACCATAGAAAGACTAATATTTAATTTTTTTTTCATTTGCCGAGATAACTCGAGATAGTAAACTAACATTAAAACTAAATGCTTTTACACCAATAACAAATTATTAATTCAACTTAAAACCTACACATTTTATTTTGTTCCGTTATCTAAAATTTAATAATAAAATTTAAAAATGTGATAATTTTTTGCAAAGTTTTTCAAAAAAAATGTAAGTGAAGCTGTTAAAAATGCAGAGTTTATTTTTTCAAATATAGTAAAAAGATTAATATATTGATATGATGATGTATTTTATTGTTATTTTTTGTTCAATTTCACAGTTAAATTTTCGAGGTTATTACATTCTATATTCTTTCACAGAAATTTAGATTGCCACTTATATAAATATCACTAATGATTTAATTTCACCACAGGTATTCCAGACTACGATAAAAACCTAATTCTTGTAGGTGATTTCCATTGGTCAGAAACTTCTATACAAACTGAACATTCCAACACACAGATACCAATATCAAAAGGCAGAACTGTCGATTTTTCAGACACTGACCATCTTAAATTACCGTATTTACGCGAATCTAATGCGCATCGTTTTTGGCTAAATGTAGTATTCAAAATTGGGTTGCGCATTCGATTCGATGGCTCATTAGATTCGAGTGCATCAGCAGTTTGCCGATGACTTCAACCAAATTTAAATCGTAACAATGGATTACTGTATTTTCAGCTACATTTACCGTTACATTTATCGTTGACATTTTATTGCATAGAGGATACAAACTGCTGGCTCCGAAATGTATGGGAACGCCGTTCGGGTGGGCTGTCCAATCCACCATCAATGCTTTGTCTGGACGCTACTTTATGTGTAAATCCATTGTTGTATAAAATATGGTACCTAAATTTAAATAAAATTATCATACCATTTATTGATAGTTTATATACAAATGTATTGTTGTATAAAATAAGATTAAAAAAAATTATCATACCATTGATGGGTATTACATTCGCTGGCAAACAATTTTTTTTATTATTTAAAGTTTTAAAATGGGGATGCACATTAGATTCGATGGCGCATTAGATTCGCATAAATACGGTAAATTGAATAATATTTAATAACTAATTCTTTTTATAAGATAAAACAATAAAAATTTGTTTATCTCTGAATAGGTGTCAAGTAAATGAATTATCACGAGATAATTCTTTTCATCAAATGAAAAGTTTTTAAGAACACAAGAGACGTTGAATGTGCATTTTTAAAATTTCAATTTTTAATTACATATTTGTAATAAGAATAATGATGATGTTACATGAAACATATGAGGCACAAAAACCTATTTAAAAAGAAATTTTGATTAAGTAAGAGACTTTTTGATAAAAATTGTGTCTTCTTACAATATTCCTTAAAAATATTTTTACACAACATACAAACCATTTTGCTTAAATTTTTCATTTTATCTTTAGAATCGTATAAGGAAACAAAACTGGGAATTAATTTGCACCTAAGTTAAATACTGATTATATAATAAAATTACTTAAGATTATATAATGTTTAAACAACTCTTATTACCCTTTTAAGGTATTAAATTATCTGTAATTGGAGGAAAGTCTTTTAAAAGTAATAACTCCTGACTTGTAAAAATATATCCAATTTAAAGACAAATACATTAATAAAAGACAGAAAAATCTTGAATAAGAAAAACATAAAAGTAATGCACTTAGAACGTGTCGAAATTACTAATTCAATACAAAAATCGTTAACTAGAAAAATATTATTTTTAAATGTTTAAAATTAGAAAGAAAGGAAAAAAGAAAAAAAATCAGGATTTAGTGCAGTAAAACAAACATGCTTTTTTAAAAGCGTCTTTGGACAGTGAAGCGTATAACTAACTTAATTTATTTCAAAGGAAATATCGTTTCATATTTTTGGTCAAAATTAGTAATTTAGAAAGTTTTTTATTCCTTTTATGGTAGCAAGATAAATGTAGATATCACAGTCTTATTTCCCATAGATTATTAGATATATAGAAGTTCTAGATTATTATGATAAATAATTATGCCAAGTAGAATAATTCAGATACATTTCAATATTATGTGCTACAATAATTAAAATGGTAATGAAATAAAAATAAATCTGAAAAATTAAATTAAACTTAAATCAAAGTGAAAGCATTCCAAATTCGTTAATAAAAGACAGAAAAATCTTGAATAAGAAAAACATAAATGTAATGCACTTAGAACATGTCTAAATTACTAACTCAATACGAAAATCGTTAACTTGAAAAATATTATTTTTAATCGTTTAAAATTAGAAAGAAAGGAAAAAAGAATAAAACAGGATTTAGTGCAGTAAAATAAACAAGATTTTTTAAAAAAGTCTTTTGACAGTGAAATGTATAACTAACTTGATTTATTCCGAAGAAAATATCGTTTCACATTTTTTGTAAAAATCAGTAATTTAGAAAATTTTTTATTCTTTCATTTTAGCAAGAGAAATGTAGATATCGCAACCTTATTTACCATAGATTATTAGAAATGTAGAAATTCTAGATTATTATGATAAATGATTATGCCAAGTAGAATAATTCAGATACATTTCAATATTATGTGCTTCAATAATTAAAATAGTAATGAAATGAAAATAAATCTGAAAAACTTTAATTAAACTTAAATCAAAGGAAAGCGATTCCATCCAAAGCTTGTAAAATTACTGTGCAAATGAACACATTTACCTTTCAAGTAATAAATGCTACCAAAAGTGGAAAAAAAATAATTATTAGAAATATAGAAGTTCTTGATTATTATGATAAATAATTATGCCATGTAGAAAAATTCCGATCCATTTCAATATTATGTGCTACAATAATTAAAATGATAATGAAATAAAAATAAATCTGAAAAACTTTAATTAAACTTTAATCAAAGTGAAATCATTCCCATCTACAGCTTGTAATATTACTATACAAAAGAAAAACCTTTACCTTTCAAGTAATAAATGCTACCCAAAGTGGAAGAAAAAAATAATTATTAGAAATATAGAAGTTCTTGATTATTATGATAAATAATTATGCCAAGTAGAATAATTCAGATACATTTCAATATTATGTGCTACAATAATTAAAATGGTAATGAAATGAAAATAAATCTGAAAAATTTAAATTAAACTTAAATCAAAGTGAAAGTGTTCCCATCGACAGATTGTAAAATTACTATACAAACGAAAACCTTTACCTTTCAAGTAATAAATACTACCCAAAATGGGAGGAAAAATAATTATTAGAAATATAGAAGTTCTTAATTATTATGATAAATAATTATGCGAAGTAGAATAATTCCAATCCACTTCAATATTGTGTGCTACAATAATTAAAATGGTAATAAAATGAAAATAAATCTAAAAAATCTTAATTAAACTTAAATCAAAGTGAAAGCGTTCCCATCCACAGCTTGTAAGATTACTATACAAACAAACACATTTACCTTTCAAGTAATAAATACTACCCCAAATGAGAGAAAAAACAAATTGGTTACACAGTTTGTACATCGTGGTATCCCTTTATTGCTTCATTGCACTTTCAATTTAGACTCAGACCCTTTTCAGTTAAAGAAGACGGATGAATGAGAAATTCCCCTTTTGTAAAGAGAAATCCGCCTTTAAACAAAAATTTCTCTTGGCAGAGTGCTTGTGTTTCACACGCGAGTGATAATAGCAAGGGTAATTTTAAACCGCATGTTATTGTGAAAGAGCGTATAACTGCATCTAATAGGTATCAAGATAAGGGTAAACTTGTGTAGGAAGTAATCAAGGAAAAATCAGATGTTTGTGAAAATGAAAGTCGTTTGTAGGTTTTAAATTACGCCAGCATATTTCTTCCCGCAGTGACTTTGTTTCAGCTGAATGTGCAATGATATTTTTATCCTAAAATTTAACCAATGTAAATATGTGTATCTTTAATTAGTTTTAGGTTTCGATTCTATCTTTTCTAGCATCGTTTTCTAACAACCATAGCGAACTTTTTTGTTTTTCTTGTGGATTCCTTACGGTTTCATAAATAATTAAAAATAGATTTTGAAGCTTAAACTACGTCATCGGTGTTATCCAAGGGAATTGCAAGTAACTTCTGATTGGTTGTCACAGACAACTATTTCACTACGATGTACAGGTTTTGCGAATAGTTTCTTCGTGAGTTTATGCCTCAATAAACTATTTCAGTTTGATCAAAGTATGCCATTTCCTGTCAACGGTTCCAGGACTGCAGGTTGACTTATCAGCTCGGAACTCTCTTTGAGATAAGCAAAAACCTCATTCATATATATACAGGGTGTCCAAAGTCGACAGCATAAACTCTGCACAGCTAGATTCCTCGTTGGGAATACATAAAAACTCCCCAAAGAAGTATTCCTGTACGATACATAGTTCACGAGAAAAATACGAAAAACAAAGTATAAAGTCACTGCCGGTACAAAAAAAAAACACTTTATTGGATATATCAACAACAGTATTTGCATATTTTTCCAGATGATAATGTTTAAAATATTCGCCTCGCATATCTCATCATGCATGCTAGCGCGCCATGGGATGACGTTAAGCCGTCGTTGAACTGTTATTTAAAAGACAGTATCTTGCCGCTACCGGTAATCTTCGTATGGTGGCCATGTATTCCGTTCTTGGCTACTGCTACATGCAACTGATGTAAGGAAGATGTAATGAAAATTCCTTACTAATTGTTAGGAAGTATGGCTCTGTACATACTGCTGTTGATATGCTTAATAAAGTGTTTTTTCTTTCACCGGATTTTAACATCATACTTGGTTTTCCGTATTTTTTCGTAAACTATGGATTGCAGAGGAGCGCTTCTTCGGGCAGTTTTTATGTACACCCAACAAGGAATCTCGCTCTGAATAGTTTATGCTGTCGTTTTCGGACACCCTGTATATATATATATATATATATATATATATATATATATATATATATATATATATTATATATATATATATATATATATATATATATATATATATATATATATATATATATATATATATATATATATATATATATATATATATATATATATATATATATATATATATATATATATATATATATATATATATATATATATATATATATATATATATATATATATATACATATATTTATACGTATACATATATTACATAAATATATATGTATATATATTTAAAAAAATAAGAATTTTGTTAAATGAAGATTTAATAATTGGAAAGATGCAATGTTAGTTTAAAATAGAAAACTTATAAAAAATTGGCATAGAAGCATATTACTATATCTCAAGTAGGATTCAAAAATTGTTTGAAAAGTATTAAAAGTGATTTTAATACTTCAGGAAGAAGGAATAATAAAAAAAGTTTAACACGAAATTTTGGATACTAAAAATACTTATTTTCTTAGTGATAACTTAAAGGAAATTAATTTTAGGAAACTGTTATTGAAGAAAAAACTTTTTTTGTGATAATAACAAAGCTTTTTTAAACTTTTTATGAGATTCATCAAAATAACCCTTTTATAAAACCCTGAAAACTGTCGTAAACTTGCATCGCAATCACTTATGTTCGTTGATCCATCCAATCATACAAAATGTGCTATTTGTGAAGTATTAGGACAACAACTTGAACAAACGCATTGAAGTAAACAACTTTCTAAAATTAGTTAGAGAGTAAGATTTTTCCAGTAGCACAGTAAAAATAATTTAAAAGACACCACTGTCGCAAATAAACACTTAGTTTATAGAGGTTGAAGAATTTTTCTGTGTCTCGTAAATTTATTCGTCTTAAGAGTAATTCTATAATCCCAGGGAAGCATCCGTCTTGAAACTTCAGTTCCAAGAAATCTTTAAACTACACATTCCAAAACTGTACAAGAATCTTATTATAAGAAGGGAAATAAAAGCCATCACTAGAATTTTAAGACTTGCTAAAAGGTCGTAACTATAAAGCTGGAATGGCCAAAATGGAGATTGCAGAAGGTTTTATCGCATTCTTTCTGGGACTTTATATTTTCAATTTAAGTCTAAAACTTCCCCTATAACAAGACATTCTTATCTGTTTTATTTCATCGTATCGAGATTTTATCGAAAAATACTGATGCAAAACTAAGTGCTGAAAGGATTTCTATTAAAAACAACACAATTGTGTTTTGAATAATGTTAACTGGCAATTAAATTCATAAAAATTCTTATTCTCTCTTAAAAAAGATAGCAATGTCTAAATACCTATTTTTTTTAAATTGTACTTAGAATTTATCTACGTGCTTTGAATCTTTTGTTCAAATTTCTTCTAAACTGCGTGTTTCAAATTAATTTAAATTAAGTCGATTTCCTTAATATTTGGTAGTTGAAAAACAAAACATACACAACTAAAATATATTTAATTATCATTTAATTAAAATCATATCATTGTTATTGGATTTATTCATCATTAAATTATTTCATTCTTATATTGTAAACAAAGCATGATATTTTTGCAGTTATACTAGACTGCCATCTAACAATCATTAACATAATCATTATTAAAGATAGAAATTTCATTCAGTGGATTTATGCCCACTTTGAAGATTAAAACTACTGCTTAAATTTAACTCAAAATGGCTAGATGCCATTCATACCATCAATGGGTTTTAACCGTTTGAGTCCCAATCAGCGCGATAACGCTATTCAGTTTTATGTCTAGAAAACTCAACATACTCCTAGTGTTGTGGACCACTTATGGATCTTAATCATTAAAATAATCATTATTAAAGATAAAAATTTCATTCAGTTGATTTATGCCCACTTTGAAGATTAAAACTACTGTTTAAATTCAATTCAGAACGGCTAGATGCCATTCATACCATCAATGGGTTTTAATCGTTTGAGTCCCAATCAGCGAGATAACGCTATTCAGTTTTATGTCGAGAAAACTCAATATACTCCTAGGACCACTTATGGACCACTTATGTTGTGGACCATTTATGTATCTTAATCATTAGCATAATCATTATTAAAGATAGAAATTTCATTCAGCTGATTTATGCCCACTTTGAAGATTAAAACTACTGCTTAAATTCGATTCAAAATGGCTAGATGCCATTCATACCATCAATGGGTTTTAACCGTTTGAGTCCCAATCAGCGCGATAACGCTATTCAGTTTTATGTCAAGAAAACTCAAAATACTCCTAGTGTTGTGGACCACTTATGGATCTCCATCGGCTGTCAAAGTCATGCGTGATCAGATTTAATAACGCAAGTGCATCACACAGCTATTCTTTTTATGTAAGGGTGTTTTACGCCGACGCATCCGAAGACAAACGGCAGCAAACTTTTGATGACCAGTCACCACCACAGCGACTTATAACTGCTTCAAAGTCGCTGTTGACCTACGAGAGGTCCTTCATGGCTTTATTTTAATGGGATCCAACCAATTCAGGAACAAACACTACAGAGGTAAGATCTAGACTACCAAGAAGAACGCTAAAAAAAGATCCCTCAGGTACCCCGGGTTCATAAAGCCCATACGGGAGGAGTGCCCCTGGGAGACATCCTTTTATGTAAGTAATACATTTTACAATAAGCATAATATTGAAGCATATGTGTTTAGAATATAAAATAGATAAAGTGTTATCTTACCTTTTGGGATTTATCGACATAAAATAAAAGAAGTGCTACAGTACTCCTTGGTCTTTTCTTACCCATGTTAATAAAGCTTGAGTTGCGCTGTTCGGGATTCTTCGACAGTGTTTTTTCGAAACCCTTTGAGACTCAAACGGTTAATAACCAGTATTCCAATACTGAAAATCAACGCCCTATCCGTCTGGACATCGTAAAGCTAATTAACAACTCAATGCTTTAATATATCTAACTTTATAAATAGCTCTAAGTAAACGGTAAGCTTAAAATTAACTGTACAAAAAAGCAATTAATAATTTCACCACTGAAACACAATTTGCACAATTTGTATCACAGAAAGCATTTTTAAAATATTTTAAGTGTAAAAGTATACTTTTATTGTGACCCTAAGGTACACATGAAGTGCTCATTGTTTATAATTTATTATTCATTAAAATCCCCTTTAAACTGAAAATGAATTAGTAGTAAAATTGTAATGGTAGGTGGACTACTTTATTCCACGTACCTAGAAAATGTTCCACTTTGTGATATGCTTTAAATTTCCTTTGTTGTTTCAGATATTTAATTGCAATACCTCACGATCAGATTTCCGTCATATGTATCCTCAAGGGAAATTTGAAAGAATTGCAATGAAATTTTAATAGTAAATGTCGTTTGATTTAAATGTTAGACTTCTAAAATGGTTGAGACTGCATTTAACCGGGTATATTCATTATCTTCATTTGTTTTACTGAACTACTGTGGTCTTCATAGGTGTTAATTGCACACTGGTGTGCAAAACTGAAGCAACAGGTAGGGTTTTGCCATAACTCCACAAAAAATCATCTGAGACATTAAATTCAGAAATTAGGCAGAGTATTATGTATGAAAGGGATGACGAAAGTATCGGCGCTGAGCATGGTTGGCAAAAACCCGGGTTTTTCAGAAAAAAAACCAACCCAATATTATCAAGGTTTATCAAGGTCAATTTATCAAGGTTTTTGATATACTTTAATGGGTTTTATATGCTTTTTTGGGGATTCGAAAACTATTCAGGTTTTTTGTTATGTAAGAGGACAGGATATATAATTAATTGTATGATTAAAATAAATTTAAAATGTTAATAATTTTTTTAAATTGAAAAATTGAAAAATCAATTTTAAAATATGCAGAAGACATTTTTGTCTGAATTAAAGGAAAATTTGAAATCTTAACAAATTTTTTTCATATTATAAAATTTTTCTAACATCAAAAAACTAGTTTTGAATGGCGATTATTTTATACTAAAAGTTGGCTTTGAAATAGTTGCATTTGAAGTTTTTTCTTTTCAATAAAATGTATTAAATTATAGCTCTATATTTATTAACAGTATTGTGTTATTAAAGCATTTAGAAGATTATTTTTTTAGTTAATTTGTAAGTTATATATGATAAGTAGCAAAACTAATTATATATATTATCCCCATGTTTATTTATTTGCAGTTGTTATACATATTTTCCCAATTTTTCTTGTCCATTTTTCAATTAATTTTATCACATGTAATACTTCAATATTCCTTTTTTTTCATCATACATTCTTATTAACTTTATTGAATTTAGATTTTATTGTATTTGTTATACAGATAAATATTTTTTCCTGAATAGTTTTTAAGTTTTTGTTTTTTCTAGCAGTTTAGACCCCCTCAAATTAAACAAAATCCAGGAACATTGTCAAAAATTAAATATGTAATATATATTATAGTTTAATTTAATATATTTATTATTAGTTAAATATGTGGAATTTTAAATAAAGATTTTGAGAACCCAATTTTGAAAAAACCCACGTGGGATTTTTTGAAAAAACCCGCCCGAGTTTTTTCGGGTTGGGCAGATGAATCCAACCCTGGCGCTGAGAAAGGAATACAACGTATACGGTATGGAATCAAACAAAAACAAGCTTTATTGAACGCATAGTATTGTGACTCATGATTGTCTATCGAAGAGGAAGAACAGCAAGCAGATGTTCCTTAATATGGGATATGCCCTCCCCTACCTGCAATAGTTGCTTCTCACCGTCTGCGCATACTAAGAACTAACTGGTTCAACATTCCTTACGGGAGGAGTGTCCATTCCTCAATCAGCATCTTTTTAAATTGTTGGGTGTTCTCCGGAGGATGTTAGCGTGCTTCAATACTTCTCCCCAAATCATCCCACACATGTGCGATGGGATTTGAATCAGGGGAGTTCGCTGGCCAATCCTTCGAGATATATCTTCCCTTTCCAGTAGCTCCTCAACAGCAAGTGTACCACGAAATGAAAACTGTATAAAAAGCAAATTTAAATTAATAAAATTTGAGTTTGAAGTTTTTATTCTTTTTGTAATCCTATTTCGAACTATATTCGTGCATTAAAACCATCTTTAAAAAACTAGAGCAGGGATGAGCAAATGAATTTTGGCTTTAAAATAACAAAAAATAAATTAAATAAATAAATTTTTCTAAGATTTTCCAACTGTAAAAATATTTCAAGTCCATTCTTGTATGATGATGTGCGTGACACTATGAATTAAAATTACAAAATAGGTTTTAATAATCTCTTGTTATGTACCCATTTGCAGGACTACATTTTCAGCTCTTACAACTTTGTGAACTGGGCAACTTTGTATTGGGCCTGGCTGTCTCTCGGTGTAGGAAAAAAACATTAAAGAACATGATTAACCTTTTACAGGCCGAATTCAGATCCAGATATATTTTAAAATATTTTTTTGCATATCTTGCCTTCTAATGCTTCATTTAAGGTATGTTAGTCATTTAATTGTGGGAAAAAAATTTCTTTTACGATTTTAATGATATTCCCAATTGGGAACATTGGCCACTTCTGATTATACACTGGATTGACAAATTGAGTAGAATGATGTATATATAAAATATTAAATAAAAAGAAAAATAATTAGAATAAATTTAAAATTTATTTTTAAATTTAAGGACAGATATTAATAAAGTTTAAAAATTATAAATTTAAATGAAAACAACATTTTCTTAAACAAATATCAAAAACATGAGTTTATACCTTTAAGCCATGATATATTGGAAATCAATGGAGATGCAATTTTTTCTTGCACTCATTGCAAGCTAATCTTGCATTGAATGTGCATTTTGCACATCTACATTTGTGTTGTTTGTACAAGAAAATGGCCATCACTTTTTCTCTGCGATATAGGACAGTAAACTTTGAGTCCAGGTTGAGGCCTAACTTTCCTTGGTGCAATTCTTAGAAGAGCGGTTGTAACTTGTAGTTCACAGACAAAATACATTTAACACCTTTCAAAATAATATCTGAGAAACGAACGCACTAGATTGCTAATAGAATTGAAATACCTTCCATAAAATTAGGGAATTCCCTTTCATTTGATACCTCTTTCAAGAAATGATCTCCGTAAAGGAAATTATTTCTTCAAGTATATCGGCAACAGTCCATTGTTCCCAATTGGGAACATCAATAATTAATAAATTATTCCAGGTACGTTTCTAATTATTAATGTCGAATTTCATGTTTTAAATAAATTAAAGTTATTTTAAGGATACCAATCGGATTATAGAAGCATTAGATGTTTTTTTTTTACATTTATGTGAATTTTTAATATGTCCTCTATAGAAAATGATGAAAAGGGTCATTTTTTATGATATTTTATACCTTTTACTATTAATCACAGTAATATAGCTTTTATTTTATAAAATCTAGTAGTCCTTTTAATACATTTGCTAATTTTTTGTATCAGTATTGATGAAATTTAATTTTAAATAATTTATTAATATTATGTTCCCTTTTGGGAACAATGGCTGTAAAAGGTTAAAAAGGGTTGTTTGAATTTGTGATAGAAAATCAAATCAAAATACTTTCTGACGTAATAAAAAAAATGTAGTTGAAAGGAAATATTACATTTATAAATAGGATTGAATTAGTTGGCACACTATTTTAATAATTAACTCTTCAATTCTAAATTAAAAATATGTTTAATAATTTAATAACTCTATAGGTCATGTCTTGGTGGATGTAGTAACAAGAGAAATAGAGATATATCTATGCTAGTTTTGTCAATGTAGTGATTTACTGCTGCCTAATATCTATAAAATCACGAATTTTTAGTAATTTGCGAGATTGAAAATTAAGGTCCTTGTTGTATAAACAATGTAACCTACCTACTAACTTTACTGTAGCAATACAGTGGGTTCTTTGATGTTGTTTGGATGGAGGCACAAATAAGTCAGTCCTGACTAAAGTATTACCAAAATAACACTCGGTGGTAACAACGGACTGTTGTGGATCTGTAAGAACCTCTATGGGAATCACTGAGTTAAACTAAGAGGATTTTCTTCACTGAGAACAGCTGCATTTTTAGGTAACATGTACGCACAATGTTTTAATAATTAACTCTAAAATTCAAAATTAAAAGCATGTTTAATAATTAGTAATAACTCCATTGATCATGTCTTGGTGGATGTAATAACAAGAGAAATAGAGATATATCTATGCTGGTTTTGTCAATGTAGTGATTTGATGCTGCCAAATATCTATAAAATCACGAATTTTTAGTAAAAATTAAGGTCCTTGTTGCATAAACGCTGTAACCTACCCACTTACTCTACTGTAGCAAATACAGTGGGTTCTTTGATGTTCTTTGGATGGAGGCACAAATAAGTCAGTCCTGACTAAAGTATTACCAAAATAACACTCGGTGGTAACACAGACTGTTGTGGATCTGTAAGAACCTCTATGGGAATCACTGAGTTAAACTAAGAGGATTTTCTTCACTAAGAACAGCTGCATTTTTAGGTAACATGTACGCACAATGTTTTAATAATTAACTCTAAAATTCAAAATTAAAAGCATGTTTAATAATTAGTAATAACTCCATTGATCATGTCTTGGTGGATGTAGTAACAAGAGAAATAGAGATATATCTATGCTGGTTTTGTCAATGTAGTGATTTGATGCTACCTAATATCTATAAAATCACGAGTTTTTAGTAATTTGTGAGATTTAAAATTAAGGTCCTTGCTGCATAAACATTGTAACCTACCCGCTTACTTTACTGTAGCAAATACAGTGGGTTTTTTGATGTTGTTTGGATGGAGGCACAAATAAGTCAGTCCTGACTAAAGTATTACCAAAATAACACTCGATGATAACACAGACTGTTGTGGATCTGTAAGAACCTCTATGAGAATCATTGAGTTAAATTAAGAGGATTTTCTTCACTGAGAACAGCATTTTTAGGTAACATGTCTGAATAGCATTATCTCATACTGATTCTCTTTAACAGTCTATTGCTTTATATTATCCAAAACCTCGGATACAGGCAATGCCACATAAGGGTTCGAAATCTATTTGACAGATATTTTGCTTCGTCACAAGAATCTCAGATTAATTTCCCTTGGTTACAAACAATACAAACCACGTCTTAGAAATTGTCCTTCTATCCCCTATATAATAATAGAATAAGTTGTCTGTCCGCGAATTTCTGAAGCGGTTGTACCTGGAATGGATGCAGGCATACGTATTGGATTTTTCATGGGTTAGAGTTAGCAAAATGGAAAGCGAGTTCGAAATCCACCCCATCCCCCCTTTTCGAACGTTTAATGCTATTATTTCAAGCCTTATCCTTCTTCTTATTCTATACGAAATTCATTCTTGATAGGATGGCAAAGGCGGAGAGTAATATTTAAATTTCTGGACTGTTTCTACTTAAATCTTCATATACTCTAATTAGTTTACTCTCAAAGTGCAGGCGTTGGTAGAATGTCCGCCCATTTGACCGTTATACTTCTCGGGTTGACGGTTCTATCCTCGACGCAACCAAATTTTTTAATGTCTAATAAATTTAATATTTTCTGCTTTTTCTTTCAATTTCTTATTCCGAAAGTTGTTTTATTATTTTTAAAGGAAATTTTTACTATTTTTTCAAATTTTATAATTTTTATTATTATCCATATTGGATTTTTGATGAGTTAGGTTTTGCAAAATTCAAAGCGAGTAAAGTTTATCTTTTATTAAACTATAGATCCGATTCTGAAGTAAATTGGTATGAATAAGCTTCGTATCACAGCAAAAAATACTATACTATTAAAATGTTTGAAATCCACCCTGTCCCCTTTTCGAGCGTTTAATGACGTTATATCAAGCCCCATTTTAAGAGCAAGCGATTAAACTTATCAATTTATCACATAATAAATAGGTAAAAATAACAATTTTTTTCTAGCATTATGACTTCATTCATTTAACCATCTCATTAAATCATTTCTTATTTTAAATTATTTAAATATTTTCTGCATTATTTTCATACGTTTTATCACTAAACTTAGATATTATATAAATAATTTTCTTTTTTATTTGACTTAAATAATAAATTAAGTACATATGTCATAATTTTAATCGATTATTTTTGTTGAAAGGTAATTCTCAGCTAAAAAAACAAACCATATTTTTAACTGCCTCATAGGGTTCTTTGCAATTGTGGAAAATTAAAAATTTTACTAATCCCGTCATATGACGGGCTATATGCTAGTGTTATTATAATTACACTTTGTGTATATTTTTATTATTATATTTTAAAGTTTTCTTGACTTTTAGATCACCTTTTATATAAAATTAATTTGTAGATAAACTTTATTTCAGTGGTTATTCATAACTACAGGTATAATATTCATACCTTGCTTGTTATATTTTTCAACAAACTAAATAATTTGTTAACTAAAGACACCACGAACTAAATGTAATATTTTTTCTTTATCAAAACAAAAATTTATGCTTTTATGATGGTTGTAACGTGTAGTTCCTTCTGGGATTGTTCGTACCTTAATATAATATAACGACTGCTTTCATTAAGCGGTTTGTTACCTCGCTGTTCTCAAAAGCCATAAAATTACTTACTTATATTTAAGATGTTTAATATAATTTATTAAGCTCCTTAATATTTATAAGAATTTTTTTTTTCACGTAAACATTTATTAAGTTAAATAAGGTAAAATATATTATATCTTAATGTGCAGAATTTATTAACGGAAAAAGCTGTACATCCCACTGTTTTGCCACTTAGATATTTATATGGGGGTTTCTTTAAATTTTGAATATTTCTATAAGGTATATGTACATTTATATATATATATATATATATATATATATATATATATATATATATATATATATATATATATATATATATATATATATATATATATATACATATATATATATATATATATATATATATATATATATATATATATATATATATATATATATATATATATATATACATATATATGTATATATATATATACATATATATGTATATATATATATAATATATATATATGCATATATATATATATATATATATATACATATATTTATACACACACACACACATATATATATATATATATATATATATATATATATATATATACATATATATATATATATATATATATATATATATATATATATATTTACATATATATATGTATATATGCATATATATGTATATATATGTATATACATATATTTATACACACACACACACACACATATATATATATATATATATATACATATATATATATATATATATATATATATATATATATATATATATATATACACCATTATCATCTGTTTAAATACTTTGTAAATTTCTAAACATATCTGCTTTTTTTCAGAATAATAAAAGAAGGGGACATTAATAGTACATAAAACAACATAAATATGAGTTGGTATGTTTTGATACTATTGTTTAAATTTTTTCCGCATATCATTTTCATTGTACTTGAAAAAATACTCAGTGAAGTTCTGTTCTTCATCTTCAAAACTTTTAATATTTTTATAATAAATCTCTGCTTGTGATTATGTCTGTTCCGCAGACAATGAGATGGTGCCACTACATGTTTGTTAAACTTTTAGTCAAAGTTATCTCTTTTAACTAAATTATTGGTTTTATGTTTTTGTGTATTGTATATTATTTTTTACATTGTGAATAAATTCTGTATGTGTAATTATATGTTTATTTAATTTGATAATTGCAGTTGTATGTTCAGACTCTGTTATCTATTCACCAACATACAATACAGATAAACGTTATATTATTTTGGATATGTTGGCATAATCATATAATCTCTATGCTGTTGTATGAAATATGTTTGTACAGATAAAGAAGTGTATCTGTTAAAATATGTAAATATGCATGCACTATATTTGAAACAAACGTTTGGATTGTATCTTCTTCAAAATTTACTACATAATGGTTATTGCTTAGTATGAATATCTCATTATATAGAAAAAACACTTGGTTTCCGTCAGAAAATACTTATCTCATCCGGAATTAAATTACTTTTACGTCTAACAATTCAGTAATACTAAAATATTTGGGTATTGTTAAATTCTACCATCACACAGAAGCACACAATATTTCTAAACTTATCTACTGTTTTCCATAATAGTAATAATTAGATAAAATCGTTTAATTAGAAGAATGAGTCATTAATGGCATCAGGAACAGTACAAAAAAAAATACAGGGCTAAGCCGTTTTAATACAATTTTTTTTTCAAAATAAATTGCTTTCCCTTCATTTCCTGCTTTTTCATCATATTATTATATATAAACTAAATTGAATAAAAGTCATTAAAATTATTTCAAATTTTTACTGCCTCGCAGAACAAAACACACGTTATTTATTTACGCCCTTCTTTTGTTTAGGGACAAAAATGCTCTAAACTTTTGTAATTGAATTTTTAAATGAAACGTAATTTATCTTCCATTGTGAAATACCAGAAACAATGGAATTAAATACTCTATCGCGCGATGCTTTCAGAAAAGTTAATTAGGATGACTGTGTAGGTTTGGAAAAACTTCAGTTTATTTTAATGAACTTCTATGGGGTTAATGAATAAATCTAAACATCAAATTGCAGATAATGAAATTTCCTCTATTTAAATAAATATAAATCCTTTAATTTTTTTTATTATATTGTGTAGCACAATAAGATCAATCCAAACTCTTAAAATGGGAATAAACATGTTTTAATATAGATCCAATAATTTAGTTTATATGTTAATAAATTTTTTTACAGGCATTATATAACCATTGTAAAAAATTTTCTAAAATGCTTGATTAAATTAGATATTTTAAGGCATAAATGATAATTTAAAATTTAAAATAATATGCTAAATTCATAAAATAAAAAAGCATTCTCGAAAGGCTTGATTTTTATTTATACGTTTTATCACTGAACTTAGATATTACGTAAATAATATTTGGCTTAAATAATAGATTAGGTACATATGTGATAGTTTTAAATTTAAACATCGATTATTTTTGTTGCAATTTTACTACCGGTATTAACAATAAATTCTATCTACCTCCAGGGTGTAATGGAAATGATAGTTTAATTCCTTTACTTCCAATAATTACAATGGCAAAAAAAAAACTTAACGATAATTTCGACGTAGCTAAGAAAACTTTGAATAATCTTTCTAAATGAATTCAAAGTTATTCTAAACTATATTCACAGTATTGGGAGACTTTAGAGGAGTATTACGATAAAAAAAATTATTAAGCGTGTACCATATAATTGTTAGCCAAAAAACAAACCATTTTTTTACCGTCCTCATAGGGTACTTTATAATTCTGTAAAATTAAATATTTTACTTATCCCATCATATGACGGGATATATGCTAGTAATGTCAAATTAAAGTGATAGACACTTGAGAGACCACTATAAAACTTATCTAATTCGAATAATTTTGCTGATAAGAAACATGAAAATTTAATCTTCATATTGATCATTGAGATCTTCCCATAGCCGTGCCTGGAATTTATTTAAAACACATTGATGCCAATTTTTGCAAAGAATAGATTGAAATAAAACACAAGAATATGTGACATAAGGTGAATTACGGAAATTTTAGTGTTACACCTTTTAAAAGAAACAGAAAAGATATGTGGTCACCCCTCACCAAAACGCCAGCTTTGCATCGATTTTTCACACTATAAATTAGATTATCCAGAAATGTTGGCCGTAATAAAGTTTATTCAAAACTTAATAAAGTTTATTAGCACCTTAAAGCTTTCAGAGACTAATAGGTGGGGTTATTCAGATGTAAATCGGTGTGGTAGTGCGCCCCGCACATGGTCTGTCTATGCAAATCTGGGGAATGTGCGAGTAACTCCAGTCTCTGGATTTTTCCCCCTGAAGATAATCAATTATTAGTGCAGCTTGACGACAGATTAGATTATCGTACATTAAGAGGAATTTAATACCGATTGCACCCATGAACATCTTGGCAGGATGATCAAGAGCTTCATTTCCTTATATACAAAAAAATCTCAATTGCAATGGTAGAAATGTTTAGATCAATGCAGTAAGTCAAAATGATGTCCTCCTATACCATAAATTCAGCTTATTTGTATCTGTATCTTTTTCAGACATTTGCAGGCTTATTTGTACTTTTCTCAAATTGTAACACATCGAATATCACTCTTTAAACAAACAGTAAGATTGACCGTAAAGTAAAATCGATTCCAGTCCATGATACAAAACTCTTCTACTCACCTTATAATTCAGAGTAAATCTAAATAAATGAGTTTATTCCAGAAAATTCCCTTACAATCCTAATTGCTCTCAGTTACTTGTTTCTTTTCGCAGTTATTGCCACATAACGGTAATCGAAGGCTGTTGTTGCACGTTTTCAACTTTGACTAGATTTTCTATGCTCATTTCTCCTTTCAGCCATTTTCAGATTCTTAACATGAACCTACTGGATATTTTTTTAAGTTTTCAAGAACCCTGTCAGCGTCTGTGTGTTTCATTCTTCCTGCTGCACATCACTTCTCAATCTTTCAGTTGTGTTTTGAACGATATATTCCACCTACAACAAGAAAAAAATTTAACTGAACTACCATTACTAGCCTATTTCCTTCCGCAAACATTCCCCAATACCTACTGAGTCTGTTGTGGTGCATTTTCGACCTTGAACAAATTCTCTATGTACATTACTAATGTCTTTATACTGTTTCCAGATTCTTGACGCGACTCTTTTGTCTATATTTAAGACTTTACAAACCCCTGTCAGGTTCTGTCCTGTTTCATTCTTCCTATAAAACGCCATTTTTCTCAATCCTTCAGTTGTCTTCTGAAAGATGTATTCCACCTATATCAAAAAAAAAAATAATAATAATAATAATAATAATCAGAAATATCGTCATTTCCCAATTTTTTTCGAAAAAATTGCCAAATGAGTCTGTTGTGACACATTTTCGACCATAACTAATTACCTCTGTACATCTCTGTACATGTCTTAATACTTTTTTTCAGATTCTTAACTCGACGCTTTTGGCTATTTAAGTCTTTACAAATGCCCGTCAGTGTTCATCCAGTTTTGTTTTCCAGATAGTACATCATTTCCGTCAATTCGACAGTTGTCTTCTGAACGAAGTATTTCACTTCCAACAAGAAAAAAATTTATCTGAACTACCGTCGCCAGTCTCTTTTCTCAAACATTGCCAAATAACGGTTGAGTATGATGTATCACACTTTCGACCTTGATCGAGTAGTCTATATAGACTACCGACATTACCAATGTCTTCATACTGTTTCCAGATTTTTGTAGATACACTTTTGGCTATTTTTAAGTCTTTGCAAACCCCTGTCAGTCCCTATCCAGTTTCATTCTTATATAACACCATTTTCTCAATCCGTCACTTGTATACTGAACGAATTAGTCCACCTACTACAAGCAAAAGTGCCATTCAACAAATCCCAAAGTCTTTAAAATCAGATTTCAAATCTTCTACTTGCACTCCTTTACATATACTGAAATGACGGACTCGAAAATTTGCATATTTTTCTGTAGCAAAGGTGAATTTCACTGGGCTATGTAATAACGTTCACATTACGTTACAAATCAGTCACTTTTCATCGAAGTTCAGTTAATAAAATTGACATAAAGCTGATTTTTATATTTGTTACTTTATTTTGTGTCAGAATATTTTCTGCTTATTAAAGTTCATTTAATGAACTTTTTTATAGGGAGAACAAGGGGGTCTGGGCCCTCACCGAAGTATTTTCAATGTATGTATTACAAAATTGTTATAAATCTTATTAAAATTTATATATATTGCTAATTTTCAATACAAGAGCTGAAAAATTGTTACCAAGCACGTAAAACTATTTCTTCACAATAGAACTGGACACTAGTGTTTTACAAATTTAGCATTACTTTTCTTGCGTATAGGCACTGCTATAAATAAAAATAAAGTTTTAAACACGCTGACCTTAAAAACTAGAGAATTAATTTACTACTATAAAATGTAGTTTATAAATTATTGATTATGCCATTCTATTCTGTTTTCAGTTTTTGTTGCCATCCAACGAAAATAATTTTCTAAAATATAAAAAATAAAAAGATATGTCGTAATGCCTTTTTTAGTATTTTATTTTCCTATTTGTTCAGAAAATTACCTTAATTTGAATTTGGCCTTAAAATACTGAAGCGCAAATTAAACATGCTTCAGTGCGTACCAGGCAAATTTAAACTTGGAAAAAATGTATTATTAAATTTTAATTATAAGCTTTTATAATTAAAAGATAAAATCTGGTTTTAAACAAATTTTTCAAGATACAATAAAGTTATGTACGGTGTTGCTGATCAGTTCTATCACGTATTTATGTCTGAAAAAATAAGGATGTATTTAATAATCTTATGCTTGTATGTACATTGTATGCTTTTGTAAGTATTGAAACGTAAGTGTTTTGTGTAATTTTGTGTACGTATATTTTTTATGAGATTCAAAGTTCACTCACAAAGATACAATCTGGTTTCAAATATATTTTTCATGATACAATATGTTATGTGTAGTGATGCTGATCAGTTTTATCACGTATTTATGAAGAAAAAATAAGGATGTATTTAATAGTCTTATGTTTGTATGTAGTTTGTATGCATATGTACGTAAAGAAACGTAAGTATTTTGTGTAATTTTATGTACGTAATTTTTTGATGAGATTCATAGTTCACTGTAATTTGTATTAAGATTTTGGAACTTCCCAGAAAAAAATTCTGGCTATGACATTAGTTAAAACAACCTCAATTTTAATAAATAAGTTTCATAAAATTTTTTAATTTTAATAAACTCCATATATTTCTAATAAAAGAACTTCATGTTATGGTTTTTAAAAATAAAATAACCATGCAAAAGTAAATTGGTTTGAGCCATACGTGTCTGCAGACTAGATTATCTAAAACTAATCGTCTGAAACACGGGCAATAAATTTAACTACCAGGGCTATGTTTATCTATGATCTTTTTTATTTAGTCAAATGTACCAATACTTTCAACCCCGATACTGCTTGTTTTGCTTCTAATCTTGAAACTCTGCCAAATAAGGAAATAAATGAATCCAGATAAACAAAAATTTCGCTTGAAACTTCAAGAGTAATAAAATAATATTTGAGAAGACTTGACATTTTCCAAATAACATACAGCAATCTTGCTTTGCTCAATATATTCATTTTTATATATTTTTATCATATATTGCTTGTTAGCAAGCTTGAGATACATAACTTTATTTATTTGTTTCCTTTTGGGATCAGCTGTATATGCTAACAAGAAATAACCGAATATACCTCTCACACAAAAACGCACAAATGAAAATATGGAAGACCATTGAAAATGTAATTTACAACACTGAAGAATCCAAATTGGATATCAAAGGTTTTTATACTCGTACAATCGAGTATTTTTAAATTTAAAATTACTTTCTGATTGGTTTTCAAATGATTTATTTTATAGATTTGTGAAAGACTCACGTTTTTCACAGCAACTTAGAGAGGATGTCTGATAAACCACTCAATATAAAGACGATATTGCCGCTTTGAAATGAAGCGTAAGAGTCTCTATAGCCAAATGGTCATCATACTAGACTCTCACTTAAGAAATCGCGAGTTCAAACCCAGGTAGTGACGATATGGTTTAAAATCCGTGCAAATATTTATTTAATTCACTTATCTATATTCTACTTTATTTCGTATTCCAGGAGATTCTGGAACTTTCTTTAGTTTGCCAGAAAAGTATCCTGGAATAATTACCATTTCTCTTTGTTGAGCAGTAAAACTTTCATCGCCTTTCCAGACAGATTTCTGGAACTTTCCCTGCTACTATAAAAGCCAAAGATTTCTCAGTCACAGAGAGCTCTGAGTTCAGAGCTGTGCAGAGCTTGCTATTGTACTTCGGTCTTTGAGTTGAGTTAATAAAGTAGATTAGCTCTACTTCTTGTGTGTTTTATTGTGTTCCACATTAAGCCCCTGAGTCACAATATCTTTTAAAATCTCTAAAACTCTCACTTCGAAATTTTTTATATGTATGTCGATAAAAGAAAGTTTAAATAAATTATTGTCATTCTAAACAAAGGGAAAAAAATTAAAAGTAAAACAACAGCCGTAAAAAAATATATTTTTTTTAGTTCTTTATCCACTACGTTACATTTATGTCTCCAAAATTTGGAAATTTAGTGACATTCACCTCTTCGGGCTCACTTTACACTCACTTATACATTTTTGGTATAAATTTTCATTACACAATTTCCTTAATGCAGGTGAGCCTTAAAATAATCTAATATTAGTCAATACTTTATATGCATATAGATAGAGTAGGTTCTAGTAATATGGAATACTCATGTAATATTTCTGTTTGATGATGGTATCTAACAGTGTCCACTAGGAACACATCAAGATGAGCTCCAGAGCTCTGTAAACAGTCTCGCCAGGTTTGTAGCAGATGGTTTTTGATTTATTTCTGTCATCTAAAAGATTTTGCAGATAAGCGTCTAAATATTTATAAAAATATTTGTCGGTAAAGGCAACGTTCTTGTAATTGGAGGGTTGCAGGTTGGGAGTCCAAGCCGGCCTAAGATCTGCCGTATTGGTTAAAGGTGACTGGGGCACGTAAAATATGTTCTTGGTCACAATGTCTTCCAAGTTCTCAATCAATATCTTTGGGGGTGGCAGGCAAAGCCTATAGGTCTTCTGATTGGTCACTGCTTCAAAGTTATGAGGACCCACTTGAGCATAAGTTGTTCTTTCACTCTTTAGGTCCTCGTTAAAATCGAAAGGCACACCCCTTTGCCTCAAAACGAGTAGCCTTTGGCTCATTCGTGCTTGGTCTGACCAAGTGGCATAAGCCACTAACAACAAGTTAAAATATGTTTTAGGTATCAGGAAAAGAAAATCACCTTAATATAGCTACCTCAGCAGATTGGCCCCAAACATTAAATTACAACTTTTACACACGCATAAGTCGTACATTATCTACCTGAAATCACGGTATTTACTTTTTTGTAACCTGAATTAGCACTGATCACACTAATCCTACTACAGTTTTAGCTTGACTTGAGGAAGAAATCATCCTTTCACCCTTGAGGTGCTAGTTAAAGAAAAAGGCACAAACCTTTACCTTAATACGAGAATCGCGTTTGGTTTGACCAAATAGCATAAGACAGCAACAAGTGTATTATTACACGAGGGAAAGTTTTTGGAGCAAATAAATAAGTTCTTATATAAATAAGTTGCATGAAAAATTATTTACTGTGAAATTTATGTAATGTTCCATATTTCATCTCCTATTCATTATTTCCCGCTATAAACGACTGGATAATTTTTATGGAAAATTATTTATAAAATCAATTTTTTTCCTTCGTAGTAAGTTATAAGAATCTATTTATAAGATTCAGCTTGTTAAAAATATGATTACACAAGTTGAAATACTATAACCTTAAACATGATGAAAATCAAATATAGTATTCTGTATTACCCAAGCCTACTCTATATGTGTGCGTGCATGTGTATTTGTTTGCTTGAAATTTATGTGCCATATTATCCCCTCCTATTCATTTCCCTCTATAAACGACTAGACAATTTTTATGGAAAATTGTTTACAAAATTAATTCTTTTTTCTTTGTAGTAAAAATCAAATAATAAAATTCAACTTGTTAAAAATATTATTAGGTAAACTTAAATATTATTACCTCAAATATCAGGGAAATCAAATATAGTATTCTGTGTTACCCAAGCCTACTCTATATGTGTGCGTGCATGTGTATTTGCTTGAAATTTATGTGCCATATTATCCTCTCCTATTCATTTCCCTCTATAAACGACTAGACAATTTTTATGGAAAATTATTTACAAAATCATTTTTTTCCTTTGTAGTAGGAATCAAATAATAAGATCAACCTGTTAAAAATATCATTAGATAAATTGAAATATTATTACCTCAGATATCATGGAAATCAAATATAGTATTCTGTATTACCCAAGCCTACTCTATATGTGTCCGTGCGTGTATATGGAGGAGATGTAGCCGAATGAAATGTGAGTTTTTTAGAGACATAATTCTCAGAAGAATTTTCATTTTAATTATTTCTTATTAAAGTTCATTCCTTAGAATTTTTAAATAATTTTAGTATATTTCAGACTTAACAAATAAAATAGGTTTATGTTTTGATATTCGTAAATACAACTATGCGGAAATAAATTTATTGAAGCCTTACGTGTCTGCAGTCAAAATCATCAAAACTAATCGCCTGGAAATGTGCAGTAAATTTAACTATCAGGACCACGTTTATCTCCTTTTTTTTATGTCGAGCGTACCAATACTTTCAACTCCGGCAGTGCTTATTTTGCTTCCTATCTTGAAACGCTGCCAAATAATAAAATAAATGAATTCGGATAAACAAAAAATTTTGCTCGAAACTTGAAGAGAAATAAAATGAGATTTGAGACGTCTCGGAATTTTCAAAACAACATACAGCAAACACGCTTTTTACGGTATATTCATATTTTAAATATTTTCATCATATATTGCCTTTTAGCGAGCATGGAATATATCACATTATTCTTTTTTTCATTTTAGGTTCATATGCATTAGACGTCAAAGAATAATCGAATCTAACATACATATATGTGAAAACCTCCGATACAGACCTTAAAGTTAAATACATATATCATGAAAATTAGATTGTACATTTCAAAGAATTTTCGAAGATTCATTTTTGTATGACTTTTCGTAATAGGTTTCAAAATAAATGGACCACACATATCTTACAAATATGAAGTCGACCTTGAAGTCCTGAAAGTAATGTAATGACACGGGCGTTGCATCTTACTTTATTTTTTAATATTTTTCTTCCCAGGCTCGAAAACATTCTATTGAAAGAAAATCTGAGTTCCCTGTATAATCAAAAACCTTTTCTTTAGACTGCGTGTGGCCTCACAGCAACTTTATACTTTTGCATATTGAGAGTTAGGCTATCATTTTCGGTGCAAGTCTAGACTCATGGTGAAAAATAATTTTGTGAAAATAAATTATCCTTGCTTCTTCCTTAATATAAAAAACTGTGTTTCAGTGGAGGGAGGAAAATAAGTCGGCAAATAAATTGCTTATTAGATATTCAACTCGTGCCAAAAAAACGACGGTTGTATAGCAGATGTATATTTTATTATAACAGTTAACCGACATGTTAGCGATATTTTTCGTCTCATGAAATTACCGATATCTTAGATTATTAAGTTATGCCTTAATACTCTCATTCACACAAATATCGTAATGTAAGGCAACTAGTTAAAAACAGGGCATTGTGAAAAATTGCGACATTTTCTTTTTTTTTTTTTTTTTGGTTTTTGGAGTGCTATGGTCTACTTATTGAAACACGAGGGCTAATGTGGCCTTGACCTACTACTTAAAGCCGATTCCGAATCGCTACGAACATCAATGCCATAGCGGGAACCGACCCCACGAACTCCGGTTCCAAAGGCAAGCACCCTAACCATTCGGCCACCGTTCAGCAAAACTGTGAAAATAATTTATATTTATGTGAACACACCAGAGTACAGAGAAAAAAAGAGTCATCAAGCAAATTAGTTGTATCAGATGTATAAAATATGTGTTTTTATTACAATTGGTAACCAACAAGTTACGATATTTAAAGTCTCATGAATTTGCTGGTAACATAGATTTTTAAATTATGTTATAAAACTCTCCTTTGTATGTGTACATACACACAAACACACACACACACACACACATATATATATACATATATATATATATATATATATATATATATATATATATATATATATATATATATATATATATATATATATATATATATATATATATATATATAATACATATATATATAATATATATACATATATATATATGTATACATATATATATATATATATTTATATATGTATATATATATATATGTATATGTATATGCATATGTATGTATATGTATATATATATATATATATATATATATATATATATATATATATATATATATATATATATATATATATATATATATATATATATATATATATATATGTGTGTGTGTGTGTATGTATATATGCATACATATATATGTGTGTGTATCATATTTCCTATTTTGATGAGATTTGAACAGATTGAATCAGGTTAAACCTGAGAAGGTTTTAGGCAGGTCAAATTGCTCGGAAGAAAAATCATGAGAAGTAGAACTTTTATTTTCTCCTAAAAGTGTGGGTATACGTTATACAATTTTTATTGGATGATGTACGGGAGTAATAAAAATGGTTCAGATAATTCAGTTAATATGAAAGTGCAAAAAAATTGCTTTAAAATCATACAAATTCTGATTTTTAATACAAGGAGTAATTTAGTCATTTTTTTCTATAAGTATTTGGTGTGCTTTTTAGTTTAATTGCATCCTTATTCCACATTGTAATACACTTCTATTGCTATAGGTAATGTCGGTCATTTATGTCAAATTAAAAATATTTAACCTTATATTTGTCAAGGGAATATTTTATTTTATATTGTAAGAAACTTTATTCATATTTTATAGTATTTTAAATGTACTTTAATACAACTTTTAAGACTTTTTCTGATTAATATGAAAAATGATGAATTATCTGATGAACTATTTCATTTCAACTATTTCTATTTGGCATGTTTCTATCTGTTTAACTTTATTTTCACCATTTTTTCAAAAGAAACTATATTTCATTAATATGGTAACAAAATGATTGTGTTAAAAAAACCACCCTCTTTTTACTCTTAATAAAAAAACTCTCTTTTACCAACAAATAAACGCCATTTTTTACTACAACATCAAATTCAAAAAAAAATTCGAAACTCTTAAAAAACAATAATAAAGTTGCCATTTTTAAAGAATAAACTTTTAGAAAACATAAATAAGATAATAATCACAACTAGTAACTATAGTAACCAATCACAAAATATAATGTAAAATGGAAATGTGAAAGTCAAAATATTTTACAGATAAGGCGATTTCACGCAGAAGGGTACATCTCAACTTATGATGATAATTCTGGCTTTTGTTTCAACGAAGGGCAGTTTATTGTTTGCCTATTGGCTTTTGCAAGCATGAAAATGAATGCGAAGGGCATTATAGTAGTTCGTGACGTTGCGTGAAATTGCTTTATTGTTTGAATTATTATATTATTATTTTTTAAGTCTTAGTAACCAGTCTCGCGATAATTGATTACAGCTAATCAGTGATTATTTACTGCACAGGTTTAGAAAAACTCTGATTATCTGTATTGTGATTTGGTCGGTTTTATTTTTATTTTTATAGGTAACTTGATACTCTTTAAATATTAGTTCAAGCAACATACAAGGTTAACTTTCCTTTAGACAAAAAAATGATAAATCACCAAATATACTGTAAAGTGCATAGAAATTAAATTAAGTGATTTATTTGTTTCGGGGGAAACTCAGTTATTTTATTTTTAAAATTCTTATAACTTTTTGCATGACATATTCTAAAAATTAATTTAAATTTTGAAATAAACACACCCTTCCATTTATAAACTTTTAAATTCCCAGATAATTTATAATTTTAGTTTAATGCTTCTTCAATATTTATTAAATGCTTTTCATTCAATGGGTAACAAAGTTATTTATACATTTAATTTATGTAACAAGTGTGAAAATAATAGAGATAATCTTTTTAAATTTCACTAATTATACTTCTTACCCATGAAAAGTTCATTCACATAAATGTGAATAATTATACCTTAACTTTCAAAAACCGTTATGCGCATAAAAACGTTGGTTTGTCAAGTTAATTGCCCCTCAGGTTCTCAAGTTCTGCTATTATAAAAATTTTTCAGAGCCTAAACAACAGACATAATATAATTATATTCTTTTTTTACTCTTGTTAAACAAGAGAAGGTCGTGTTATTAAAATTATGAGCTAGTTATTTTTCTTTCAGACAGAAGTATGTGTAACCATTATACTTTCCCGAACATATCCCAGTATTCAGACCTCTCTTATTTGCTTCATTATAAAGACAGGAATTAAAATATATGTCATGCGGAATAAAACTAACAGCGCAGTGTGTTTAAAAAAAATGGAGAATTTATATTTTTAAAACTTAACTATCTAGTTTACAATTTTTTTTTTAATCTTTGAATCAGCAATGAAACAAACTACAATAACCATTGAGTTGTAGGAAATTATTTCGGGTGTCAGTAATTAAAATTAAATATAAACTTTTCTCACTTGCAATTTTTTTTTCAAATATATTATTGAAAATTTTACATATTCTAAATTTAAAAAGCAATTCCCATATTTGCCAAACTCTCAAAAATGGCATCAGTAAAACTTTTTGTGGAATACCGGTTGGTTGATTTTTAGCGGTACAAGTAATTGTAATTAATAAAAGTTACCTGTAATTTTTCCTTTCCCAGGAAATATAAAATAAAAAATTAATTATTATTTATAAAACATTTATGCATTCATAGTATATAATAAAATATATTAGCTAATTATTATAAAACTTAATTTAATTTTGTCTGCAAGAAGAATGAGTCTCACTATTAACCAACAGAAAACAAAATTTTTGGCTTTAACACAAAGAAATTATGACTTATTTAATTAGAAAATCAATAAATTTACTTTTGAAAGGTACAACAGTTTAAGTATCTTGGAATAGTCATCAGTAATACTAATGATATAAAACTTGAAGTAAACAACAGGTTACTTGTGGCAAACAATTGTTTTTATAGGTTGAGAAACCACTTGAAATTTTGAAATTCAAATGCATTAATGTTAAAACAAAAATTAGTTTATATAAAACCTTGATACAGATGCATTATACTCGCCGTATTTTTTTTTTTGTCACCAAATTTGGTGATTTTTTGGCGGTTTTATGGGGCAATGAGTGGGTTGGTGTGTTTGCCCTGACTTTGGTGGTGGGGTATGGCAGCTCCAATGTGTTCTTACACTCCATTGGTGAACTTGATTTCTGACGTCAGTGCCCGGCACTATTCGAGAAATTTGCATCTTAGCTGTTCATTTTGTTTCCAGTCGCTTGGGTCAGGTTTGAATTTTTTTTTTTTATTCTTATCATTTTCTGGGATATAGTAAGTAATATTTTTTTTTTGTTGGTATCATTTTCTGGGATTAAGTTAATTTAGTAATGACGAGTGAAGTTATTTCGGTTCTTAGAATTTTTGAAATTGTTAAAAAGTATCAGGATATTCTAAATTAAACAGCATGCTTTAGTTTGGAACATTTTGTTTTTGTTCTTATCATTTTCTGGGATTTAGTTAATTTAATTATCACGAGTGAAGTTATTTCAGTTCTTACTATTTTTTAAATTGTTAAAAAATATCAGGATATTCTTAGGTGTGAGGTGGGTTTTGCATTTCATTCTAAACGCCAAGTGTGGGAGAACAACGGTATTCCAAATCTGAGGGTCTTTTTTTCAATTTAGTAAAAGAGAATTATTTCAAAGTTTTTTTAAGGGAGGTAGAAGTTGTGAAGACTGTTTGTGACGCTATCTTTTCCAATTTTCATCTGTTATTAAATTTATTTTGCATTTCTTTAAATACAAAGGGGGGTGAGGGGAGAACAACCCCCTCACATGTTAGATTTTTTTATATTACAGCTTATTAAAATGCTATATATTGTATTTATTCTGTTGATATATATCATAAATATTACTAATCTCTTATTTATTTTTTAAATAACTTAAAAAAATTATAATTATGCTAATTTTATTTTAATAATTCTTTAAATTGTTAATCTGTCTTTTTTCTTTTAAAGTTTAGTTTTGTTAATGTTGTGTTTCAAATATACCATGTAACCGCCGCCATTTATTTATTTATTTATTTATTTATTTTAATTCAGAAAACGCGTACCTCCATATTTTTCTACTTGGCGATTTTTCAAAACACGCTTTTTTCTATTGGTCACAAAAAAAAAAAAAAACATGACGTCTAGAATGCATTTGTTCCAAAACCTTAATCAGACCTATTTTTCTCCATGGCAGCTAGTGCTGGCCATTAAATATAAAAAAGATAAGCTATTGAATTTTGAGAGAAGAATACTTCGAAAAATCTTTGGATCAGTTAAACAAAATGATGTCTATAGAATACAATATAATTATGAAATATGCAACAGATTTAAAGAACCAGATATTGTCAAAGTTATTAAGGCCAGCCGCATTAGATGGCTGGGACACCTTTTTAGATATGAAGATTCTAACTCAACTAAACTAGTGACTTTTCAAAAATTGAAGGCAAGCGAAAAAGAGAAAGACCCCCCCCCCCCAACCAGGTGGATAGATTCGATAGAGAGGGATTTAAGAGAACTGGGAGTCCATGATTGGCGATCTATTGTCTTTGATAGAGTCATGTGGAGGAATCTCATGGAGACGGCCTTGGCCCGTCTCCATGAGCTTGTACGTCCATGAGTCTCTATGAGTCTCCATGAGCGCTGCACGCGATTCGTTTATTAAATATTGCAGTTTTACCTACCCCGAGTCACCGGAAAAATTTCACAAAAGACCATCGACCGATAAGCGATCTCGAAAGCATGCTTCGAGAGGCAAAAAAATAAACCGACGAACTGTAAATGAACGGGAAGAAACAAATAATGAGACACAAACAACAACAAGAAGAAGAATTTGATTTTAGAGAAACACAAAGTTTCAAAATATATAGGTATTTATTACAATCATTGAAAAAAAATAATAAATTTCTTAAACTATGACTTATCAAAACCCTAATTCTTTCAAAAAAAATATTTTTTTCAAAACTTAAAATTTTGAAAAGTTTTATTTACAAAACAAAGATAAAATTAATATAACTTTACTGATATAACTTTAAAAACAGTAAAAAACTTATATAACTTTATCTGATAGTCAAATGATATGACATTTTTTTAGAATTTTTTATGTTAATATATTTAATCACATTAGTAATCTTTTTTCAAAAAAGGCAGTTGAAGATATTAAAAGATATTAGAATACTATTTAAAAATTTTATACAAAATTAGCAACATGTTAGGTTTGGCTTAGAATTGTTTAGGGCGATACTGCCTAGACGAGTCTTTTGAAACTAGATCCTACTGCTAAAAGCCTATTTCGAAGGGCTACAAACTTCCATGTCAGTGGGATTCGGACTCACGGTACGAAAGAGCAAACCTCACCATTAGGCCATCGTTCTGCTCAGCGTTTCAGGTAGCAGAATCTAATTCAAAATAAACTGGCATGCTTTCTTGGCATTAATTACAAATTCAGGTTGAAATTTTTACTCAGAGTTTAGAATATCTTGTTTTTATTTAGGCAATATTCCTAAACTCCTCGGCGCAACAGCCCCTAGGGGGCCAGGGCTTACGGTGCCAATCTCCGTTTACGTGACCAGGGGAACTGGGGTCCTAAGCATATGTTCCGGTTAGGTGGTCAATCTTACGCGGAACCCCCAGTGTTTAGTTCCCAAGCACTCTTGGTCCTCAGTTTATCTACCCACTGAAGGGATGAAAGGCTGAGTCAACCTTTTCCAGCCCGGGGATCGAACCTCGGACCTGTATCGTGGGAACGCGAAGTGCTAACTAAACTAAACTGGGCTTCTAGACAATATTCCTACAGTTGTATAAATTCCCATGATACTAAAAGGTAATAAATTCACACCCTATCAGTAAATTCGTAAAATTAGACTAAAAACTGTAAATGGTATGGATAATCGGTAAACAGTGTCATGAAACTAAGCTTGAAGAATCCTTCTTCATCTTTAACTTCAAAAATATAAAATTTTGAAAGCAACTATCATTTATATATCCATATGGGAAAATTTATTAATTTCGCAAAGGAAAATTCTAACATATATCGAAGTATTATTTTATCTTCCTCTAATTATCAATTATTATTCAATACTTATAATTTTACTTTACAAAAATTAAACATACAATTTTTAACTCCTATTTTTCGCTTCTTCTGGGAAACATAAGCTTTGAAGATTTTAAACATATTTATTTAAATATTTTACATATTTATGAAAGTGTAATTAACAGGAACCGAATTCTACGAATAATTACGCAATATCAACTGTATCAAAAACTATATGATTTATAGCTTATATAATAAGGATTTCTAAGAAAATCTAGAATAACAAGCAATTAAATAGAATTCATTAAACGGCATCATATAATGTACCGGTAATTATGCACGGAAAAGGTATCCTGTTGTTCAGCCTAATTCATTTGTTTATTAACCGTTATTTAATGTATAAAATTTTATACTATAATCTATGAAAATTTTTAAAAGAATCATTTTCATATTTCTAAGGGGGGGAGGGCATAAAGCATCTAAGATATTAACTATAATATTTTTAAAATAAGCAATTAATATAAGTCTATTTCTTGTTAATAACTATATAAAATTAACTAGAACAAAGAGAATATTCGCTCACTAACTTTTGAAGCTTAGTAAAAATTTCTAATAAAAAATAACAATATAAAGAATTAAGATAGCATTATTAAGTTCATATCTTAGAGTAATTAATCTGTGGTTCCCAGGCAATGATGTGTACCTACATATTTATAAATTTGATTGTTTGTTGTTAATAAACTATCATATTCGTCAACAATCTACAGCATACGAGTTTTATTCAATATTTCTATTACTATGTTTATCTTTAATATCTTTAAGTGAAATATTTTAATACCCAGACCGAAGGCTGTGTGTGAAGCAGCTAGTATACTAATAAAGCACGTATTCCTAATTCAATTACTAGTATAATTATTCTTATAATTATTAATCTTATTTAACTAAACATAGAATTATTTTTTGTTTTTGACTTTTCACTGTGCAATACCTGATTGGTATGACACAGCTCCTCAGTACCGGAATTCGAAGAATCAAATTCTCATGCTAGCATAGGTATCGTCGTTAGAAATCGATTTTAAACAGTAGGTCCCGGTTTCATTATCTCTCTTCTAGCAAAAAATTATGCCTTAGCAAACGAAATCTCATTTTTATATCTTTAATAGAAAATTCATCTGTCCGTGTATTTGTAATAGAACTCCTCCTAAACGGCTAAACTGATTTTGATGAAATTTTGTGTATGCAATTAAGTTGATTCGATAAAGGTTTAGATTTACAATTTAATCTGATAGAAATTTTTTTTACTAAAAATACAAAATTAAGCATTTATTGAGATTATTATAGTGTCGCTGGAAACCCTTCACTGCCAACGTATCTGTGGAGCAGTGATCAGCGCAACGGTCTTTAATACGGGAAATACTAAGGTCGAATCCCAGTACAGCGTTAAAATAGGACAACATATGTTGGGTCGTCTAGTATGCATATAAATTTAAAGAATTCAAGATTTTAAATGAAATATTTTTAATGTCCTATATAAAAATAAAAAATAATTCCTCGAAATAATTATACAACATCTACTTTAACATGTAACATGTGGAATAATGTAAAATAATAATAATAACATTGTCAAGAATAAAACATATAAACTTTACAAACGTACGCATCTCGCTTAGCTCAGAAACTTTAATCCAAAAGAAGGTAGAAAAACTTTAACGAATCTACGAAATAACGCTGCATAAATTTATATGTAACGCTAAAAGGGGAATAACTTAAAAACGATAGGTCATAACAGGCTAAACTCTTCTACTTCAGTCTATTAAAATCTCTTATTGCGCTTCTTCTCTTCTAATTGCAATCAAATTTCGATGTAATGAAAAAACTTAATTCAGCGTGCTTTAATACTGTACACATAACTCAAACCTATTAGCAATAAAATGTTAAAAGAAGGTCGAAAAACTTTATTTATTACTGTTAAAATTTCTAATTGACATCTTCCCTATTGACTGCAATATACACTCTAAATATCGAAAAATGTAACGAATTTAACGCTATAACGATACAAAGGGAATAACTTAAAAACGATAAGTCATAGAAGGTCAGACTCTTGTATTTCAGGCTATTAAAATATCCGATTGTGCTTCTTCTTTCCTAATTGCAATCAACTCTCAATGCAATTGAAAACTTAATTCAACGTGTATTAACACTGTACATGTAACTCAAACATATTAGCAATAAAATGCTAAAAGAAAGTCGAAAACTTTTATTTAGAACTGATATAATTTCTAGTTGGAATCTCCCCTATTGAATACAATATGCACTCTAAGTAACGAAAAATATAACGAATCTAACGATGTAACGCTGAAAAGGGAATAAGTTAAAAACGATAAGTCATAGAGAGTCAAATTCTTGTATTTCAGGCTATTAAAATATCTTATTATGCTTCTTCTCTTCTAACTGCAATTAACTCTCAAGGCAATAAAAAAACTTAATTCAACGTGTATTAACAATGTACACATAACTCAAACCTGTTAGCAATAATATGCTAAAAAAAGTCGAAAAATTTTATTTAGGGCTGTTATAACTTCTAATTGACATCTCCCCTATTGACTGCATTATAAACTCTACATATCGAAAAATGTAACGAATCTAACGCTGTTAAGCTAAAAAGAGAATAACTTAAAAACGATAGGTCATAGAAGGTCAAACTCTTGTATCTCAGGCTAGTAAAATATCTTATTGTGCTTCTTCTTTCTTAATTGCAATCAACTCTCAATGCAATTGAAAAATTTAATTGAACGTTTATTAACACTGTGTACATAATTCAAACCTATTATACATTGTATTATGATTTATTTCGGTCTATTATATGTCTAGTTGTACTTCTTTTTTATTGCAATCTGCATTGTATGTAAGGAAAATTTTCAATTTAACTTTTAATAACGCTGTGCGGCCTAACTCAGTTCCTACTCTATGCAAGAAAAGAATCTCAACTTCTATTACGACTACAGATTTGTAACAATGCAACTCAAGATATTGATGTTTTCTTATGATTTTGTGTCTTAAATAATTAAAATAATGGTTTTAAAGGCCTTGTAATTTTTACGAAAGAAAAATTAAAATCTACATATTCTTCAGAATAATTTTGAATTTTTTCTGTTTATTTATAACTGTCTAGTTCGAAGTCAAGATAAATTATAATAATAGTTAATATACGTTATATTGAAACCGTTCATTATATAAAGTGTAGATTACAATATAAGTGAGAATAACTGCATGATGTTGTTATAGTTCGAAATAAATTTCAACATTTTACCACTAATAGGTTTTAAGTTATACCCCAAGGCTAACTTAAACACATTACATTGTTACACTAAACTTTACACCGAACGCAAGGCAACTTAATACACGTTACACTGATTTTTTCCGTTACGTTGGAAACTAATTGCAATTAAAAAGGAAGAAGCATAATACGATGTTTTAATAGTCTTAAATACTACATTTTGACCTTCGAGAAGAACCGCTGGATGTTAAAATAATTCGATATAAATTTCAACATTTTACTGCTAATAGATTTTAAGTTATTCCCAAGGCGTTAATACACGTTTACTATTTTTTTTCATTATATAGAAAGCTGATTGCAGTTAGAACAGAAAAAGAACTATATTTGGATTAATTGTCTTACATGCAAGGTTTCTACCTTCTACGACTAATCATTTTTGACTTATGCCCTGATCAACATTACAGCGTTACGGGTACAGCGTTAATACGCCTTGTATTGAAATATTTCAGTAAGACGGATATATTAAAAAAAAATACTTCCTAAATATAGATAAAATTAACACTTGGAGCTTCCACCAAATGGAAGTACTAGAGCTCTACTCATATTACAGTTTCCGTGAAAAACGAAATGTTCTTCGAATGTTGAAGAGAATGCACAAATGAGAACTCTGGTGACGCGTTATAAAAAAAAAGTTGTAATAGGCGTACAAGGAAGTCATGCGGTGTGCACATGATATTTATTTTTCCTTTCTTTCTATTCTTTTGGGTAACATAAAAAATCAAATATTTCAATACAATATTTTTAAAAAATATAATAAATAAAAATCCAAATTATAATTAATAATTTTTTAAACATATTCTAACTAAGGTTTTAAAGTTTTAATACGGTTTTGTAAGGAAAAATAAGTATATCAAGCAATTACATAGTTTTATTAAGTTACTATCTCCGATTATTGTAGTAATAATGCAACTTAAAGATACTCTGCTGTTCAGCTAAATTATACAAGGCGTAAATATATGGGATTTACGTGACATGAGTTTCAATTCTATTACTGTGTTGCGTGTCGCATCTTAGAGCAATCATCAACTCCTTCTCTATAGACCATATCGTTTAAATTATAACTTTGTGTACAGTATTAAGATGTTTAATCTACAGTTTAGAAATGACGTTTTAACTATCCTTATATTTCACTAAAATGCATCAAAAGTGAAAAAAATTCTCCTTAAATTTCTTCTACAAATCAATAAAAAGGAAATAATAATTGTTAAATAATTTTGAAAAATAATAACTGTCAGATGAAATATATTATAACTTTTATAACGCTCATTCTCAAAATATAAATTAAGAAAAAAATCCCAAGGTTTGCTTTGTACATTGAATAATTTCAACTGCTTCCTGTAATTATCTGTTATATGTTTGAAAAAAGACAGGTATTCAATGTATTGAAAAGTTGCTAGACACGCTCTTTATTAACTTTTAACACCAAATTTTCTTTTGGATGTTGAGGGTCCAAGATCAGGGAGCTGCTATAAAATTATATTGTACTCAAACAAGTAAACACAAACTGAAGACAATCAAGAAAAGAATCCAGTGGATGATGTGAACCTCAGTAGACAGATGACAGGAATATCTTGTAGCTTCCAAGATTCAAGAATCTGATGACCAGGGTGTTCAAACCTAAGAGCAGTGAACAACTCTTAATCCCACAAAATATGGCGAGCAGTCTCCTCCAAGCAACTATGACACAAGGATTCAGTACTGGTCCATATCAAGTTAAGGTTCCTTCCGAGGGCACAGTAGCCAGTAAAAATACCAACAGCCTTCCTCGGGACAATCCTATGGAGCATCAAAATCTCTTTGTGGAGTATACTAGGGTATTGACGATTGAGTTCTTTGGCTTGTCTATGACCCTCCCCACTACGCCAGTTATCGTACTGAATAAACGTGAAATATTAAAGAACAGACACCTTGATAAATCTAAGAGCATTATCAAAGAAAGACTCAGGATTAATTAAGGAAATACTAAACTCTCGTCTAGCTACTTTTTCAATTAGTTCATTACCCTGAATACTCATAGAACAGGACACCTAATAGAGGTTGACCTTATTACATAATGCAAGGTCACACTGAACCCTAAAGCACACCTAAACCAAGGCAGAGGTGTCACTACACCTCAATAAGTATAGAAATGCAGCTTGACTGCCAGAACAGATGCAAATGTACGATGCCTTTAATTTCAGATCCATGGTTATCTCATAGAAACCAACCCTTTCACCCCAATGACCAAAGATAGCAGTAACAAGTGAAAAGGACATTGTTGATTCTGGTGGAGTTATCTTTAGAATGACATTGAAAGTTGACATTGCCAATAAGCATGATTTACGCTGACCTGGATTCATCGCGCTAGCATGGAGGTTTAATATATGAAAAGTAACATTGTGATGCCCTTATTTACATAAGGTGTTAGTTTTCTATATTCAAATGTTTAGCAGTCCTTAAAAAAGCCATATTCTTTAATGGAGTGAGAAGGCCTATTTTAATTGACTTTGACGAGATCGAAACTTATACTTTTTATATGCACCTCATTTCCTTTAAATAATTTATTGAAAAGGTTGAAGTACAGGGATAAATCACCACATATGACTCTTTTTTAGGATTATTTAAAAAAAATTAAAATAGAATGTATTATTCGTATGATAAAATTGATTTATTTTCGGAATTGTCAAAATTTCAGATTAAGTATAAATTTATGAAATATAAACTTCATTGTGTATTACCATTTATCTAGACCGAAGGCTGGGAAAAAGGCAGCTAAATGTATTATAACGATAATAAAGTTATGCTCTATTATTATGAAAATTAATTTCTTGCATTGTACATTAAAGTTTGTCATTTAAATGAATCTTGTTTTTATTTTTTTCATAAAAAATCTTTAAAGATCAATTAATAATTTTTTTTCATTACTTACTAATTGATAAAATAATTGGTTTTCTCAATATATTACATCTTACATTTGTATGTAGGGGAGGCCAAGTATATAAAAGCAGCACCGGGTAACACCAGGGCTTACTACACCAATGATTTTATCATAAAAAACAGGTAACATATAGGTTTAGAGTTATACCCCCTGTTTAAATTGAAATCCACACAATACTATCCAGAGGGAACTATGAACTGATTGAGTAGCAAGTGACGCATGCCTGCATTTGCCCTACCTATTGTTTCAAGTCACACAAGTCTAGTATAATGCAAGCATAATAAACATTTTCTAGGATTTCGTGGTACTATTAAATATACTTATAAGCTTTAACACTTTGTAAGGCATTTTATCCTTTCAATGCATATCATTACAATATTAAAATGCTTTTTTTTAAATAAGATTGACTCTAGAAGTAAATTCATCTAGATTATTGAGTTGAATTAGTTTGATTTTAACTTTTGGAAGGAGGTATGTTCTTTACAGAACATATGAGGGCTTATTAAAAGGAAGAGATTCCTATATTTTTTAAGTTATACCCCGTAAATATAATATATGATTAAAGGAAACTGTAAATAAATTAATTATTTTATGAAATGGATTTAATATATTTACATTCACAAATATTTATTTTTATATATTTTTAATAAAAATGCAAAGAAAATATATCTTACTTAATTATGTAAAATAAACTAATTATTTAAATTTATTTAAATTTATTATTATTTATAGATTAAATAAGAATTTTTATATATTTTTATAATAATAATAATGATAATAATAATAATAATAATAATAATAATAATAATAATAATAATAATAATAATAATAATAATAATAATAATAATAATAATAATAATAATAATAATTATTATTATTATTATTATTATTATTATTATTATTAAACATTTAAACCTCTATCTGTTGATATGATAATATTAGCAAGAATGGATATTAATGGTAAAATTAATAAAAATAATAAGCTTTAAAATTTCTATCTATTGACTCAATCCTAACATTAGTAACAATTGTAAGAGTTAAACAGAATAAAGGAAAATTGTAAAGACATTTATGTTATTTACTTAATGAATGTGGCACAATAACTACCACTTTAATGAAATTAATACTTAATATTTCATTAATACTTCGTATTCATTATCTTAGTTTTTTTAAATAACTTTAAAAAAATCTAAATGTAAGGATATTGTTTTATTTTTAAAATTATTAATATTACTGGTAGAGTAAAAATTCTAATATAAATTTTGAAACATATGTAAACTTAATTTTGGATTCTCACTAATCCAGACCGAAGACTATGTGAGAAGCGGATAATACTAGTTATATAATACTATAAAGTTATACACTAGGCACTGTAATAAAATTATGCACTATGAAAATACATATCTTACAATGTACATTAAACTGGATTATTACTAAAAATGTATTTTAATTATAAATAAAATATTGTATTTAAATCAATTATCATTTTGATGTCTTTAATTACCACTGAATAAACAATTGTTTACTCAATGAATTTCATTTTATATTTTGCTGGGTTTGGCTTATTTGGTAGGATGCCAGTTTATAAGTCCGCTACAGATATCACCAAACCTTACAAGACCACTGATAATACCTTAAAAAGCTGGAAATAGATTAAAAATTTAAGAGTCATTCACCCACGTCAAATTGAAATCCATAGACTACTAACTAGAAGCAACTATAAACTGATTGAGTAGCAAGTGACGCATGCCTGCATTTGCCCTACCTATTGTTTCAAGTCACACAAGTCTAGTATAATGCAAGCATAATAAACATTTTCTAGGATTTCGTGGTACTATTAAATATACTTATAAGTCTTAATTCTTTGTAAGGCATTTTATCCTATGATATTGACTCAAATAGTACATTCATCTAGATTATTAAGCTGAATTAATTTGATTTTAACTCTGGAAGGAGGTATATTTATACAGCACCTATGGGGGCTTATTAAAAGGTAGAGATTCCTATATCTTTTAAGTTATACCCCGTAAAAATAAAATGATTAAAAGAAACTGTAAATAAATTTAGCTATTTTATGTAATGGATTTAACATATTCACAATCATTAATATCTATTTTTATAATTTTTAATAAAAATTCACAGCAAATATAAGATTTAACTTCTTAAGTAAAATAAACTACTTATTTAAATTTATTTCAATTTTATATCATTTATAGATTAAATAAGAATTTTTATATATTTTTATAATAATAATAATGATAATAATAATAAAATTTTAACCTCTAAATTGTGTCTCTTGATATGATCATGGTAGTAAAAATTAACATGAAAGGTAAAAATAATAAAAATTAATAATCCTTGAAATATCTCTCAGTTGACTCAATCGTAACAATGGTAACAATTCTAAGAGTTAAACAAGATAAAAGGAAATTTTAAAAACATTTATGTAATTTACATAATGAATGTGACAAACAACTACTTTGATGAAATTAATACTTAATATTTCGTTAGTATTTCACATTTCTTATATTAGTTTTTTTAAATAACTTAACAAATATCTAAATGCAGAGATATTGTTTTATTTTAAAAATTATTAATATTACTGCTATAATAAAAATTCTAATATCAATTTTGAAACATATGTAAACTTTATTTGGGATTCTCACTAATCCAGATCGAAGGCTGGGTGAGAAGCTGATAAGGGTTTAATAATATTATAAAGTTATGCACTAGGCACTGTAATGAAATTATGCACTATGAAAATGCATTTCTTACAATGTACATTAAACTAGATTATTACTGAAAATGTATTTTAATTATAAACAAGATATGTATAAATCAATTAGCATTTCTATCTCTTTAATTACCAATTGAATAAACAATTGTTTACTCAATGAATTTAAATTTATATTTTGGTGGGTTTTGGGTATTTGGTAGGATGACAGTATAGAAGTCCGCTGCAGATACCACCAAACCTTACAAGATCACTAATATTACCATAAAAAGCTGAAAATAGATTAAAAAATTTAGAGTCATTCATATACGTCAAATTGAAATCCATAGACTACTAACTAGCAGCAACTATAAACTGATTGAGTAGCGAGTGACGCATGTCGGCATTTGCCGTATCCATTGCTCCACTAGTCCCACAAGTCTATTATAGCACAAGCACAGTAAACATTCTCTAAGATTTAGTCACCGTTAATTGTACAGATCTATCATAACTCTTTATGAGGTAATTTTTAATAGCAATGGCATATTTAAATAATTTTTTAATTGAGGCTGATTTTAAAAAATAAATTACTCTAGATTATTAAATAAAATTTTTGACTTTCAAGTACTGAAATGTACTATCTGATTACACATGTATATATGTATAAATATGTATGAATATATAAATATATACATATGCATACATATATAACAAACATAGCTTAACATGCCATGCTTCAGGAATGTAACGTGGTTGAAGGGGTGTAGCCATCGGCGAATAGAATAAGATATATCAAGAGAACTTTAGCAGTATCTTTATTTAGCAACTTCCAACAGCAAAATCTCTCAAAAAATGGTCTTTTATAACTTTCGGCACCCCACAGGCATGAGTAAATTAATATGCTTAATCAGCAAATCAGGATGGCTAGTTATTTTCGCCAACAGGAAGGATATTTTTCTAAGACAAAAGAGTTTAACGCCAAGAGGCTACTAAAAAGATGACGAAATGGCGGATTTGATTGTTTTTTAATGTAGGAGTTAGTAATTTTAGTTTAAGACTAAAGTATTAAATTTTTACATTATATATATATATATATATATATATATATATATAATATATATATTATATATATATATATAATATATATATATAATATATATAAATATAAATATATATATATAATATATATATAATGTATATATATATAATATATATTATATATATTATATATAATATATATATAATATATACATATATATATATATATATATATAATATATATATATATATAAATATATATATATATATATATATATATACATCCATATAGTCTCTAAAAATATATTTCATGTTGAAAAAAATTCTTTAATTTGATTGACTTAGTTAATTTGATTTTATCTTTCGGTAGTAAAAGGTACTGTCTGATTACATATATATGTATATATATCTATACATATAGACTCTAAAAATATATTTCATGTTCAAAAGAAATTAAGTTTGCCTTTCAAGAAATTTTTCAGCCGATATTCTATAAAACGTTTAATTGCCTAGTATTCAAGTAACGCAAACTAATAGTGGCTAATTTTCGTTCACTGAACATTAATGTTTGGTTAGTCTTGAGAAACCAAAAACCAATTATCCCTTTATCTGATTCTAAAGTACTTCTAAGTAATAAAATGAACTTACGAGATTCTTTGTTCTATTAATTTCACGTCTCATTAATTCTCATATTATCAGAAAATCAAGCTTCTAAGATAAGGAATACGGGTGGTTTTTCAGCCTAATAGTATCTGCTATTAGGATATCCTCACGTCTAACGAAAAGAATGTTTGCTCTTTATACTGAAGGATAGAGTTTTTTGTTTCGCAAATTTACCTTTTAAATTTGTAAATTGAAACATGTGTACCTCTCTATTGAAATCTGCAATTTCTTATTTGTATACGAGCTTATCGTTATATATATATAAATATATATATATATATATATAAATTTTATATATATTTTACTTATATATTTATATATATACTTATATATTTTTTTTATATATATATATATATATTATATCTATATATATATATAATATATATATAATATATATACTATATATATATATATATATCTATAATATTTATATATTCTTATTATTTTACATTTTTTTTTTTTTTTTTTTAACTAAATTTTTTATACTTTAATTATAAATATTATAATTTTTATATATAATCTATATTTAATATTTTATTTATTTTATATATATATATAATTAAATTTATATTAATTATATTTTTTTTATAAAATTAGAATTTTTTATTTTTTTTTTTTACAACATTTTTTTTTTTTTTTTATTTTTTTTTTTTTTATATTTTTAAATGTTTTTTTTTATTTTTTAATTTTTTCTTCTTTTTTTTTAAATTTAATTTTTTTAATTATTTTTTTTTTTATTTTTTTTTTTTACATTTTTTTTTATTTAATATTTTTTTTTTATATTTTTTTTTTTATTTTTTAAATTTTTTTTTTTTTTTTTTTATTATAATATACATATAATTTTAATTTCTTTTTTTTTTTTTTTCTTTAATTGTTTTATTTTTTTTTTTTTTTTTTTTTTTAATTTTTATATATAATATTTTTTTTATACTATTAAATATATTTTTTTTTTTTTTTTTATTATAAAATGAATTTTTTAAAATTTTAATATTAAAATTTTTAAATTTTTTTTTTTTAATTTATTTATTTTTATAATTTTAACATATAATTTATTTTTATAAATAATATTTTTAAATTTTGTTTTTTTTAATATCTTTAAAATTTTATAAATATTAATCATATTTTTAATAATTTATACATGTTATTTTTTCATTATTTTTCCATTAACTTAACTTTTATTAGCTTTACAAAAATGGTTATATTGTGCATTTAATGCAAATACAATGGTTAGTGTTTATATACCTATATATATCCCCTATGTAATAATAGCCTAATTTATCTGTCCGTATGTCCTCCAATTTATGATGTTGTTGTACCTGGAATGGATAGAGACATCCATATTGGATTTTTGTTGAGTTAGGTTTAGCAACATTCGACAACCACCCCTTTCCCCCTTTTCTAGCTTTTAATGTCATTATTTCAAGCCCTATTTTCCACTGTTAGGAGCAGGCGATTAAATTTATCAATTTATCACATAATAAATAGGTAATAATAAAATTTCTTTCTACATTATGACGTCAATGCTTTAACCATCTCTTTTAAATTTGTTATTTTAAATTATTTAAATATGGTGCATTATTTTCATATGTTTTATCACTGAACTTAGATATTACGTACATAATTTTCTTTTATATTTGGCTTAAATAATAGATTAGGAACATATGGGATAATTTTAAATTTAACCACCGATTATTTTTTAATTGTAATGAAAATTTGTTTACAACAAATTTAGTATATTAATCATTTCGTCATATAATAAATGTACAAGTATTATCGATTACATATATTTTAACATTTTAAATACCTACAAAATGAGATCAAATGAAAGGAATTGAAATTTAGTCCCTTTGGCATGATCTTACATCTTTATAGTACTCTTTATTAGTAACAACAATTTTTTTTTAATTTAATGTTTATTACAAATAAGTTAATATATTAAATCAAATTTATTGCATATTGTTATGAACTAATATCTATAGATATTTTGACTTTTTAGTACAGCAGCATAATCGAAAAATCAATGTTGGTTGGATATGTAATAGTCATATAATACATGTACAAGTATTATCGATTAACATATCTTTTAACAACAATACTTATTAATTTAATGTTTTATTAAAAATGTAGTATATTAATCATTTCGTCATATAATAAATGTACAAGTATTATCGATTAACATATCATTTTACTTTTTAAATACCTACAAAATGAGCTCAAATAAAAGGAATTTAAATTTAGTCCCTTTGGCAGGATCTGGCATCTATAGAGTACTCTTTATTAGTAACAACAATATTTTTTTAATTTAATGTTTATTACAAATGTAATATACTAATAACTTCGTCATATAATACGTGTACAAGTATCGAAGAGATATTTTGACTTTTTATGGAGATACAAAATAATCTCAAATAAAATTAATTTAAATTTAGGCCTACAGAAATGATCTAATATCTATAGAGTACTCTTTATTAGTAACAACAATATTTTTTTATTTTAATGTTTATTAAAAATGTAATATATTAATCATTTCGTCATATAACACGTGTACAAGTATTATCGTTTAACATATCTTTTAACTTTTCAAATACCTATAAAATGAGATCAAACGAAAGGAATTTAAATTTAGTCTCTTTGGCATGATCTTACATCTGTAGAGTACTCTTTATTAGTAACAACAATAGTTTTTTTTAATTTAATGAAAATAGGTTAAAAAAAGGAATTCAAATTTATCGCATTTGTTATCATCTAATATCTATAGAGTACTTTATATTTAGTAACAGCAGCATAATCGAAAAATCAATGTTGGTTGGATATGTAATAGTCATATAAAACATGTACAAGTATTATCGATTAACATATCTTTTAACACTTTTATTGCCGAACGATGCCGAATGGTAGAGCGCTGCTCTTCGGAACCGGAGTTCGCGGGTTCGAATCCCGCTGCTGGCATGGATGTTCGTAGCCGTTCGGAATCGGCTTTAAACCGTAGGTCCCGGTCTCATTAGCCCTCGTGTGCAAAACAGTAGACCGTAGCGCTCCAAACCAAACCAATTAACACTTTTATTACAAATTGTCTTTTATTACAAACGTAATATGTTAATAATTTCGTCATATAATAAGTGCACAAGTATCGAATAGATATTTTGACTTTTTAAGGAGATACAAAATAAGCTCAAATAAAAGGAATTTACATTTAGTCATACAGAAATGATCTAATATCTATAGAGTACTCTTTATTAGTGACAACAATATTTTTTTTAATTTAATGTTTATTACAAATATAATATATTAATCATTTCGTCATATAATACGTGTACAAGTATTATCGATTAATATACCTTTTACTTTTTAAATACCTACAAAATGAGATCAAACGAAAGAAATTTAAATTTAGTCCCTTTGGTATGATCTTACATCTATAGAGTACTCTTTATTAGTAACAACAATATTTTTTTAATTTAATGTTTATTACAAATGTAATATATTAATCATTTCGTCATATAATACGTGTACAAGTATTATCGTTTAACATATCTTTTAACATTTTAAATACCTACAAAATGAGATCAAATGAAAGGAATTTAAATTTAGTCCCTTTGGCATGATCTTACATCTTTATAGTACTCTTTATTAGTAAACAAAAATATTCTTTAATGTTTATTACAAATGTAATAATCATTTAGTTATATACGTGTACAAGTATCGAAGAGATATTTTGACTTTTTATGGAGATACAAAATAATCTCAAATAAAATTAATTTAAATTTAGGCCTACAGAAATGATCTAATATCTATAGAGTACTCTTTATTAGTAACAACAATATTTTTTTAATTTAATGTTTATTACAAATGTAATATATTAATCACTTCGTCATATAATACGTGTACAAGTATTATCGATTAACATATCTTTTTACTTTTCAAATACCTATAAAATGAGATCAAACGAAAGAAATTTAAATTTACTCCCTTTGCTATGATTTTACATCTATAGAGAACTCTTTATTAGTAACAACAATATTTTTTTAAATTTAATGTTTATTACAGATGTAATATATTATTTCATTCGTCATATAATAAGTTCGTAAGTATCGGATAGATATTTTGACTTTTTAAGGAGATACAAAATAAGCTCAAATAACAGGAATTTAAATTTAGTCCTACAGAAATAATCTATAAAGTACTCTGTATTAGTAACAGCGATATATTTTAAAAATTAATGTTGACTGTAACTGTAGTCTATTAATACTTTCTATCTCCAGTCACCAAATGCAGAAATCTATCTCTCTTTTTTTTTTCTCATCGTTCGCTGCAAATGTAAGTGGCTACAGAGATAAATAAAACGTGACTTTTGTCCTTTCGACAGTTATTTCACTAATCTAATCTGGAGGCATTACTGCGCCATGCACAAGAGTATAATGGATTCCTCGGACGTTTCTGATGTTCAACTACTGTGGCAGAATGAGCCAAAAGGGGATAATGATGAGAATGCGCAGCGTAATTATTCCTGGATTCATATAAATTATCAATGGGGGGAACCAGCCCAGTTACAAAAGGAAGTTTCTAATTAAATAGAAAAAGTTTAAAGGAGGAAGCATCCCATCTATTTGTCAACTCGGTGAACACGGGATGAGATTCTGGGCTTTTATTTTTATCCCCGGTTAAAATTATGTCTGTTTAGATAAGAAGAGATGTTCTGCTCAAGTAAATATTTGAGAGAATAGATAATGCTCTAATAGCTTTTGGAGGTAATTTGTTAGGTTTGCAGGCTCTACTGTAGCAATTTAATGTTTCAAATCATTAAGGTTGCTGTCTTTCAGACGTCAAAAAAGAAATTCTACTTCATAGATGAATTAGGGTTAAAATTAAATTTATTTGTTTGGAATTTTGAATATAATTAATTTTTTTATTATCAGTTCATTAAAATATCCTTAGAATATTCTCCTTTATAATAATGATAAAATAATAAATTCATTTTTTAAAAAAATTTTGTATTAATCTTTCAGTTATTAATTGCACACTATTTTTAGGGTATTAAAATACATTAACTTTTAATTTTGAATTTTTCAGTGTCTTAAAGATAATAAAAGTGTTTTAGCATCTTTGAAAATTGTTAGAATTTGAAGAATCCACTATATGATAATAGGCTAAGTTATTTGTCCCTCAAATTTATGAAGCGGTTGGACCTGGAATGGATACAGGCATCCATTCAAAGCGAATAAAGTTTATCTTCTCCTAAACTATAGATCCGATTCTAAAATAAATTTGTATAAATATGCTACATATCACAGCAAAAAATACTGTCGTCTTTAATACGTTCGAAATCTACCTCTTCGCAACTTTTCGAGAGTTTAATGCCGTTATTTCAATCCCTATTTTCCCCGGTTAAGAGCAGGTGATTAAATTTAATCATTTATCACTTAATAAATAGGAAAAATAACAATTTTTTCTAGCATTGTGATGTCATTTCTTTAACCGTCTCATTTAATCATTTCATATTTTAAACTATTTAAATATCGTCTACACTATTATAATATCTTTTACCACTGAACTTAGATATTACGTAAATGATTTTCTTTTATATTTGGCTTAAATAATAGATGAGGTACATATGTGATAATTTTAAATTCAATCATCGATTATTTTTTGTTGCAATGAAACTTTTATCATCGGTATTAACAATAAATTATTTTCATATAAGTCTAGGAGTCTATTTCACGGACTACTAAATATCTAACTATTAATTTATATATATTTGAAAATTAAGAAGTTGGTTCGTTTGTGTATTTGTTTGTTATACATAACCACACGGTTTGACTGAATGAATTCAACGTGATTCTAAACTGCATTACAGGATCGGGAGACTCTAGAGGAGTATGACGATAAATAAATTATTGAGAGTGAACCAGATAATTCTCAGCCAAAAAACAAACCATTTTTTACCTGCCTCATTGGGTACTTAACAGTTCTGGAATATTAAAAATTTACTAATCCCGTCATATGATGGGCTATAAGCTAGTTTATAAATATTATAAGGTTGACCCTTAAATTGCAGAATATTGTTGTATAAATACTTATAAACTTTTACAGATGATTTTCACATTAATAACTTCTTAGACTTAATTACTTCTTAACAAGTTACTGTTGATTTAAAATCTATTCTGAAAAGAATTTGACTGCATTTAGAAACATTTTAAATTGAGTAAATGTCGACTGGAAAGTTGATTTTATAATTTTCAACTGCATTCACTTCTCGTTAACAACAGACATTTTTGTGCTATTCCATCTAGTTATATTGTACGTAAGATTGTAGTACTCTGGCCCTAAGTTCTAAATCATCTGGTTTTAAAGATGTTGGGAGACATTAATAATTAGGTTTAAGCAGGTCTTATTCCCCTTTGTATTAGTTATAAGAAAATTTAGTTATATGACAAAGAATTACTTACTGAATCAGAAGTACTATCAGACTCGTCACTGTGGTTTCAAAATCGAAGTAATTTTATTCCTTTTTATCAAAAAATAATTGGTAAGTATTATGTTTTATCCAATACAGAGAAGAAGAGGGCACTTGCGTTTATAAACATTGACTGTTACAAAGCCGTAGTTTTTGTTGACTGTTTTATTATGGAACACCCTATATGTGGAAGACATTACTCCCTATGAGTGGATAGCCCTACTGCATACAAGCCATAATCAGGATTGAACACAAGCCCATATGTAATTTATCGTATTAAATCAGAACCTCGAGAAAATTTCATATTTGTTACTGCATCATTTTACATAATTATCATGTTATAAATAACTATTAACCCTTAGTGCTCTGTTGGCTTCGCTATCGGGACATCCGGCATTTGTTCTGCAGCTCCGTAAGCTCCGCTGCTGAGCCAAATGTATTTAGCATGATTACGCTTAAGATACTGCGGAATCGTCGGTTTTGACATTTGTTATCTGTAGTTAAAACGTGCTCAGCCTCTGTGCAATTACGATTAAACCATTGTTTGACCTTTTTTACGGTTAGCATCATGGAGAAAAATAATTATTATGACAATTTAGAGTTGAGTGGCAGTGAAGAATTAAAAGGTATTGCAAAAGACAAATGTTGATTATAATTCTGATACTTCAAGTAGTGGTTCCGAAATTATACTACCCAAGTAAACCCAGACTGCATATGGGAGGTTGTTTTCAAAGATATCACACCATGGTGAATTACAAAATTTGAAATTTATCTATCATTTGCAAAAAGAAAGTGCATATGTATCAAATAAACAAAATTAAAAACATTCACAACCTCGTGTGATTTTTGTCACTTTGATTAAAAGTCCATTCCACTAGTTCCGCTGCGAAAATGTGTCAGTTCCTGGTAGGCAGTGTTACAAAAATGAGCGGAGTGCTATGGTTTAATAATCTACAGAATAATAAAACCAAATTTTGTTAATTCAGTGTTGTTAACACGTAAAGTGCTGACAATAAGCAAATATAGCTTCTTTTTAAGTGAATGGCCACAAAAATGTCTACTAGTTTATTTATTGCTATTTCTTTTACATTTTGCAAAATGGAAATGAATAACAAGTATTTTGCTTTATATTATATTTTTAGCAAAATCTTAAACATTGCCAACTTACCTGAAATAAATTTTTCTGTCACATGCACAATCTCCATAGCAACATGGACCTTTGGGAATCCATCAGAAGAACATTGTTAAGTCATAGAAACAGGATATCAATGTTCGGAGATTTGTAGAAATTTTGAATTATTTTATCAAAATGCAAATAATTATAAACTAAAAGTAAAATTCATTCCTCTTGCGGAAAATTTTCTTTATTTTGAATCTCATTTCCTAATATTGCTCTAATATTAGAACTGTCAAATAAATCTATACTACAGAAATAATATAAATGATATTTGTGCTTAATATAATGGGAAAAAAATACAATTTTTACAGTTGACCAAACATTTTTTAATGAATTCCCACTGTCTAAATACGGATAATGTACCTCATTTTTTTTTCATGACAAACACTTATTTAAAGCAAAGAAACAGCATGTCATGCATAAGACTATAATTGGAGTATCCGACATTTGGTTTCCCTGCGTTCATCCACTCTATGACAACAAGCCGAAATAAAATAATGAAGTAAATGTGCAGCGCAATTATTTCTAAATTCATATAAATTGCCAAAAATATCCCGAACATTAGTTTCTAGCGGAAGTTACGTAATTAGTTTTAAAAGGAAGATGAGGTTCATTTTTACATTTGTTGCGTTGCTGTAGTAATGATAGGATTTTTTGATGACGTTACCCGAGTGGGGACTAATGCTGTTTCTAAAGGTTTTACTTCATTTTAAAACAGTTATTTTACAATAACCACATCTAGATAACGGTTTATAGTACTAATAAGCAAATGAAATATGCTTTAACTTTTGTCTGAGGCATATCATGATTATAGATTAAGGGAACAATAGTTTATCAAAATTGCAGAAGTCAGAAAAAAATATGAAAAGCTTTTTGAACCGAAAACTTTAGTCCTGGGAATTCATTATGTGCAATTTCTGCAATCAAACAATTATCTTACTTTATTAAAATCTTTTATTTTGTGGTACTTCCTTCATTTGAAAGTTATCTTTTTCGCAGTTTGAGTATTTTTGTATCTTAACTATAACTTTAAAATGGTCCAGATGTATGTTTTTTTTTCAAATAACGAATACTCTCAAAAACAAAACTCCAATATTTTGAGATATTTTAACCCTGCTTTGTTTGTTAAAATGGTTTTCTTAAATCTAATTAAACTTTTGAAATCATAAACCTTTTGTCGAGTTACAGACAAAGCAACGAAAAAAAATTTGTTAAAATATTCTATAAATTTAAATAATTGCTTATGCATCTTGTATTTTATATGAGCTGAAATTCTAAAATCATTTTTATTCCTATATAAATAATGAACATACAGTAAAAAAAAAGAGGTTCAACAAGTAGTTTACTCTCAGAGGAATTTTAAAGTATATTATTGGACAAGATAAATTTTATGAAAATATTTTGTACTTCAACCAAAACTTATTTTCTTGTAAGTTTTAATGTTATACATTTATGTAAGCTTTAAAATTAATGTAAGCTTTAATGTTATACATTTTATTTAATATTATTGAAAGAACGAAATTAAACGTCCCTTGTCCATTTTAAATAATTTTGGTGACGTTTGGTTTGGATTTCCTACTTCTGTTTTTAATGTAATTAATGTAATTTAGCAATTTTATTTCTCACTCTTCATTGAATAATTTTGTATTCATAGGAAACTTATATATCATTTTTAATAAAAAAAAACTAAAGACCGTTTATAGAATTTTACTATAATTTTACTTAATTTTTTTCCTATATTTTGAACAGTTATTAAAATAGATGCACAAATTTAAAAAAAAAACTTTAATTTTGAGCCACAAAATATGATATAAATTATGATAATGTAAGGCAAACATACTGTTACAAAAGATTCAAACTGATAGAAATAAATTTTTATTAAAAATTGAACTGTATATGAATAACATGATTAAATTTAGGAAGTATTTTATTAAAAGAGATCATTTATTTTTTATTTAAATATATATTATATAATTTATCCTTAACCATTCAACTGATATTTATTATTTTAAAATTATTGATGTATTAAATATACATTGATATTTAAATAATAAAGAATAAGCATTGTTTTAATATATTTAGTTAAGCATTATTCAATTAACAAAACCCATACTTTAATATTTATAGTTTAAAAAAATTATTGTTTGGTATTAATATTAAAATTACTGATTTTTTAAACAACCACAAAGTATTTTATAAACTTTTAAAAAGTTTTTAATAACTCTTTCATTTAAACTTTTTACAAATTATGTTATAAGATAATTTACAGATGAACATACGATAGCTTTCTCTCAAAAAAATAATCTTCATTTTCGGTTCATTATAAAATTAAAATTTCTACTTGTTCTACAATAAATATTTTATAACGTTCTTTAAAGAGACTATAAAATATTTTTTATACTGCGTCTCGTCAAGTAATACATTCGCTTTTAAATGAATGAAACTGGTACTGTAAACTAATAAAAGGAAATTTACTTTCTTAGAAGATACCTTTTGAAACATATAAATTATACAGTAAGTTTTTACATCAAATTTAAACTAATTATCTTTTAAGTTCTACGAAATTCAGTTACGTTTATACAAGCAATATATTTTATTTTATATCATAATAAATGCAAGTAATTTTAATTCTTCAATTACTTTACAGTTTTTGTTTAGAGTTTTACATTTTCAGACAGTTCTAAAATTTTAAGCTTACTGAATATTTTTCAGTATTCAATGTCTTAAGAGTTTTTAACTTTTTAAGCTTCAAATTCAAGGATAGATTTAAAACATTGAGTTTACAAAATAAAACTGAATTTTAAAATATATTCTGAATTTTGATATAAATTATAGCTTATTGCTTATATATTTCAGAAGTAATTTGCGGATAAATGAGTGAAGTTCTAGAAAGTTTATATTTTTTTAATTTTTAAGTTTTAAATTTTGTTTATTTTTCCAATTTACTTTTAATTATGGTTCATTCTGAAACATTTTAAATTTTCAAATTCGTATATTAATTTAAAATTTTATGTTTACACAGTAAAATTGGTTATAACAATAAAAATACCAACACTTAATACTTACCCAATTCTTTTATTTCTTATATTCCTTTTACTTTATTTTATTTACTTTACTTTATTTTATTTTATTTACTTTATATTATTTTATTTTATTTACTTTACTTTATTTTATTTTATTTACTTTATTTCTTTTATTTCTTTTCTTTTCATTTTTTTTGTTTTATTTTACTTTATTTTATTTACTTTACTTTATTTTATTTTATTTTATTTACTTTATTTTATTTTATTTACTTTATTTCTTTTATTTCTTTTATTTTCATTTTTTTGTTTTATTTTATTTACTTTATTTTCTTTTATTTCTTTTCTTTACTTTATTTTATTTTATTTTATTTATTTTATTTATTTCACTTATTATATTTATTTTTTTATTTCCTTTCCTTTTACTTTATTTGTTTTATTTACATAAATTCTTTTATTTCTATTTTAATTTATCACCCATCGCCTTTTTAACATATGCACTAGCAGTCATTTGATCTATTAAGGTATGTTTAGTGTTAAAAGGTATTCCATAATTTGATAAAAAAAATGCCTATTACATATACATTTAAAAAATTATATAGCAGATAAATGAATAATTTTTTATACATTCACGTTTTTGTGCTTAATTAAAAGATCGGTTACTTAAAATAATGAGGCCAATTTTTTTATCTACACTCTTAGAAAATGACTTGTAAAAATATTATTTAAAAAAGGGTGGAACTTTTTACATTATGATAAACCAAAAAAAAAAGCTGCTTTGAGGATTATATACAGTCTTGAGAGGTACATTAAAATCCTAATGAGAGTATTAAACGCATTTCCCTCTGTGCCCGCTAAGAACGCTAAACTGCTGAACAACTAACCTCAAAAATCTATAAGATTATCATAGGATTTCCCCGGGCTTGGACCCCGACGTACATACAACAATTCAGAAATTCCGCACATTTCCCTTACCACGTCTATTTGCATACGCATGCAAAGTTTGAAAAGCATGTATAATGCGGTGCGTCCTCAGCTAATTAGCCCAGTGAAATTATGAACTCACCATTCTTCCTTCCCGCGGGAGCTTCTAGTGGTATTTAGCTTGAACCTCATTTACGTTGCTTATGGATATTATGGTGTGCAAATAGTAGGTCATGGAAATGCAGTATTCGAGATCTGATAGAGTTCCCCACACCTCTCCCCATATTCCGCTATACAACGCATGCCATTGTGATAATTGTGCAAGACACAAAAGCATTATAATGATCCTCCAGGTAATTAAACTTTTTTTTTAAATTAGGATGCCTGTGATTTAATAGCTAATCATTAGTGGCATTCGTAATTTAAAATTTTAATTCATTAATTTAATGATAATTCATTGTTGATTTGTTTTTATTGATATACTTTATATCTATGAATAAAATGAGTATATGTATTACAAATTAGGATAACTGTTTTAAAACATTTTATATTCGGAATATTAAGAATACTAGCATATAGTCCATCATATGATGGGATCGGTAAAATTTTTAATTTTCTAGAATTGTAAAGTACCTTATAAAGCAGGTAAATAAAAGGTTTGTTTTTTGACTGAGGACTATCTGGGTCAATAATTTGTTTATCTTTACTGACCGCATGTTAGTTGACAACTTTAATTTATGTTGTCATATTAATTGATAGGATGGAGAGCAGAAGTTTTAATATTGGCAGTGATTATTTGACGGTATAAATGAATGATGTCCAGAATTTAGCGAATCGTTTGCAAACCGTGTGGTTATGTATAAAAAACAAACACACAAACGAACAAACTTCTTAATATTTAAAGCTATATAACTTAAACGCTAGATATTTATTAGTCCGTGTAATAGACTCCTAAGCTTTTATGAATAGAATTTGTCTTTAATACCAGTGATAAAAGTTTCATTGCAACAAAAAATAATCGATGATTAAATTTAAAATTAGCACACATGTACCTAATCTATTATTTAATACAAATATAAAAGAAAATTATTTACGTAATATCTAAGTACAGTGATAAAACGTACAAAAATAATGCCGACGATATTTGAATAATTTAAAATAAGAAATGATTAAAGGAGATAATTAAAGAAATGATGTCAAAATGTTAGAAAAAATGCTACTTTTATCTATTTAGTATGTGATAAATTGATAAGTTTAGTGTCCTGCTCTTAACCGGGGACAACAGAGCTTGAAATAATGGCATTAAATACTCGAAAACGGGGGAAAGTGTGGATTTAGAACGTTTTTGAACTAGCCTTGAATTTTGCGAACCCTAACTCATCAAAAATACAATAAGGATGCCTCTATCCATTCCAGGTACAACTGCTTCATAAATTCGTGTACAGACGGACAGAAAACGTAGGCAATTATTATATAGCGAATTTGTAAAATAGTTTTTTTATAAATACTTAACAGAGACTTGAATTTTAAGAAATTAATAAAAAAGTAATAAGAAAAATTATAGATTTGATATTTTTCAATCGTGAATATAAAGTTATTTTGTTTTCATATTATGGAACATAAAACTATTTTTGTTAATTTATTAAAAGGATAAGATGAATGATGTGGATAGCATAGAGTGCAGTCTTACGTCACAGAAATGCAGTATTTCAGATCTATAAGAAGTCTCCACACCTCTCCAAATATTCCGGTATTCAACTTAAGGTATTGTGATAATTTTGCAAGACAGAAAAACATTATGATGATCATACAGGTAATTAAACTTTTTTTAAAAAATTATGTTGCCTGTGATTTAATAGTTAATTATTAGTGGCATTAACAGTTTAAAATTTTAATTCATAAATTTGATGTTAGTTATTTATTGGGTTTTTTTTTATTGATATTCTTTATATTTATGAATAAAATGAGTATACCTATTACAAATTACGATAACTGTTTTAAAGCATTTTATGTCCGCAATATTAAGAATAGTTGTAAAATAGTTCTTCCTAAATACATAAGAAAGACTTGAATTTTAGGAATTAATAAAAAAGTAATAAGAAATATTATAGACTTGATATTTTTCAATAGTAAATATAAAGTTATTATCTTTGCATATTATGGAATATAAAATAGTTTTGTCATTAATTTATGAAAGGGATTTCATGAATATTATGCATAGTATAGAGTGCAGTATTAAGTCACAGAAATACAATATTTGAGATCTGATAAGAAGTCTCCATAGCTTTCCACATATTCCGGTATTCAACGTATGCCATTCTAATAATTGTGCAAGACACAAAATCATTATAATGTTCCTACAGGTAATTAAACTTTAAAAAAAAATTATGTTGTCTGTAATTTAATAGCTAATCATTAGTGGCATACGCAATTTAAAATTTTAATTCATTAATTTAATGTTAATTTATTATTGGTTTTTTTTTATTGATACACTTTATGAATAAAATGAGTATATCTGTTACAAATTAAGATAACTGTTTAAAACATTTTATATTTGTAATATTAAGAATATTTGTAAAATATTTTTTTATAAATACTTAACAGAGACTTGAATTTTAAGGAATTAATAAAAAAGTAATAATAAATATTATAGACTTGATATTTTTCAATCGTGATTATAAAGTTATTATATTTTCATATTATGGAATATAAAACTATTTCGTTGTTAATTTATTAAAGGGATTTGATGAATATTGTGAATAGTATAGAGTGCAATATTAAGTCACAGAAATGCAGTATTTCAGACCTGATAAGAAGTATCCACACCTCTCCACATATTCCGCTATACAACGCATGCCATTGTGATAATTGTGCAAGACACAAAAGCATTATAATGATCCTCCAGGTAATTAATTTTTTTTTAATTATGATGCCTGTGATTTAATAGCTAATCATTAGTGGCATTCGTAATTTAAAATTTTAATTCATTAATTTAATGTTAATTCATTATTGGTTTGTTTTTATTGATATACTTATGAATAAAATTAGTATATCTATTACAAATAAGGATAACAGTTTTAAAACACTTTATGTTCGTAATATTAAGAATATTTATAAATACTTAACAGAGACTTGAATCTTAAGGAATTAATAAAAAAGTAATAATAAATATTATAGACTTAATATTTCTCAATCGTGATTATAAACTTATTATATTTTTACATTATGGGTTATAAAACTATTTTGTTGTTAATTTATTAAAGAGATATGATAAATATTGTGAATAGTTTGAAGTGCCAATAATAAATCACATAAATATAGTATTTGAGATCTGATACGAAGTCTCCATACCTATCACCATATTCCACTATACAACGCATGACATTGTGATAATTGTGGTAGACACAAAAGCATTATAATGATGCTCCAGGTAATTAAACTTTTTTTTAAAATTATGATGACTGTGATTTAATAGCTAATCATTAGTGGCATTCGTAATTTAAAATTTTAATTCATTAATTTAATGTTAATTCATTATTGGTTTGTTTTTATTGATATACTTATTATTTATGAATAAAATGAGTATATCTATTACAAATTAGGATAACAGTTTTAAAACATTTTATTTTCGTAATATTAAGAATATTTATAAATACTTAACAGAGACTTGAATTTTAAGGAATTAATAAAAAAGTAATAATAAATATTATAGACTTAATATTTGTCAATCGCGATTATAAAATTATTATGTTTGCCTAGTAAGGAATATAAAACTAGTTTGTTTTTAATTTATTAAAGGGATTTGATGAATATTGTGGATGGTATGGAATGCCAGTAATAAGTCACAGAAATACAGTATTTGAGATCTGATTCGAAGTCTCAACGCCTCTCCATATATTCAGGTATTTAACGCATGCTATTTTGATAATTTTGCAAGACAGAAAAGTATTATAATGATCCTTCAGGTAATTAAACTTAAAAAAATATTATGATGCCTGGGATTTAACAGTTAATCATTAATGGTATTCGTAATTTAAAGTTTTAATTCATTAATTTAATGTTAATTCATTATTAGTTTCCTTTTACTGATATACTTTATATTTATCAATAAAATCAGTATATCTATTACATATTAGTATAAATATTTTAGAGCATTTTAAATTCGTAATATTAAGAATATTTGTAAAATAATTCTTTATAAACTAACTTAAGTATTAACTTTAACTTTATAAACTTAAGTTTATCTTATCTCATTGACACTAAGCTCTTTATGAGCATTAACATAGACTTGTGGCCTGGAAATTAATAAAAAATATTATAGTGTTATTATTTCTCATTCTTGAATATAAAATACTTATGTTTTCATTTTATGAACATAAAATTATTTTGATATTAATTTATTAAAGGTATTTTGTGAATATCGTGGATATTATGAAGTGCAAATAATAAATCACAGAAATGCAGTATTAGAGATCTGATAAGAAGTCTTGACACCGCTCTCCATATTCTGCTCTACAATGTATGCCATTGTAATGGTTGTGAAAGGCACAAAATCAATACAATGATACTCCGGTAATTAAATTGTTTTAAAAATTATCATTACTGTAATGAAATAGTTAATCATCAGTTTTATTCGGATTTTGAAATTTAATTCAATAATTAGTTTACTATTGCACTGTATGTTAAGAATCAAAAAGAGTATATCTAGTAGAGGCTGAAATAATTATTTAAATATAATTTGCATTATTAATCTTAAAACTACAGTAGAACCTTTTTTAACGACCCCACAATACAACGACCCCTTCGTCAGAACGACCATCTTAAAAAGTCCCAATTATTTTACCATAGGAATAATGTTAATTTTTAATCATTACAACGACCC
>CM063510.1:141193003-141208003 GCA_032207245.1 Pardosa pseudoannulata
ATTAGAATGGAATACAGGAAACCCACTATCGTTATTGTCTCTTTACTTCCGGTTATACATAGATATATAAATAGATATTATAGACTGTTAATTTTTAATACATATAAACCTCGTAATAAATAATGATAAATAAGAAATAATGCATTCTAAAAGTACAAATAAAAATATTCTTTGAAAGATTTGTTTATATTTTTTACGAAAGCCATCCAAGATATTTAAGTGGTGCAATTAGAGATACATCTGTTACCGCAAACAAAATACTTCGAAATAGAGATTTACAAAGCCATGAAAAGCTATCAGCGTCTTTGTGCCTCAGAGGGTAGGGGTGCATCCTTCAATAAATGTCAGTCAAAGAGAGATGCAGTTTCTAAACAATCGACCTGACCCTCATACCTCAAACACTGGCAGAAATGTTCATTACATCCATTTTCGGAACGTTTTTGGAGGTCGAAAATTGTATGTGACAATCGCTTTGAAGACATCACCTGTTTGGCGGAATTGTACGTGCGAACCGCTTAGAGGGTTAACTGTAATATAAGTATTGTATGTAAAAATATATCTTTTTATTAGTGTTGTCACTTTTTGATTGTTATTAATTACTGTACCAAGTTGCAACTTTTTATTGGCCGTTATTTTTATTGTACTACTTTTTTTTATTATTCCTGAGCTTCATGTTGTTGAATCCATACATTGCTGTTAACCATACCTTCTGGTCATTGTCAAGGTTCCAGTCTAATTATCCCCTAATTAGACAACGCGTTTGTTACTTATAATTTTTTATGAGAACATTCTCACCTCCTAGCTTCCTTGTGAGCTTTAGTGTATTAAATTTTTGTTTGGATCACTTTTTGCCTAGAGGCCCAAATTGATGCTTTGATCTGCTTACGTTCGGAGAGAGTGAAGACCTTCCACATTGCTAGGTACTCCCGTTAAACCAAATTACCTTGACCTTGAAGTATTGTATGTACTATTACTTTGGTAATGAATCAGGGATAGACTAAATACTACATTATAATTCAGTAGACATCTTAAACATTTTCAGTAAAATATTGATTTAAAGGTCTTTTTTCTTCTGAATTTATAAATGAATTAGTACATTTAAATTTTTCGTGCTAGTTTTTTAGTTTTGAAATATTTTCAATATGTGTACATTCAGTGTTGACTTTTACAAAATGAAATTTTAAATCTACATCCATGAGATATGCGGAAATAAGTTATTTGTTTTATTAATATTAATGCTGAAATATTACGTAATTGCACGTCTTATTTATAATTCTAAGCTTGAAATTATCTTTAATACTTGGAATTCTCTTTGATGCTAGAAATTATCCTCTGTTTATTAGTAGCTAAAATTTAAGCTTTGTAGACAAAAAAAAATAATAATTTGTATTTTTAAATTTTAGTACTAATTTTTTAGTTGTAAGATTTTGTAATATATATATGTAAGGAAAAGTAAACTGGATCGAGAAACTAATGTAGGTATTTTATATAAAACCCCTAAGACACCCCGAGAAAATTCTCAGGGATTTTCAAAACTTAAGTCAAGAGCTACAAATTCCCGCGTCTTTTTGCATTCCCCTTTTTAACCCTTAACCTAAATTAACCACTGGGCAACAGTTTACGCCCTCAGAGAATGGGTCTAACCAACTATAACTTTACATTGCCCTAGCGGACCATTTAGGAAATTTATAAACAAAAAGGAGATGCACGTAGTCGGAGGCAGATTTTCCTGGAGATTTTGACTGAGATGTTGACATACGTATTAAGGGTCTTTTACATGTAACTTCATGTTATCTGACCTCTCAGTTTTTCCTGTCCCTGTGATGAAGTGGGAACCCGTCCTCCAATGTTATCTTAATAAAGTTCTTTAGCTAATACGGTGTCATTTTATGGGCCATGACTGCAACCACAAATCGTGAAGTCCGTCTTATCACACACACACACACACACACACACACACACATATATATATATATATATATATATATATATATATATATATATATATATATATATATATATATATATATATATATATATATATATATATATATATATATATATATATATATATATATATATATATATATATATATATATATATATATATATACATATATATATACATATATATACACACATATATATACATATATATATATATATATATATATATATATACATATATATATATATATATATATATATATATATATATATATATATATATATATATATATATATATATATATATATATATATATATATACATATATATACATATATATATATATATATATATATATATATATATATATATATATATATATATATATATATATATATATATATATATATATATATACATATATATATATATATACATATACATATATATATACATATATATATATATATATATATATATATATACATATATATATATATATATATATATATATATATATATATATATATATATATATATATATATATATATATATATATAAACATATTAATTCAAATTTATAATTCAAATTTTCTTTTAAACTTGAAATCATTCTATGTATAGTAATAGATCAAATATAAGCTTTGCACACAAAATGGAGAAATATTTTGTTCAATTATTCTTTCTAATATAATTACTGAATCATGTGTCTGGATTAATTCTTGAAATTATTATCTCTTTATTAGTATCTAATATTTAACCTTCTAAGAGAAAATAATTCATTCTCATTTTATACATTTATAATGGCATATCTGTTATATAATGGACAGATATTTTTCTGATATATTTACTCAAAAATAACCTTTGATTGCCATGTAAGTTACGAATTCCATCCTGAGAGTCATTCACCACTGACTATATTTAAAATGCATAGATTTTTCTGTAATGACAACTGTCGTAAGTAAATTATTTTGATCCTCATATATATCTGACCAAAAATTATTCCGGAAACTATTACCAAAATAATTTATACGCCTCTGATTCTTAGGCTCTAAATTAGGGTTATCAAACTAATTAAACTAGACTTACGTAGCTCTTATTTTCTTTTAATTACAATAACTCTCAGCAAGACGGTCGGATAAAAAAATATAATTGGTGTTCCGAAAACTTTATACCTTCCTGGCACCCCAAAATGTTCTGCTGGGGCACTTAGGAAAATGAAAATTCCCCGACACATCTCTATCCTGCCCCAACCACAGCTGTCGATTCGTCGCTCTGTGTTTACTCATCATATTATTGACGGATTTTTTAGCTTAAGGCGTGTCCAAACTTGTGTCGTTGCCAAACTTTATGACCATAAAGGAAGTAAAGACAAATCAAATACGGAGCGGCCAAGTTAAATAACGCGAAAATGCTGGGAAGCCTTCAATCACTGTAAGAGGCAAGTCGGCAAAGTTTATAGCTGCAGGAACACCGAAGTATCCGATCCCATTTTTAGGGATATTAAAATGAGAAATTTTATGTTGAACGCCCGTCGATGTAATAAAAATTTCCTCGTCTATCTTATAATGAGACTGGGAGTTAGAAAATGAAATGTGTGGTGTTGAAATATGAGGAATGGCAGATAGCGAGGAAAATTCGAAATAAGTAAGATAGAGTGCGTTATTTTAAGCCTTTTATCGCCAGTTTAAAGATAGATTTACATTAAATCATAGAGGAGAACAAAGGTATTAAGTGTGCAGTTAGAATTTAAAATGAAAGTTTTTAATTGTTATAAAGTAACTACTGATAATGTTATTTTCCTAACAAAAGTTTAATGTTTTCATGTTTCTAAAGTCAATAAAGTTAAATTTTTATTTACAAACTAATTGAAAGAAAGTGAATTTATTTAATAATATAATTTTTTAAATCTCTAGAACTGAAATTCTTTGACAATATTTAAAGCACTTTAGAAATGAAATTCTAGACGATATTTTTTATTGAACTTTAGTATTTTATTACTATGAATCTGGTTTTGATTAGAAACTAGAGATAAAATACAAATCTTGGTCTGAATGCTGCAAAATTTATACTTTTGACTGCTTTGCACATGATATATGATGTACATAGTTAATGCTTAATACTCTTGTATATCCCACCTAATACCCAATGAAATTTAATTATATAAACAAGCCTATTATATATTTTATATTTTTAATCCTGTGTCATATGTTATATACAAGTATGTAAAGCATTAGATGTGTGTATCATATACAATGTAAAGTACAGCAAAAGATCAAAAAAATATCAAATTGTTTGAAGAAAAATATGATGGTTCAACATTAACAAAATAAAAAGTAAATCATTTTATAATTATGCTCATAATCAAAATTTCAAAGTTTTAAGTAATATTTCTAGTAATAATTCATATATTTACATATTATTTATTGACTAATTAAAAAACTGACTTTGAAAACTTTTTTTTAAATCTGTTTGAAACTAATTTTTATAAGAAACATTGCATGTAGTATTGGGTTGTGTTTCTTTTAGTCTTTCGAAATACAATTTTTAATAAATTAAACTTTTAAAAGTTTCAAAATATATTACGTGTATCTTAGGAGTATATAGGTTTAACTTCGAGCAAATATATAACAAGAAAAATAATTTTGCATTGGGTAGCTAATAACTTTCCCTGCATGAACTAGCATTGCATTTAATATTCAGAACCACCACAGTTCTTCCATTAACTATTTTACTAATTTATTAAGCGTACAGATAATTTTACCTTTAAATCTTTTGGGTCTACATAAGTCAAAATACCTGAATGTACCAAAAATAATTACAAAATGTCACTTAAATGAGAAGTAATACTTTGTAACCCATTCCTTTCACATGAATAGAAAAGAAGAGATAAAAACATGCTAAAATTTAAAAAAATAATTGCAGTGATAGGGAATTTAATGTTAAAGCCCATACAGGATTTATACAGTTTCACTTGGCATTGCATGGAGTTCTATGGGGTGGATCCACACTGTGTTCCTTAGTGGAAGTTACACTAGAGAAAAAATGAGAAAATTGCATAGTTCCTTGGATCAACATAGTGGGGTGAAATTTAGCTGAGTCGAATGTACATTGTTCTCTTTTTTGGAGGAACTGCATGGGTTGACTTAAGAATTGGGTTCAACCGCCAACTTGGTGATAATGGGTTAAGTATGGTCGTCTAACATTTTCTCTTTATCTCGCCGTGTCCAAACAATCTGTATCTATATTATAATTTATATGATATTTGCATCCAACTTTCCTTGTGTAACTCTTTTCTTATATAATAAAAGTGCTCAATACTTAAAAAAAATTAGATTTAATGAACTATTAATGGTTGACTATAGCTGATTTCTAATAATTTGGAGCTGTTGCGTTTGTAAACTGTTTAGGGATTAATTGTCCATAAATATAAATGTCCAGTTTTCAAGTCGATTTCTTTAATTAAGTAAGAGTATATAATTCTATTACGATGGCGCACCTTACATTAATTAAAGTCTCCAGAAAAAGCAAGAAATACAATGTTTGGATGGATTGCCTTTGTTTTTTAGTAAATATTGCCAATATTTTCGCCAAATTTGCCGAGGGGAACCCAATTCTTAAGTAGACCACGAAGAGCTTACATTTGTGTTACACAAGAGGAAAACAAAGATCGATCCATGCTATTTTTCGAATCAATTCATTCAGTTAAAATCTCATTAGAATCGGATCCACCTTGTCTTCCTTCTGGAAAAGATGCATTCTTGTAGTTTTGTGTCGCTCGTGATCTCACAGTTGTATTACAAATGAAGCCCAAGAAAATCACCCAAAACTTTTCACATGAATCAATTCATTTAGATAAATACTCACAAGAAATGAATCCTCATTGCACTCCTTGGTGAATGGATTGAATTTCTGAACGTTTTGTGCTGCTGACGAACTCACATTTGTGTTACACAAGATTAATACCAAGAAAATTCCCTGTAATTTCCCTGATCGATTGAATCTGACTAGAAGTGGAACCACAATGTTTCCCTTAGGGAAAGGATACATTCCTGAAATCTTTGTGCTTTCCACTATTTCACATTTGTGATGAAGAAACACAAGAAAATCACATAATTTTTCGAATCGATTTATTTAGGTAAATATTCTCCAGAAATGGAACCACATTGTTGTTCTTAGTGAAGTAGTTCCATTTCTAAACATTTTGTGTCTTTTTCGAACTTACATTTGTGTTACACTTTAGGAAAACACAGAAAATTAAATTCTGTAATTCGGATCGATTAAACACTGACTACATGGATCCACATTTTATCTTAGGAAGGTTGTTCCTGAAAGCTTTGTACTGTTCATGATTTCTCATTTGTGTTACAAATTAAGAAACACAAGAAAATCGCACACAATTTCTCAGATCGATTCATTTAGGTAAATATTTACAGGAAATGGATCCACATTGTTGTCCTTGGTGAACTGGTTGAATTTCTGAACGTTTTATGTTGCTGGCGATTTCACATTTGTTTCACTTCTAGAAAACCAAGAAAAGTCAATGCAATTCCTCTAATCAATTCATTCTGGTAAACACTGACTGGAAGTAGATTCACATTGTTATCTTTAGTGAATGGGTTGTTTTCCTGAATGTTTTATGTGGTTAACGAACTCACATTTGTGTTACACTTCAGGAAAATCAAGAAAATTCAGTGCAATTCTTTGGATTGATTCAATCTGCTAAACATGGCTGGAAATGAATCCACATTGTTATCTTTAGTAAATGGGTTGTCTTCCTGAACGTTTTATGTGGTTAACGAATTCACATTTGTGTTACACTTTAGGAAAACCAAAAAATTTCAATTCAATTCCTTGGTTTGATTCATTCTTGTAAACACTGACTGGAAGTGGATCAACATTGTTGACTTTAGTGAATGGGTTGTTTTCCTGAACATTTTATCTAGTTAACGAATTCACATTTGTGTTACACTCAAGGAAAACAAAAAAAAAATAATCAATGAAATTCCTTGGATATCGTTGATTCAATTGGGAAACACTGAATAGAATTGGATCCACATTGCTCATCTAAATTAAAGTGTCAAATTCTAGGTTTTGTGCAGTTGATGAACACACATTTGTGTTACACTTTAGGAAAACAAAGAAAATTCAGTGAAATTCCTCAGATTTATTCAACCGAGTAAACACTGTCTGGAAGTGGATCCACATTTCTATCTTTAATGAATGGGTTCTTTTCCCGGACGTTTCACGTGGTTAACGAATTCACATTTGTGTTACACTTTAGGTTAAGCAAGAAAATTCACTGCAATTCCTTGGATCCATTCATTCTGGTAAACACTGCCTGGAAGTGTATCCACATTGTTATTTTTAGTCAATGTGTTGTATTCCTGAAAGTTTTATGGGGTTAACGAATTCACATTTGTGTTACACTTTAGGAAAACCAAGACAATTTAGTGCAATTCCTTGGATTGATTCAATGTGGTAAACACTAACCGGAAGTAGATCCACATTGCTCTTCTAAATGGAAGAGTCGAATTCTAGGTTTAGTGCAGTTGATGAACTCACGTTTGTGTTTCACTTAAGGAAAACCAAAAATATTATATGCAGTTCCTCGGATATGTTCAGTCAAATTAGGTCTTAAATAGACTGACTTAATGGACAGGTTATAACCTTGGAAATTTTGTACAGTTGACGAGCTTATATTTGCATTACAGATGAGGGAGACCAGGTTACTTCCAGTACACATACAGTCGTTGTAAGCTACTTTTCAAACTCAGATGCAAAGCTATTATCTACCTTGCCATGTTCATCCTAAAAAAAAGAAAAAAAACATTTGTTATGAAGAAATGCATTCTTTCATTGGCCTTTAATATAATAATTGTTATTAAATTTAACGATGAAGATAAATAATTAACTTTTAAGATGAATTTTACCAACGGTATATTTCCTGTACTACTAAGAATTCTGCCACTTCTTATACAACAGATATAAAAAATCTGTTGTATAAGAAGAGGCAGAATTCTTGGGATGAAGAGACTGATAATAAATTGCATACAATTAAATCAACCATTGAAAATTGGAGTACTTTGCCATCTAGAAGACATGATGTTATTCTTACTCGCCTCCGGATTGGTCATACACGTTTTACCCATCGATACCTTTTACTCGGAGAATCTGCTCCAGTTTGCGATCATTCTAATGTAGTCATCTTTATAAAGCATATCCTCATTGATTGTCCCCGGTTTACAAAATATCGTATTCATTATTTTAATTCATCATCTATTCATATTAAAGATATTTTAAGTAATTCGCCTCATCCTAAGCTCTTCCTGTTTTTAAAACACATTGGTTTTTACCCTCACATCTGAATTTTATGCCTCATTGCTATTTTCTTTACTTTGGGTTTTATATGTTTTTTCTACACTGCTTTTGTATTTTTGACATTTTTGCTTTTATCTTCTGTTATTCCTTAATAGCTGTTTTGGCTTCTTTTTTGTAGTTTAAGTTTTAACTATTTGTTTGGCACAATATATCCCATGCGGACTCAGTGCCTTAAAACCCCATTCAACCAACCAACTAACCTGTACTACTAAACATCATTTAGTTGAGAATGTAATTTTTTCCCATTTCCGGAAGGATATAATTTAAAAAATAAAATTAGAATATCAAAAGTAGGGGTAAGACAATAACTAAAGTAAACTACACATGTAATGATTAATAACTTTAAAATATAGATGCATCCCTAATTATTTATTTTAGTCTTATATTACCATGAAACAACAAAAATACTGTATTCGTTCTCAAATTTATATTTACTTTATTAAATTATTATGAATAAGTTAATAAAGATTACGCTTGCTGAAAACTTCTCTCAATCAGATAGTTGCCATTGAGCATTCATCTAAATAAATTTGAATATTGCTTGATATTAAAGTTAATCAAGTAGTGTAGAGTAATATAGGAGGTAAGGAGTATTTTCAGGGTTCAATTTGACCCAAGATCCACCGTGTTAGTTAATGATGACTGGAAACGTAAAATATTGTTGAGAATATTGTTCGTTGATTGAATAGACTTTGGCTAAGACAAAAACAATAACAATTTATTAACACGCCAAATGAATCACAATTACAACGGATGGCGATAAAACCTGGCAGCCTTTTGGCGAACTTTTTCAGAGCAATCCGGAGAGCATTAACACAGGTCCTACTTTCACCAGATCTGAGAGAGAACTGACTCTTTCTATGAAAACTCACGGCCCCTTTACATAGTTTTCAGGTTTCTAGAAATTTTCACAAGCTTCTAGTAAAATCCAGAGAAAGTGGGTCGGCAACAAATGTCACCAAGTCTCCAATATCTCTCCAATTTGGCGAGATACTATGCAAATTACATGTTTACAGCATTCTTAACAATATGTTCGTATCACAGTCTCCTTCAAACTTTCAAACTATACCTTCAAGCTGGCCAAGCCTAGTGGTCTTCCGCTTGGTCCCTATTCAGCTTTTCAGAAGACCAAATTTAGCTAAGACGTTCTTTCACCCTAGAGGTTATTGTCAAAAGATGCAGCGCTTTGCATTCATTCACGTGGTCTTTGACTCACGTCCTTGGTTCATTAAAGTAGCACTGGTAACAACAAATCTTTGTCATTGAAAGATATGTAAGTTTATATATCTATACCTATCTATTTATCTATATCTATCTATTTATCTATATGATATATATATATCTATACTATATATATATATATATATATATATATATATATATATATATATATATATATATATATATATATATATATGTATGTATATATATATATATATATATATATATATATATGCATATAAATAGATAGACAGATAGATAGTAGACAGATTGATATATAGAAAGATAATATATTTTTTAGTTGTTATATTATCTAGCACATATTTACTTAACGTTGTAGCATAACGCTTTCCTATTTTTGCGCTGTTATACATATAAGGATAATGAAGTATTAAGATTTATTTATTATACACTTTGCATCTTTCAGAAATAATTCGTTTGTTTAATGGTGTTAGTCGGTACTGTCAATAAGACAAAAAGTCCATAAAACTTTGATTTTTAGTTCTTTGTTTTCATCTCTCTTTATCAATTTCTACTATATTTATACACATATATATATATATATATATATATATATATATATATATACACATTTGCATATTGATAAAAAGAACATTCTTTGAAATCTTCTGAACATAGATAGTTGTTTCATTACTACGAACAGGAGAGAAAATTCAGAGGCTTTTAAAAATTGAAAAACTGAAAAACTGCAAGTCATTAAAAATAATATTCTTTGACTTTTTTGAACACAGATAGTTGTTTCGCAGCTGTGAAAGAGATGCATTGTCTATAAGACCAAACTCAAACGATAAAAAAAAGCAAACTGAACCAAAAAAAATACATAAAAAGAAATTAAATGTTAAAAGTGTCAGCACTAGGGAGAAGCATAAAAGTCGCATATTGATAAAGTGTATTATTTGGCATTATCTGAATATAGATAATTCCTTCACGGCTACAAAAGAGATGTATTATCCATGAGGAGGAATTCAGATCTTGAGTAAAGCAAATTAAACCCTCAAAATGTAAAAAAAGAATATCAACAAAAATTACTAAAAATTTTAAACATTGGAAAAAGTATAAAATGGCATATTAAGAAAATAATATTCTTTGACATTTCCTAACAACGGTTTAGTGTCAAAAATCACTTTTTTTCTTCCAAATTCCTATTCTGATTTAGTCTTACTACCGTGCATTTTTTTTCTCTTTTTGGTTCAACCACAGATGGATTGCTGCACTCTCTGGGGAACTCAAAAAACACTCAGCCGTTATTCTCAAAAGAGCATTGCATAAGAATATTGTGACATTTGAGTACATTGCACTTCATGTTCCGTGTACTTTTCTTAAAAGCAGTAAAGAAATAAAAATATCACTCCATAGAATTTTCCAACGGGAAGAAAAACTGAATTTACATACTAAAAAATATTACTTAAATTAAATAATTTATTAAAAGAATATCTTATATACATTTGGGATGAAAATATTAAAAATTATAATGAAATCACAATTTTTTTTATAAAAATAATATGACGATAGTTATTAAATTGAATCTCCTTAAATGAAAATTCAGTATGTTTTAATAAATGAAAATAAGTTTAATCTTTAAGAATATTTAATAAAAATATGAAGAGTTATATATGTTCTTAAATACAAACTAAATCATTTAATCAATTAAATTGAGCTGAAATTTCTCTTCTATTTCAATCTGACTTTACTTTAATAACGAATAATTTAAATATTTGCTTTCATATTTTATTTTGTACATCAATAAAATAACTCTTATTAAAATCAACTTTTATTCATATTGAAATTTAAATAATATACATTAGAGGATTACGTTTAAGATAAAAGCACATTTCATTAAGAGATAATACATTTGTTTTGGAATTAAATGCTGTAATTTATTGCATAAAATGTTCTTTAAAAGGATTCAGGAAATATATAAATGAACTACTGCAATTTTATTGCTTCATAGTATTTTCTTTTTAAAATTATTCAAATTGTAGTTTTACCATTATTACAAATTTTTGTTCTGTTGCAAAGCCATTTTCGTAAGCCATTCAGTTTAATAGAGTTTTAATGGATGTACTTTTATTTAGTCGTCAAATGATAAGCATTTTGTTTTCCTAACAAATGATTTGACTAAGGCTTAGTGATTTCTCTAGTCTCAACCTAATTATTTAATCCCAAGATACAAGCCTACTTCAGATTAACTATCTACTAATTAGTGCATCTGAGAAAAAGAATCTCGTCGAAACATTTTAACCTTTTTGGATCGTGCTAATAGCACATCAAATTTGATCTCGCTGCATTTAATAAATATACAAAATGTTTCCCGTGATAATCATATCCTATTAAAAAGACGTATAATTATATATTATATAATTTTATAAAAGACGCCTGAAAATAGTTGCATTTGAAATCATGGGTCCAGATTTCTATAAATAGTACATATTGTAAAATCCAAATTATTTGTCGAAATTAAACAAAACTTGATGTAAGTATTTTAGAAGTAAATATGTGTTTTTAAGTTGGAAAAAACTTATGAATTAAACATAAAATTTGGATTCGAAAAGGATAAATTAATTGAGTTAATTCCATTTATCACTTTTCCAGGTACCACTTGCCACTTAAATGCTATCCAACAAAATGTGTTTAGTATAGAAACTATCTTATCTCTTGGTTTTCCTTGCAACACTTTCATACACTTTCAAGGAAATTCAATGAAATTCCAATTTCCACGTCAAGCTGTGACTTGGCCAAGACTGCTTTTATTGAAATCATGCATGAAAGTTGCTGTTGTTGTTGCTTTATGCCACTTGGTCAAACCAAGCAGGATTGAGCAGGAGGCTACTCGTATTAAGGCAAAGGGGTGCACCTTGAGCAACACAATTGTGAAAGTATGACTTATGCTCAAGTGGGTCCTCGTAATTTTGAAGCAGGTACCGAGCAGAATAACCATAGGCTTAGCCTGCCATCCCCAGAGGTATTGATTGAGAACATGGAGGACATTGTGACCAAGAACATATTTAACCTGTCTTAATCACTTTTATCGAACACTACGGATCTTAGGCTAGCTCGGGCTCCCAACTCGCATCTATCCAGTTACGGGAGAATTGCCTTTGCGACTGAAGTACCGGGGCTCTACTTGAAGGCACCCTTACTTTCATAGAGGAACCCTTATTTCACTGCGAAGAAAACGTTTGAAAGCATGGAGGAGTGTATATTGAGGAACCCTTATTTTCTCTGAGGTCTCCTCAATTAAAAAAAAAAAAACTTATGAAACCTTGGAGGAGTGTACAGGGGCTCAGGAAAATGTACATGGAAGAGACCTTGCTTTCTCTTAGGTCTCCTCAATTAAGAAAAAAACGTATGAAAGCTTGGAGGAGCGTACATGGACTCAGGAAAACGTACATGGAAGAGACCTTGCTTTCTCTTAGGTCTCCTCAATTAAGAAAAAAACGTATGAAAGCTTGGAGGAGCGTACATGGACTCAGGAAAACGTACATGGAAGAGTCCTTACTTTCTCTGAGATCTCTTCAATTAAGATTAAAGCATGGAAGAGCGTACATGGGCTCAGGAAAACGTACATGGATAAGCCCTTACATTATCTGGGGTCTAAAGAAGAAAACGCAGAAAACAAGTAAAAATGGGAAAGTTTCACCAAACCATGTATAGTTTTTAGTAGAGTTCCTGGTGTGTTCCTTGAATTAAACAATAAATTTAACAGGAAATAGCAGACAACTTTCTCATGTTTTATTAGCAGTCGCATCAATGCCTTTGAGCAGTGGTAGCTCAGTCTGCAAAGGCAACGATCTAGTAACTGAAAGGTTGAGGGTTCGAAACCCGAGCCGGCTTAAGGTCCATCGTGTTAGTGAAAGGTAACTGGGGCACGTAAAATATGTTTGGGGTCACAATTCCCTCCAAGTTCTCAATCAATATCTCTGGGGGTGGCAGGACAGGTCTATGGGTCTTTTTCTTGGCCCCTGGTTCAAAAGTACGAGGACCTACTTGAGCAAAGTCATTCTTTCACCATAATAGTGCTCATTCAAACGAAAGGCGCACCTCTTAGACTTAATACGAGATCCTGCAGGCTCAATCATGATTGGTTTGACCAAGTGGCATGAGAAACAACAAGAATGACTTTACTTTTAAAAAAGAATGAAGTATTTCTTCAGACTGTCATTGGCTTAAGGCTGTCAAGGCCTATTTTGGATTTACAAAAGAAGATGTTTAAATTAACCCGATCCTATTCGTTGAATTTTTTAAGTTTTTCGATTCATTAAGATCATCCAGATTTTCTAGATAATCTGAAATTAGTAACAGTGACAACAGCAGTAGACAAATTGTAAATATGTGAACGGCTTTGGGACGCTAATTATTGTTATACATTCTCAAACCTAAGAAATATTCTCTTTAAAAGTCTTTTCCTCAATAAAACAATTAATAATAAAACAAGGAGTAGTTTATAAAAATTGCTAAATTAACTTTAGATTTTAAATTTCTAAATTTAAGTTTTTCAAAAAGGTTTCTACCTCTTTATATAGTAGTTCTACTACAAAAATAAATAAATACACAAAAGCTATTTAAGTAGCATTTATTTTACATTTTCCAGTTCATTTTAGAATATATTTCTTTAGCTGAATCTTAGAGTCATACATTTGTTAACAATCTGGAACCGAAATTCTAGTAACTATTTGATATGAATAATAATTATTTTATACCTACTTGAGTTATATCTACTAAATACTAAATACTGCATAAAAAGAATCATATCTAAGCATTCTTTTCGTTACAGAATATGTGCTTTCCATTCAAATGCTATCAAACAAAAGTTAGTAAAGAAAAAAATTGGATAAAGAAATATAAATATGCGAATAATTCATTGTACAAAAATCATTGTAATATTTCCACAAAACTGAGAAAAGTTCAATTTTAAATATAAATGTTTTTTAAACAAAATAACAAATTCCATATAAAAATTGGTAAGATAGTTTTAAATCTTCAATTTCTCAATTTAAGTTTTCCAAATTTTTAACTACTTTCCCGGGTGTTAGTTCTACAACGAAAACTTCATAGGATCCATTACATATTCTTTAACTCGTTTTATAATTTATTTCATTCCTAAAATATTAACCCGTCTTAAATCTACGAAAAACTATTTGATTTCTAAGATCTAAATTATTGAATACCGAGAAATACACGTATCTGAGTTTAACTATCTACTAATAACTGTATCCGAAATAACATTAATCCTTTCAAAGTAATTTTAAACAACAGAATTACTCTTTCAGCTTAAATACTATCAAACAAAATTTCACAAACCTGAGAACTGGCAAATTTGAAAGAATTTTTTTTTAAATAAAGTATTAAATAAATTACACATTAGAACTAGTTAAATATTTTCAAATTTTCAATTTCTACATTTACGTTTTTCAAATTTTTAAGTACAT
>CM063510.1:141210503-141215503 GCA_032207245.1 Pardosa pseudoannulata
TCATTTTGGCGTATTTAACAATAACCTAAAAATAAGATATAAACAAATCACAATGATCTTTAAAGTAATATCTATTGAAATTAGACCCTCTTTTGAATTGTAGAAGTATTATATTTTATATTACTAAGGAGAACGTTGAACTTAATATGTTAATATGAGGTTATTTTAATTGATTGGTATATGTTTTTGTAACCTGAACTAGTGTTATAATTTTTCAAACATTGTTTTAGCCATCTGTTTCTGGATAATTCAATTAGTTTTAGGAACAACGCAGATACATTTAAGTGTGAAAGTTTACATACAAAAGTGTCAAATCGAAGATAACCAAATGAAGGATGTCTTCAAGTCTTTCTCTCAAGTCAAAATGAAGAACTATTAAGTATTGACAATAAGCAAGCAAACCTTCATCTTGAGTTAAGTGAATGGCTAAAAAATGGTTGCCCATTTGGTTTTTTATATTTGTTTTAACTTTCATAAAACTGGAAACGGGTCACAATTATTTTACTTCATATGAAAACTTTCGTAAATCATATGATGATTTGCGGAACGATAGCCAACTGGTTAAGGCGCTGATTTTCGGTACTGGAGTTCGTGGGTTTGAATCCCACTGAGGCATGGTTGTTTGTATCCATTCGGAATCGGCTTTGAACACTATTTTCCCTTCTCATTAGCCCTGGTGTTGCAAAAAAGTAGACATTAGAGTCACAAACAAAAAAAAAACTCTGTTTTTCACATAAGAAATGCATTTTATTTTCCACTGACCCTCTAATCTATTTTACCAGTCTTTGGTAGTCTGTAGGAACAACTATAAAACATTTAATTTAAATCAGATCTTTCTAATTATTATAAGATGTGTTAAAATATGTAAAAACATAACGTATGTATCTTGAGTTTTAAAAATTTTCAGACTTTTTACATTAGCTTGCAACTGTGCTTCTTATGATTAATTTTTGTGAAATCATGACATGTATTATGATGTTATTTAAAAAGAAAGTTATCCGAAAAATATTTTAAGTTACGAAAGCTATACTCATTTCTTATCTGATTATGCATGCTGAACAAAACAAAATAACATGTAAAAATAAGTAATTCTTACACATACACTAAGTAAATAAAGTACAATAACATAAAATGGGAATCCTTTTTTTTTACCTGTATTGCTTTTAGATCTCACTTGGTTTAGTTTGCGTTGCCCACCTAAGGTCTGCTTTAGTAGAGTACATTCAAATTACTCTTCCAAATCACGTAATATATTTATACATGAAACATTCTCTCACGCTTCAAAGAAAATGGCGTGCCTTATCATACATACAGCCCAACTACTGGAGCTCTGGCAACAAGAGTATCTGCCCACTATACCGGAAGGAAGTGGCAAGAACGGGAAGCGAAGCGATTTAGGAAACGTTTCGGCTGAAAATCCTAAGAGCGGTTATGTATGTCACACGATAATGTGCGAAGTGCCTCAGGATACTCGTCAGTACTGCGTGTTGAGTGATTTTCACCTGGTTTCACTCAAATCGATCCCGAGTCTGATTTCTGTTAATCCACAGAATGGGAAGCAGTTCATGAATCATAATGTTCCTTGCAAAATTTCTGAGAGGACTTGAGAAGGGTCTAAGCTGTTCCTATTAACAATTGAGTCTATTCATCTGAATAAGTACCATTTGCTTGATAGTACTAATTTAATTACAGCAGTATTCATGAAATGTCTCAATTATATGTGAAATTTATATGGGTACATAAATATTGGTAATTTGTGCTACAAATTATAATAATTCAATTGATTCATCTGTGACTTAATAAATATAAATTTATATCTTAAACCTTTTGAGTTCAAACGTTGTATTAATTACAAAAGTTTTTTTGGATACATCTAAACCTAATAATTAGGGGCTCACAACCAAAGTGAACGAATAGTGAGTATAATTTGAGAATTTTGACTCATCAATACCTAATAATAATTGTCTCACAACTAAAGTGAACCAATAATGAGTGTAATTTGAGATTTTTTTGATAGATCAAAACCTGATAATGTTTCGTAACGTTCACAACCAAAGTGAACCAATAGTGAGTAAAATTTGAAATTTTTTTGACGCATTAGAACCTGATAATGATGCTTTAACAGCCAAAGTGAACCAATAGTGAGTATAAATTGAGATTTTTTTAACCAATCAAAACCTAATAATGAGGGGCTCATAACCAAAGTGAACCAATAGTGAGTATAAATTGAGATTTTTTTAACCAATCAAAACCTAATAATGAGGGGCTCATAACCAAAGTGAACCAATAGTGAGTATAATTTGAGATTTTTTGACGCATCAAAACGTAGTAAAGAGGGGCTCATAACCAAAGTGAAGCAACAGTGACTATAATTTGAGATTTTTTTTTTTTTGACGTATAAAACCCTGATAATGATATGCTAACAACCAAAGTGAACCAATAGTGAATATAATTTGAGATTTTTTGATGCATAAAAACCTGATAATGAGGGGTTCACATCCAAAGTGAACCAGTATAATTTGAGATTTTTTGATGTATCAAAACCTAATAACGAGGGGTTCACAACCAAAGTGAAACAATAGGGGGTATAATTTGAGATTTTTTGACGCATCAAAACCTAATAATGAGGGGCTTACAATCAAAGCGAACCAATAGTAAGTATAATTTGAGATTTTTTAACCTATCAAAAACCTAATAATGAGGGACTCGTAACCAAAGTGAACCAATAGTGAGTATAAATTGAGATTTTTTTAACCAATCAAAACCTAATAATGAGGGGCTCATAACCAAAGTGAACCAATAGTGAGTATAATTTGAGATTTTTTTTTTTTTTTTGACGCATCAAAACCTGATAACGATATGTTAACAACCAAAGTGAACCAATAGTGAATATAATTTGAGATTTTTTGATGCATAAAAACCTGATAATGAAGGGTTCACATCCAAAGTGAACCAGTATAATTTGAGATTTTTTTGATGAATCAAAACCTAATAACAAGGTGCTCACTACCAAAGTGAACCAATAGTGAGTATAATTTGAGATTTTTTGATGCATCAAAACCTAATAATGAGGAGCTCACAACTAAAGTGAACCAATAGTGAGCATAATTTAAGATTTTTTTAACCCATCAAAACCTAATAATGAGGGACTCGTAACCAAAGTGAACCAAAAGTGAGTATAATTTGAGATTTTTTTTGACACATTAGAACCTGATAATGATATGTAAACAACCAAAGTGAACCAATAGTGAATATAATTGGAGATGTTTTTAACCTATCAAAACCTAATAATGAGGGACTCGTAACCAAAGTGAACCAATAGTGAGTATAATTTGAGATTTTTTTAAGCATCAAAACGTAGTAATGAGGGGCTCATAACCAAAGTGAAGTAACAGTAACTATAGTTTGAGATTTTTTTTGACGCATCAAAACCTGATAATGGTATGTAAACAACCAAAGTGAACCAATAGTGAATATAATTTGAGATTTTTTTATGCATAAAAACCTGATAATGAGGAGTTCACATCCAAAGTGAACCAGTATAATTTGAGATTTTTTTGATGAATCAAAACCTAATAACAAGGGGCTCACTACCAAAGTGAACCAATAGTGAGTATAATTTGAGATTTTTTGATGCATCAGAACTTAATAATGAGGAGCTCACAACTAAAGTGAACCAATAGTGAGTACAATTTGAGATTTTTTGACCCATCAAAACATAATAATGTATTCACGACCAAAGTGAGCCAATAGTGAGTATAATTTGAGTTTTTTTGACACGTCAAAACCTGATAATGATACGTTAACAACCAATGTGAACCAATAGTGAGTATAATTTGAGATTTTTTTGACACGTCAAAACCTGATAATGATACGTTAACAGCCAATGTGAACCAATAGTGAGTATAATTTGAGATTTTTGGACGGATCAAAACCTGATAATGAGGGGCTCAAAGTGAAACAATAGTGAGTATAATTTGAGATTTTTTTATGCTTTCAAATTCTAATAATGAGGAGCTCAGAACCAAAGTGAACCAATAAGAGTATAATTTAAGATTTTTTGACGCTTCAAAACCTAATAATGAGGGGTTCACAACTAAAGTTCACCAATAGTGAGTATAATTTGAGATTTTTTGAAGCGTCAAAACCTAATAAGGAGGGGCTTCCGATCAAAGTAAATGAATAGTGAGTTTTATTTGGAATAGTGTACGGAAAGTGAGTGTCAGAGTACATGAATCCTAATTATTTCCTAGAAGTAAAAAAAAATTGGAAAATCTTAGTAACTAGGTTATTTTTTAACATATGTATATTTACATACACATGAAAAAGCAGATCATTAACCCTTGCAAATAGCTTTATTTGGTAAATGATAAAATGGACTTTTTTCACTCTGGGTTTGAACCTTTCATAAACACATCAAATTTTATGTAATTTTGACAAATTTTATTTTAGGTCATAAATTCAAATATCTCTAAATCTCATATATAATTACTTAAAATAATAACTACTTCAAACATTATTTAAAGTAATTTTCACCAGGCCAATATTTTAAAATGACATTAAAATTTTTTATATCAAAATCAGAGCAAACAAGAGTGACTATCCTATTGGACTTGAAAGTATGTTAGACGTTGGATTTTTACATCGGTTAAGAATCCATCTTGAATGAATATTCCCAGACAAGCGTAGTTGTATTTTAGGAAAATAAGGAAATATATGTCTGAAAGTCATTTTAATAAAACACCAAATCTCAAAAAACAAAGTTATTTTAGATTTTTTTTTAATTTTTAAAGGCTATATTGAATTTGATATAACGTTAGTAGGACACCAGACCCAACATGCATAAAATATTTTACTGATATAATATAAAATATACTGACTGATAAAATATTTTACTGTAAAAAAAATAGAAAATATAAAGCAATCAAGTCTTCAATGCATAAATATTTTCCTGCTGTAATTTAGGAACCCTCCATTCAACCTATCTATGGTATGCAATC
>CM063510.1:141220503-141230503 GCA_032207245.1 Pardosa pseudoannulata
TTCTAGAGAAATTGTTTTATATTTGTAGAACGGGAAACAAAATTTTCTCGTATATTTGGTGATTTTGAATGTATGTCTGTGGATTGAATATTTTCCTCATTTTGCTATTTATTATTAGTAAGCTTTTTTAATTTATTAAATTTTCCTATAGCAATATACAGGGCTTATCATTACATGCATGTGCAATTTTTATTACACAATTTTAGCCTCATCTCATCTTAAAACTTGACTTATTAAATTGATTCCGAAATAAATTTACAACTTACATTGTTACAAAATAACAGAAATATATTTGTTCTTATATAAAATTATCAATTGTTTGTGATTTGCTAAATTTGATCAGTATTTTTAGGAACCCCTCAGTACTTTTCCAATCTTGTTCAGTATGAATCAGTATATTCAAATCTCTGACTAGCTTTTAACCCTGATATATGTATCCTTGATCAGACCGTTGACTTTCAGCGGTATATCCGTATATTAACGTATCGCGCATTAAAATAATTGATTTTTTTTCCTTCCTCGCCCAACAAGAATTACAAACAAGAAAACTTCTTTCAAATAGTGTACCATCTGTATAGTACATAAAATCATCTCACGGGTGACGATGTTACATGACACTGTTTTCACTGCTCTGTTTCTTCTGGCCCATGATTAATGACTGACAGTGATGGATGAGCTGTCTCTCCAAAAACCTCAGATCTCACCAAATACTTCTCTAAAGTCCGTCTACAGAATTTGAGGTTTTAGGAAGATCCTGGTGCCAAAGAGTGCTTTTTACCACTCATCACTTTCTTTCCGAGGCTTTTGACCTCGTATTAACAGCGAGAAGAAAATAGACTAAAAATAATTATATTTCTTGATTGAAAGTAATTCTCGGATTATGTAATTAATAATTTATATTTACACTGAATTTCTTCTCTAGTGAAGTCAATATATTTATAAAATCTTTCTTTCTAATACTGCTATTCAGAAACAGGTCTGTATCTTAACTTTACAGGATTTAATTTTTTAAAGTAATGTTTTACAGGAATGTTCGTTTGTGTCTGTTGGAATGGTTTGGTTTGGTTTGGTTTGGAGTGCAACGGTCTACTTTTTGCAACACGAGGGCTAATGAGACCGGGACCTACAGCTTAAAGCCGATTCCGAACAGCTACGAACATCCATGCCACTGTGGAATTCGAACCCACGAACTCCGGTACCGAAGGCCAGCACCCTAATCAATCGGCCATTATTTGGCTCTGTTGAAATGAAAAGTATTCATTGCAACTTGATTTATTGTCAGTTAAAATGTTCTGCTTTATTTAGAACAAAGTCTTTCGTATATTTTTAATAAGATTTAAACGTTATGAAATCTGTCGAGGTTTTTTATATGAAGGGATATATTCAGGGCCCGATCAAGGCAAAGTTGAGCCCAGGACCTGGTAGTCTTTTGCCCCCCCCCCTCTACCCTACTTTCAAGGCAAAAAAAATAGTTTATAAAAGAGGATACTCTTTGAAGGGTTGTAAATGAATTATCGGTGTGATTTTCAATCTCTCCAGCATTTTCATAAAAAAATTACTAATCTTTCAATCGCTCCTTTCAATTTTTTTGTCTGTAATTCATCTTGAATTTTCTTTTGTCTTTTTTGATTTCCAGATAAATATTTCCGGGAAGACATTGTATTATAAACTACACAGAAACGTGTGCACAGCGTGTAACAATCACTAACCACAAACTGTAAACAATCGATGAACAGTTATGAAAACAGTTACTAGATTTAGTATAACCTGAAAAGCAAAGGATTTTTCTACTCAGAACCATAGAGTAAGTAATGTGTAAAAAAAGGGACTGGAGTGATGTAAATAAGTAAACTGGGGCGTGTTTTAGATAAAATTGTCAACATTTTTTAACTGTTTTTATTTAATTTCTGAATAAGGTTTCATGAAATATTACTTGAAGAATTAACAAAAAGCGTTTTCAAATTTTGTTAATTAAATTATTCGAAATTTAATAATTAAGTACCAAATTTTAGGGGCCCCAGACCCAGTCGGTCCGTGCTTTAATCAGGCCCTGGATATATTTAAAAAACAAATATGTATACCACCTGATAAAGTAGAAATACAACGACCCGCTAAATAGCTTTTGATGGTTTGGTTTGGTTTGGAGTGCTACGGTTTACTTTTTGCAACACGAGGGCTAATGAGACCGGGACCTACTGCTTAAAGCCGATTCCGAAAGGCTACGAACACCCATGCCACTGTGGGATAAAAGATAACTTTTGAAGTTTGTAAATTAAAAACTCAATTTTATGGTTCTCTTTGAGTTCCCATTCTTGAGACATCCTATTCCAGTCATTTTCCTCCAATTCGTCCTCTGTGAAAGAGCTTTATTTCAATAATGACAGCTGTAAGATGATAACTGAACACTTAGGACCAGTAGGACAAGTTTTGCTCGCAATCGGTAGTTACTCTGTGATTAGTTTATCGAGTGCTTTTGTTGTTTGTTGTATCTTTATCTCCTGTTACCCCAAAAATTATTAGTCTCCCGTTTTAGTCTCGTAACTATTTAATATAGAATTCTCGGAAGTAATGTTTTTAAGTAAGAGTAAGGTTTTTTTAAAAAAAGGGTTACAAGCAGAGAATCAGTTTAAAGAACAAAAGCACCATATTTTGGTTATATCCGTAAAAAAAATGAAAATTATAAAGCACGAAAAAGAGTGAAAACTAATCACCAGACATTCCCATGCTTGAGACTTCCAATGCATTAATTTTCCTCCAATTCGCTCCCTGTGAAAGAGCTTTATTCCAATAATGACAGCTGTAAGATGATAATTGAATACATAGGACCAGTAGGACAGTTTTGTTCTGGTCCGTAGTTACTCTTTGGTCAGTATTTCGAGTACTTTTGTTGTTTGTTGTATCTTTATCATCTGATACCGTGAAAATTATTAGTCTTCTCTTTTAGTCTCTTAACTATTTAATATAGAATTCTCGGAAGTAATATTTTTAAGTAAGGGTAATGTTTTTTTTTTAATAATAAAGAGTTACAAGCAGAGAATCGGTTTAAAGAACGAAAGCATCATATTTTGGTTATATCCGTAAAAAATGAAAATTATAAAGCACAGAAAAGAGTAAAAGCTAATCACCACATTCCCATGCTTGAGACTTCCGATTGCAGTCATTTTCCTCCAATTCACCCCCTGCGAAAGAGCGTTATTCCAATAATGACAGCTGTAAGGTGATAATTGAACGCCTAGGACCAGTAGGACAGGTTTTGCTCGCAATCGGTAGTTACTCTGTGGTTAGTATATCGAGTACTTTTCTTGTTTGTTGTATCTTTATCTTCTGTTATAATAAAAATTATTAGGCTCCCATAGTCTCGTAACTATTTAAAATATAGAATTGGTGGAAGTAATGTTTTTAAGCAAGGGTAAGATTTTGCTTAATAATAAATGGTTACAAACATAGAATCAGTTTGAAGAACAAAGGCACCATACCTTAGCTATATCTGTAAAAAATGTAAATTAAAAAGTACGGTTTGGTTTTGGAGTGCTACGGTCTACTTTTTGCAACACGAGGGCTAATGACAACGGGACCTACTGCTTAAAGCCGATTCCGAACGGCTACGAACATCCCTACCATAGTGGGATTCGAACCCACGAACTCCGGTTCCGAAGGTCAGCACTCTAACCATTCGGCCATCGTTATAAAGCGCGGAGAAGAGTGAAAATTAATCATCAGGCAATTATGCTGAATAAAACTGAATATGCACATTTAATAATAAAATAGTAGTTAGGATAGTTATATTGTAATTTATTTTTTTCTAGCTGAGAATAAAGAAATAAGGAAACCGAACATTCAGAAAACCCCAAAAAAGTTGTAAAATAAATACATGTTTCTAAAAGCTTGATAGATTAATACAAGGTTCTACTAAGAGAGGCTTTCTCATTTTTCCCTTCCTCCCCGTCAGAAATAACATGATTTTTATGAACATCAGAAGTCTCATAAAACCAAATTTTATAGAACCTAATTATTTTGTATCGTGTGAACCTCAGTTATAGTAGTTAAATATATTTAAATTGTAAAAAATCAATTATAGTAGTTAAAGTAGTATTAATTATAATAAATCAATTATAGTAGTTATAGTAGCATTAATTATAAGTCATCGATTATAGCAGTAAATTAAACAGCTATATTGTTTTATAGCATGATAAAGGCTAACTTTTTAAACTTTAAATTGATTAAAACTTTTGGCTTTTATTTAATTTTAAAATGTCAAATCAATTTAAAATTTTAGGTTTACGTAATAAAATAGATATTTTACTTCAATTTGACATAAAAATTTAGTTTCTGATACGCATATTTAAAAAAAATATCTTGCGCGTTGGGAATTTTATATTTTTTTTTTCATTTGGTGCAAGTTTTCTACGTTATATAAAAAAGTATTCTACTTAATAAAGCTAAATATTTTTTAACAAAGCCACAGAAATATTAAAAAAGATAGAATAGTTCATTCTAAAAGGTGCTGAATTTTTCGCTTTATGATAAAAGTTAAAAATGATATTTTAATAAAAATTTGCAATTGAAATTAGTATCAAAGTAACATATTTTCAATACAGGTATAATTGTAAAAGGTAATATTTGTATTAAAATATAAATAAGATAGTTAATTGTTATATGTTGAGCGGCCCACGCATTTTTTTTTTTAGGCCATAGCCTTTCTTAGCATGTAGCCTTTATTATACAGAAGGTGCTCAAGCAATTTCTCTCATCACATTGCAATTTTCATTTAAAAGTTTTCACGCAATTTTCCTTTCATGGACTGTGTTAAAATTGGTTTTTTTTTTTCGTTTTCAGGGCATTTTTAATATTTTTTTTGTTAAAAGATTAAATTTTTTGTCATACGATTCTTTAAATATTTTTATATTAATTTTATTTAACATTCTGTTCTTTACCATGGTATTGATTATACAAAGAACTGAATGATGGTTTGGCTTACCGACTCTTTCAACATCTATATCTGCAAAATCTTTAATGAGCATATTTTAGGATTAATTCCAAATATGCCTATTAAAGCCTTAAATCTTTAATTAAATTGCATTTCAGGCATGAATGCCCCCAGTCTCAGTGTCTGAACCTCTACGAAAACATAATTTGGGGTGAAAGTAATTTAGGTTTACCATATATATTCTTCAACCATTATAACTTTGGAAATATTATTGAAGGCATATTGAGGTTATATTGTTAAATGAAATTATGTATTTTCTAACATTAAGCATGTTTTGAAGGCATCTAAATATCCACTTCCTGAGATTTAAATTACCACATCCGGTTTAATAATAGTTATAATGAAATATTTAATATGTCTGATCCTAAGTATTAGATAGAATAAAGCAAATATGATTCCACTAAAAATAAATAAATAGTTAGTAAAATAAATAGTCTATCAAATACCCAAGAAAAAAATTATATAAATTTCGGCTGGAAATGATAATTTTATCGTTTTTCCTATCTTATGGAAAACATTTTATTAGTCAAACTCCAAGTAGTAAGATAGTGATAAAATATTTTTAATTAGAAAATATATCAATTCTTACAAATAAAACGGAATCACACAAAATTAATAAATTATTTCTTTTCTAAATTGCAGGAAATATAAGGAAAAAAACTCTTCCTTGTTCACCCTTCTTCTAAATTTAAAAATACAATAACTGGAGATTTTACTTTATTTGGCAATAATACCTTATTTAATTGGGATAGCACTGAAAGCCAACCTCTTTCAGCTTTTAATAGCCTTCTATAAGCATATAAATAGGAAATAATCAATTCGATTCTTGGAAACAAGTACCTACTACATTACTCACCTGTTCCTTTGAGAAACTTTTTTTTTCTTTTTTCTGTTATCCACTCGAAAACATGCTAAGAAGGGAGGTGAAATTGAGATTACTGTTTCTGCCTTTCCAAATTTTCCACAATCTGGAGTGCTGAATATCATTCGTAATACTTGAACCTTATTCTCTGTTATTACCCCTACCTCTTTCAACGAGCTTTCTCCTTATTCTTGAAGTTTTCCGATTATCAAATGCTATATTCACTTTGTTGCAGTGCGGTACAATTCGAATAATAGGGAAAAAGAGAAAAAGCATGGGGGGAAGGGTCGCTGAAACCTGGGTAACCCCAACTCCTCCCCCAACCATTTTTTATTACAAAAGGCGTCTAGAGGACGGGAACTCTTGAGTTCTTCAGGACAATGCACCTGGATGTTCTTGCTTAGAGGACTGTGTGATAACCTTCTTTCAGCACAGTGGGGAAATACTGTCTGGGTACCTGCATATTTTGCAGCTGCCTAGACTGATAGGTTTCACTTCATAGAAAATTACTCAACTGTATAATGCAACTTTCATGCACATTTATGCGGTTATGATGATCAGTATCTTGCACATGGCGGAAAAAATAATGTAAACAAGAGTTATGACTTTTAAAAATATTTTAAATTTTAGCGGTTTTTTTATAGGTATTACATTTAAGCGCAATAAAAGGAGACATGAGAGGGATGTAAGAGTGATATGCTGATATCATTGAAAAAAAACTGATTTTTATCTTATACATTCATGCTTTCTAATAATAAAAATGTAATATACTACGTATGCATAATACCATTGTCATACTTAATCATGTTATCTTTATGGCAAGCAGTCTTATCCAAATAAAGGTAAAATTAGTGTAAACAAGAATTTTTACTTTTAAGTTGGTACAAGTACGTTGGTACAATGGTATCGTTTTTAACCCACGAGAACGTGCTTTACCCGCAGTTACACGAGAACTCACGTGGAGCCTTCGAAGCTCGGTGCAACTTTTTTTTCAGTCAAATACTAACAAAATTGCTTTTCAGAGCCATAACTAGGTCTTTTTGCGCCCGTGGCAAAAAACTGGTCTGCGCCCCTAGCACCATATATAGGGAGAAAATATGTAAACATGATTTTTTTCAATCATATATTGAGAATAAACTAGCAAAATATTTTGTTAATTATTAAATTGTTCCTAGTACATTAATTTTTAATTTTACTTCTATTTTTACCTTAGTAATACTTAAAAATATTTTTAAACTCTGTAGATATTATTTTTCTAATAAACTGAATAGTTTTTTTTAGGGGAATATTTTTTATTTGAAAGTTGAGTTTTCGTAGAAAATTAAATTAATAACTGTAAAATTTAAAACTAGGTTTGTATTAAGGCATATTAGTGTTTGGTAAACATTTTGTAAGAATAAATAACAAGTTTAATCTCTAGAAGCATTTTTAAAAATAAGAAAATTCACTTAAAGAATCATTTATAAACACACTGGATTTATAATAAAAAAACTATTTTTCATATTTTCTTTATTTCTACTCGGGGAGAATCGTTCTATTTCGGACCTCATTTTCTTCATGGTGCAGCGCCTCCAAGACTGATGCGCCCGTTGCAGGTGCCACCTTTGCCACGCCCTGATTACGGCCCTGTTGCTTTTAATTATGAAGAGAGAATCTGTATTACCAAAACTGCTTTATCAAAAGTTTAAAATATATTTCGGATTATTTGAAATATTAATTTTTAAAAGTAGTTTGTTCTGTAGATCTTTTTTATTAGCACTCCTATAGCACAAACATGAGACACACACAAGTTTAAAACATTTATCACATCTTTACTATCCATCTTTATACATCATCATTTTAATCAAATAACGATTATTTTTTACAGCACCTCTCCACCGATCACACACTCTAAATAAAACTTCAGAAGTGTCTGAGCATGCACTAGGTCCTTGGAGCCCTAATAAATTAAAAGTATCTTTTTCTGGGAAAATTATTCAGAGAAAATTGAGGAAATACATGTTATTGGGGTCTTGAAGAACTATAAGACAGCTATTGAAATTTTAAAAAGTGTATTTCTATTAGTTCATTTTGAGTGGTATGTTTTTATAACGCTTGGACCTCAGAAACCCAACGAGCGATCTCGCGGGTTAAAAGTTACTACGTTAACACGTGATAAAAAAAAGTGATATTTAGTGGTATTAGAAGCCCTATGATGATCCTGTTAAAGTTAGCCTCTTTATAACGAAACATTTCGATATACTCCATTCGTTTCACCATCGTTAGACAGATTTGATTGAAATCTTTCATCGTTCCATCAATTAATAATAATAAAATTTAAATACGAAAACTGCAGTGGGGGGGGATTCTGAATGATTTTTTTTAAGATGACTGTATGAACATGAACGATACATCATTTGACAGAGCATCGTTAGATCATATTTGATTATCAGTTTTTGTCAACACTGCAAGTGCCCAAAATTCGTCCCCAAAGGAGTTTTAAAAAATAACAATATTAACAGCATTTCGAGACAGTTTTAGTGTCATTCAAATGATATGATATAATGATGATATATAAGAATTTTCAAGCATAGGTACTTATTGTCCTACAGTTGAAAATGCAATATGCTATATATGTTTTGGGAATCAGAAAATTTTGTGATTAGCTTCTTTAAATATTCTATATTTTGGTTACAGACTGATTACACATGATAAATAAATTTAATAATATCTTACTTAATAGGGATACGAAGTAATAATATATTTATATTTTTGAAATACTATAAATATTTAATATTTAAAATATGAAATTATCTTACTTTTACTTTAAATAATTCAGTTAAATTATAAATGTTTTTTAGATGATAACCTAATAAGTAAGTCATTCCATTCTTTATTCAAAATTTCTAAAATTCAAAATTTCATTCCAAAATCTCCAATCCCCCTCCACTGAATTAATTTTGACCTTCGATTAAACAACTGAACAGTGATATTTCAGGAAGGGAAATATAAATTTTGGTTCTTTAATCAATGGAAAATTAATATTGAGTCTATAGCTAAAATGTATATATAGACTAGAAAAAAAATCCTCTATGAGAAGTAGTCTTTCATAATGTTTTTACAGTTTTTATTTCAAATCGTATTAAAGTTTAAAAGTTGCTTTATAAATAAGAATATTGATACTATTTAATCACTGAATAAAGAAAGAGCATTTTCAGTTAATGTAATTTTAAACTGATTAATAATAAATAATGTTTACAATAATTTATATTTCACTGAAAAGTAAATCAATTTTGCATAACGATACTGCTAACAAGATGGCTGAAATACAAAATAAATCAATTATAAAAAATCAAATACATAAATGAAAAAATGAAATAAAACGTAGGTATTTATAATTGTAAAATAATTGTTGTTTTTTAATCACACAAATCCATAACTAAAACATATTGTAAATTTAAAAAACATTTTTGACATGGTATCGAAGCCGAACCTTTAGCAATGTAGTACACATTTACCGTGAACTTCCAGCTCATGAGTAAATGGTGTAAAATAAAAATTAATAATTAATAATCTACTTTTACTTAATATGTGTCGAAGGGTAGGGTAATATGAGTAGAGAGTCGTTCTTTGATACCAGAGTACACAGGTTCGAATCCCATTGCTTGCAGGGATATACATACTTGTTCAGAATTGTCTTTAAGCAGTAGGTCCTGTATCAAACACCATTGGGCAGCAAAACAGTAGACAGTAGTGCTCCAAACCAACTAAACCAATTTACTAGATGTGTGTCCAATATCTCGTAAACATGTTTATATTTTTAATTTTTTTGATTATTTTAACTAAGTCATGCTGATTCACTTGCAGAAAATTCTTATAAAAGTAAAAAAAAAGTATGATTTTTAATTTTTTAGGCTGATGATTCTCTCCTTGAATAATGAATAAATACATTCATTCAATGCACTTTGAAACAATTTTTATGGTTGATTTTGCTAAAGCTGTAAAATTTTATTTGATTATTTTCGGAAATTTACTAGATACACCGAATAAAAAAAGTTCTAAATTCTTAAGGAAAAAGTTTTGTACTGTTAGAAGATTGCGTAGAGCAAAAAGCATCGACCAAACAAGTTTACCAAAGCATCGTTCTTTATTTCAAAGTACTTACCTACACT
>CM063510.1:141233003-141238003 GCA_032207245.1 Pardosa pseudoannulata
TCTAAAAAAGGATTTATTAACCTTTTTTTATAATATAACCAAACTTCCATAAGTAAATAGATGGTTTACTCAGTACTTCACTATTATTAAAACTTTTGTTCCTCTTCTGATAAAAATAACTGGATAATCCTTCCTTAGGTTAATCCGCCTTAAATCTGATGAAGCTCAAAAGAATCACACTATTTACTAATTAAAAGAAAGTCACTTTCTTATTTTTCAGAGCTTTCCATCGTCTAAGAAAGGATTCAATGTATTATTCATTTATTGGCTTCCTCTTAGAAAGTATGAATAAAACATTAAGGCTTTAACACTAGAAGAAAAGTAGCATTTTACTATTTGTTGAATTTGTAATACGAAGGAAAACAAACGACTAAAACAAAACTTCAGCCGCTTACAGGAAAAAAAAATATGAGTAAAATATGAAATAGCATAAAATTTACAGTTATTATATTCAGTAATATTTACAATGTATTTCAAACAGAAAGTCTGCTAACTATACATTCTTTATTTTACTATCTTATAACTATAATATTTCGACATTTTATAATGTTATAGCTTTTTATGTAACTATATTAGTGGAATCTTAAAGATATCAATTTCACTCGAAATTCTTCATAAATTATTTTTGAAAATTCTGTATAGGTTATATTCCCAGTGGAACAATGGAATTTTTAGTGTTTAATTTGTTAAACTATATAAAAATGGAGAAATTTTAACTTCTAACAGCTTAATATAATTCTAATTAAATTTACTGAGACCATTAATGATTTTTTTAGATATAATACTGTTCAAAATATTACAGTTAGTAATATTTAATTACTTGAAAAATATTGAAATTTCAATATTAGTCTCTTAAAATATCGAAAAACTGAAAGTAACTTTCAAAGGTATAGCCTTTGAATAAACATAACCTACGATTGACATACAGAGCAAACATACATATATACATATCTATATAAACACACCCATATACATAAAGTAGGAAAACAACTCTTACCTCTCTCCAAGCGACTTTCCACTCTTACCTTACTTGAAAAACTACCTATGATGTCAGTGATTCGCTTCAGACGAGGAAGTGATACAGTTTGCAAAAATGTGGCTGAGCACAAAAGCACAAGATTTTTTCCAGGATAGAATATTCAAACTCATCCTACGAAGCTACAAATGCCTAAACCGATATTTATCCAAATGTAAACTCATGTGTGTACTGAAAGTTGACTGCTTTGAATATTTTAAAAGTAACGCAAACATTTAATTGCTGGCTTTGTTACCTTCCTTTTAGGTAAACTCTCGTAATTGTAATTGCGTCTACAGAAACAAATGAAAGAATTCTCAACATTTATCCCAGATGTATGATTCTACTGCTAATTATAAAGAACTACGGTACATCAGTAGGCAAAGATATCTCATAAACGGAAAGTTGTGAAATTGAGGTTCCAGATGGACAAAGATTAAATATTTCAATTAATGGTGGCTGGTGCATGTAAAATAGGTTGGTGGTCGAAATATCCTCCAAGTTCCGAAAGGATACCTGAAGATCTGACAAGCCCAACCTGGGGAGTCTTCTTTATCCTTGCTTCTAAATTACGAAGACCCACTTTGTTTGTGTTGTCCATAGGAAGTAATGTTGGCATCTATATATTAGTGCATTCATAATAAAACGGACAACAGTTATCTGCGTCTTGGTAAATGCTATAAAGCTAGTACCCTCGCATTGGGAATAATAATAAAAAAGATAATAATAGATTGATAGACAGCCCTGATATGGGCTAATGCATTCCTTTGAAGATTTCTCCATAATAACTTTTAATTGATCTTTGATCTCCAGTTCTTTTCCTTAATTCGAAAAAAATCAGATTTTACCAAGTTTGGTTTTCTTCTGGTTGATCTTTGATCTCCAGTTATTTTTATTAATTCCGAAAAAAAAATCAGATTCTACCAAGTCTGATTTTCTTCTGGTTGATCTCTGATCTCCAATTATTTTCATTAATTATGAGAAAATCAGATTCTACCCATTCAGCCCATCTCAACCGCAGTCTTCCAAGCCTTCTGGTTCCAGTGGATCTCAAAAGCAATACATTTTTGTTGTATTAGCATCATGCAATCGAATCTCGTGGCCATCCAGTTTCTTTTATTTATGTATTTAATAATTGCAGGTTAGTTGATTATATATCCTGTTTAGTTCAAAATTAAATCTCCTCATCCATTTGTTTCTTTCATTTGTACCACCAAATATACTATGCAGAATCTTTCTTTCAAATATTGAAATTATATTTCCTTCCAGTTTTGTTACTGTCTAAATTTCGAAAGCTTATGTCAAGACCAGATTAGAGTTTTGTAATGTAAAAAAAGGGGCTGCTACTTATGGCTATCACCTACACCACTAGATTATCTAATGACCTCAGTAGAAGTGCGTTTCAACACGTTGGATTATGGCGAAGATGGGAGCTTTTGATACTCTGGAGGGGATTTTTGTCTTAATGACGTAGCCAGTCGAAAAAATCGACTGTTCTGATCGTTTAGTATCCCTTTGGTTTGAAGGGCTACGGTCTACTTTTTGCAACACGAGGGCTAATGAGACTTGGACCTACAGCTTAAAGCCGATTCCGAACGGCTACGAACATCCATGCCACTGTGAGATTCGAACCCACGAACTCCGGTACCGAAGGCCAGCCACCTAACCAATCGACCATCGTTCGGCTTAGCATCCATGTGAGTAGCAGCCTTTGTCTTTCTAGAAAGGAACCTGGATTTGATAAGTGTACTTAGCTTATAGACAGAATTACAATAGTAAAAACTTCTAATTATAAGCAAATAAAATGTCATATGTATTAATTTTACGATTCTTTCTAAGCAAATTGAATGCTATGTACTTTATCGTAATTCAATGTTAAAAAAAGGTTCTACCAGTTGACGTCATTCAGTAATGTGACAAATGTTTCAATATGATAATAATAACTTCTAATTATAAGCAAAAGAAATAAGTGATATGCATTAATTTTACCCTTTTTTATAAGTAAATTGAATATTATGTACTCATATCGTAATTCACTGGTAAAGAAAAATGTTTTGCCACTTGACGTCATACAGTAATATGACAAATCTTTGAATATGATAATAATAATATTTAATTATAAGCAAAAAAATTAAACTGTAGGTATTAATTTTACCATTCTTTGTAAGCAAATTGAATATTATGTACTCATATCGTAACTCATTGGTAAAAAAAAGTGACGTCATGGAGTAATATGACAAACTTTTCAAAATGATAATAATAACTTCTAATTAAAGGCAAATGAAATAAGGGATATGTATTAATTTTACGATTTTTTAAGCAAAATTGAATGTTATGTTCTCATATCGTAATTCACTAGTAAAAAAATGTTATACCAGTTGACATCTTACAGTAATATAACAAATCACTGAAAGATTAAAATTGTCTACCTATAAAATAGCTACTGTAAAATTATACTTTACTGTAATAATCAACTGTTATCATTATCCATTTGTATTAAGCTAAAAATAATGATGATTTTATCGTTTATCGATATCAATTTACAGCTAATATTTATCCTCTTTCTTTTACAACTCTTTTTCTTTCTAGAAAATCTCGAAAAGAACGGAAATAACCCAGAAATATATTACAAACTTTAATTGACTATCGAAAAAATATACGATCGATAAGACAGAAATTATATTTAGAAATCTATATTTATAGGTAACGTTATTAGTTTAGTCTACTTCAGGTATTAACATGATTAAATATATGTATACAAGATATTTTGTAATTAAATAAAAGTAGGAGAATAGATTTTGGTCATTCATTTTTTTGAAGGTAAAATATCGTCAACGACTAAAGAAAATCTAATTTTTAATTTATAGTTTGAGTTAGAAGAATAGTAATATTGCAAAATGGGTTTGGATATTGCTAATAATTGTTTCGTGAGACAGTTAATTATATTGGACTGCATTGCAAAGAAGTAATAAAAAATGTATAGACTTCTTAACTCAACACAAAATTCAAAATATATTATTACAACACATATCACTATATGCAAACATGCATACATATATAAGTACTCCAGCAGCAAATTATTTTCTGAAATAAAATAATTTTTATTCATATTACAAAATTGAAAGCTTATTCATTACTTCAGAACAACTTACACAGCCGTTTCTATGCAAATATATGGTATTTGTCTTTTTCAATAAACATTGAAAAATATATTATTAAAATAGACTGAATGTTTGAAGTTACTTTTGAAATTGTATATTTTATTATATTTTCATGGAGCGAATTTCTAATTTTATTTCATTTCTATAAATTAAATTTATAGTGAATATATATTTTGTTTATGTATATTCTTTTCATACATACACACAAACACACATATACGCACATACATAAATAGGTATGCAGGGATATAGGGGGGAGGTAGGGGAATTGATCCTCCCCCGAAATTCTGGCTGTGTGTGTATACATACATACATTTCAGTACATATATACATGCAGGTATATATATGTATATATATATATATATATATATATATATATATATATGTATGTATGTATGTGTATATATGTGTGTGTGTGTGCACCAACAAAGTAGGTAACATTTAAAAAAATCTTATTTTCTTCTCTAAAGTATTTTATCTATTTCTGTATTAATTTACATTACATTAAAAAAAAGTTTATGTTTTGAAAAATACATCGCTTTTTTCCGATTTCCTGAAGGTTTGCATGTTGAAACTCCCGTAATGCAAGATCGTTTTGAGTACATACATACATACATACATACATACATACATACATACATATATATATATATATACACATATACATATATATGCATATATGTATATATATGTATATATCTCTATCTATCTATAAATATATATATATATATATATATATATATATATGTTTCGAATAATCTATAAATATAAATAATATTTTATTTTTTCAAGATGCAATATTTTTGTCTAAAATTCCCCCCCCC
>CM063510.1:141243003-141250503 GCA_032207245.1 Pardosa pseudoannulata
GGGTGATGCTTCGACTACTAACATGCCGGTCAACTTCAATTATTTCTGCGATTTTATCGTCATTTTAGACGGAGGGTCTGCCTGTGCGATGTGCATCTTTAAAATGAAAAATGTCTGAACGCAATCGACGAAACCAAAATTGCACTTAATTACCTGTTACAGTATCGGCACCATAAATACCATTCACAATTTCAGCCGCCTAGCTTGTAGTTTCGCCTTTATCAAAGAAAAACTGTAAAGTGTACTGAATTTTCTCTTTGCTGACTTCCATTTTTAACACCCTGTAACTCACAACTGAATGGACCAAACAAAAAACAGTAAAATATTTTTTTAGTGTGAAATGTCACCTTGACAGCGAGCATAAATTTCAAATTGTTTGATTGATGCTTTACGAGATATCGATCCCTACAGCCATCTACCCAAAAAAAAAAAAAAAAAAAAAAAAAAAAAAAGGATTTCTTTTCCCCAACCTAATATGAAGTACAGTTCTCATATTCTATGGCATATTGTACTGCTTACAGCTTAAGTGCTTTAGTATATTTAGATCTGTTCTTAAGCGTTAACTCAATATTTTCTTACAGAATGAAGAAGAAGAAATGTCTAATTCTTTGTGTAATATTCTCACACAGAGCAGGAGGGATTCAATTTCTTCTCCCGAGTTCATTTCATAGTTTCTGATACCCCCTCCCTCCCCGCATGATCTTATACAACTAATAACGAATGTGAAGGATTATGCTAAAACTAGAGCCATCTTTAGATTGAAAGAGCATTCAATCTTGTTTCATTAAGCTTGTTAGTTTTACAGCGTCACCTGGCTGTCTCAGTTACAGAGCCGTAACTAGGGCTTGGCAAAGGTGGTATTTGCCACGGGCGCATCACTCATAGCGGTGCCGCACCGTGAGGAAAACGGTGTCCGAAAAAAGACGATTCGCCCCAAGTAGAAACAAGAAAAATTTGAAAAATATTTTTTTATTATAGAATTAGATTTTATTTTTAAAATCCTATGTGTTTAAAAATAAATGTTTTATGAATTTTCTTATTTTTAAAAAATGCTCCTAGAGACTTCATACTCCTCTAAAGTTTTCTGATACTGTGAATGCAGTTGAGAATCAAGTTGAATTTATTTAGAAAGATAATTCAAAGTTTTCTTAGCTACTCCGAAATTATCGTTAAATTCTTTCCAAGTAATTTGCTACAGTAATTAATGGAAGTAAAGGAATGAAACTATCATTTCTACTACACCCGGGAGGTAGACATAATTTGTTGTTAATACCTGTGATAAAATTTTCATTGCAACAAAAAATAATCAATGATTAAATCTAAAATTATCACATATGTACCTAATCTATTATTTAAGCCATTTTTATTATTATTTATATAAAAGAAAATTATTTGAGTAATATCTAAGTTCAGTGATTAAACGTATGAAAATAATGCAGACGATATTTAAATAATTTAAAATAAGCAATGATTAAATGAGATGGTTAAAGGACTGGCGTCATAATGTGCTATGCTTTAAATAATGGCATTAAATGATAGAAAAGAGAAGGGATGGATTTCGAACATTGCTAACCCTAACTCATCAATAATCCAATATGGATGCCTCTATCCATTCCAAGCCGAAATCTGGCCGAATGGTTAGGTTTCTTGCCTTCGGTACCGGTGTTCATGGGTTCGAATCCTACTGTGGCATGGATGTTCGTAGCCGTTCGGAATCGGTTTTAAGCAGTAGGTCCCGGTCCCATTAGCCCTCTTGTTGCAAAAATATAGACCATAGCACTCTAAACCAAACCAAACTATCGATTCCAGGACAACCGCTTCATAAATTCAAGGACAGATGGACAGATAACTTAGGATGTTGAAATTAACTTAACAGATAGCTTAGGATAACTTAACAGATAGCAGGATAACTTAACAAATTAGGATAACTTAACAGATAACTTAGGATGTTGTTGATGAACTTAGATTATTACATAGGGGATGAAGAAGTTTAAAGAAAATGCAATACTATAGTACTCTATAAAAAGGGGAGATGCACAAAACTACATTTTCCGCTCCCACGGTCATATCATAGTCACCGCACTGCTGTCGTCACTCTATGACCTTATACTACCAATAACAAGTCTGGAATATTTCGTTAGACTTGAGTTGTCGTTAGACATTGAAAGAGCTTTGAAGTTTAATTAGTATCAATTATAACTAGTAGTATCAATTATAGCTAGTAGTATAGCTAGTAGTATCAATTATTAACTTGAAAGACCCACGTATTATTAACGTAAACCGCAATCAAACTTTATTGAGTTTAAAAAATCTTGTAATGCACATATTGAAAATATTTTCCGGAGGATTCCGACTCTCTTTCCCAATCTTATTTCGGTCTTTGTTTGTTACACAAATGAAATATTTTTTCGGATCTTATGTTCCTCCAAAAATAAAAAAAAAAATTAAAAAATGTTAAAAAATATTTAAAAAAATAGAAAAAGTAGAAATATAGAAATATAAAAAAGTATATAAAAAATCGTAAAATAATAATTTTTTTTCAAAATCAACAAAGCAAGTTATCTTTCAAAAATTTAAAACTGATTTGTTTTAGAGAAAAAAATTATTTCATTTTTTAATTTATTTTTTTAAAATTCAGTACTTTGAAAGGCATAAAGTTAACTTCTAGAAAAATAGAAATATAAAATATATATTAAAAAAAATCAAAAAATAATTTTTTTTTTTTTCAAAATCAACAAAACAAGTTATTTTCCAAAAATTTAAGACTGCTTTATTTTGAGAAAAAATTATTTCATTTTTATTTATTTATTTATTTTTAATTTATATTTTTTAAATTTATTTCTTTGAAAGACTTAAGGTTAACTTTCCTTTTTCTTGTTCCTATCGAATTGGATGACAGTCTAAATGGATGCTTTATATCTTTTCGATAGAGTTATTATTTTTTTCTTTTGGAGTATCTATATTCAGATTTTGAAATTGAATAATGCCACTTAAAATACACGCTGAGATAAGCATTGTTTAATATGGCTTGCTTATTTTATCCGGACAATGAAAAATGACTCTCAATTGATACGTTATTTTTTATTTTTATTTTATCTAATGTACTTGTAGAAATGGTATTCATATTTTTTTGTTAGAGAATCATAATTAATATTTTCCATTTCAGTTGTTATGCAGATCAATATTTAAGTTTTTATCTTTTTAAGCTTTAAAACACCTTAGAATAATCGAATTTCAAGAAGTTTTATTATATACTCCTCAAAGTTTCATTTTGATGCAATTATAAAATTATAGTAAATGGAATTTCTGAAAAAAAAAGTGAGCTTTTAGCTTACTCTTATATGGGATCATTGGCATGTATTCAAGATTTATTGGTTTGGTTTGGTTCGCTACGTTCTACTTTTTGTCAATGAGAAGGTTAATGAGATCGGGACCTACTGCTTAAAGCCGATTTGGAACATCCATGCCACAGTGGGATTCGAAGCCGCGAATTCTGGTACCAAAGGTCAGCACCCTATTCATTTTGGCCATCATTCGGTGTATGCTAGACTGAAAAAAAAGCATAATCATTTTTATTTTTTACTAATTATTTTACTAATTACTTTTTATTTTTTTCAAGTTATTTTTCTTTAATTTTATTTTCATAGGGGTATATGCAGCTTTGTTTTCTTAAAAAAATCTTTATACTCTCGTACTTATTTTTTATAACTAATGTGAAAGTGTATAACTTTGGTAATTGTTATTTAGATAAATCTGATTCTATTTCTATATTCTAGGAACTTTTAAGTAATGCTATGTGAAAAGTTACAAAAAGCTGTTTCTTTTTATAAATCTCTGTATGCTACAGAATTTATTCCTAGAGCATAAATATTACATTAAAATTTCTAAAAATTCTATAAAATCTTTATTTTTACTTAAAATATTTTATAGCAAAGTTATAGTGAAATTTTGATTTGGATTTAAATAGGATGCTACCATATGGGAACATTGGCCGGTGAATTAGTTTGGTTTGATTTTGGAGTATCACGGCCTACTTTTTGCAACACGAGGGGTAATGAAACCGGGACCTACTACTTAAAGAGGATTCCGAACGGCTACGAACATCCATGCCATAGAGGGATTCGAACCCACGAACTCCGGTTCCGAAGGCCAGCACCCTAACTATTCCGGCCCGTGAAAGGTTGATATATTTAGTCTTTCGGTTTAAAGAACATGTTTGTATTATTTTAATATTTTGATTCTAGTTAAGTTCTCTGGCATTAATCCAAAATAGTAGTTGTTTATGTAAATTATCGTAATTTGCTATATGAAGTTCATAAAAACAATATTTTCTTTTATCATAATATTTAAAGCAATTTTATTTTGCCTAAAAACCAATATTTTACCCTGTATAACATTTCTTTTTCTTCCAGTGAATTTTCCAAACCTAAGTTGAAGATTACTAATATTACATTGAAGTGCTACAAAACACAAGGTCAAAATCTATATAATATCTATATGTATCTATATAGTAGTTTTTCTAAATAATTTAACTTTGTTGTTTTAACAAGATTTATAGTACTAAAATTATTTAATCCTGAAAGATTTTAATAAACCAATTCCACTACTATAAATATACTATTATAGTATTACTGTCGTACTATTGTTGTACAACTGCAGCTAAATGTTTAAGTATTTTAATATTTATTTTATATGCGCTCAGTATATTAACCGGTAAATTTTCGAAATCAGATGCTCTGCAATGACATAGAAAAGACTGTTTGATACATAAACTTTATATAATACAATGCACAATCAAATTTATATATTTGATTGTACATTGCTGCTTACATTGCTCGGATTAAAAGCTTGGTGGATTTTACATTTCCCTCATTACTTATTATTGAAGCATATTAAAGAGCCGCAGATCGCAAAACACCTTTTATTAAAGGCACCAAAATAATAATAATGATGATAATAATAATACGAAAATGCGATGTACAATGGTCTTTTATAATTTTATAAAGATCCTGAACCCAGCCAATCAAATTACAGACATAAGACAAATCTAATCAAACGCAACCAATGAAAACACAAAAGGATCAACTCAAGAAAACCTCGTACGTCCGAGAAAGCTATTACTTAAGTAATAATAAGAAGCCAAAACACCAAGTCCCCAAGTATAAGTGAGATTACATATTTCAACACTTATTGCATAAAAAAAATTCATCCGACAAAAGTAAAGCATGCTTTTCCGTGAAATCATGACTACTTTAGTTTGTAATGTGGCACCCACTAGTGTCAACAGCTAACCCCTGTGGTCCATCCCCTCCAATTTCTGTAACCAGCTTCATCATTAGCAAGTCCATACATCCCGCCGTAACTTGAGAACACCCTTAAGTCAGCACAAAAACCGTAGAAGGGTAGATCCCCCCAACCCTCCAGCCCTGGGGGAATGGGGGTCTCTAACGAGATATTCCAGCCATCTCAAAAGATTTCCGGGTCACAGAAGAACCTGAACCATCGAACAACACCAGACCTCGCTTATTTTCATTTCTAACCATATAATGCTCGCATATGAGCAAGGGAATTTCGACATATTTTTATGTATTTTGTTGTTATTGTTGAAGCGATTCAGTCCCCCCCCCCCAAAGTCCATTCTTGTTATCGTGTTCGCGTTTTTTGTTCGCTTTTGTGCCCGGGAAACGATGGAAGAGATATGAATGCCGTGTCCCAAGGCCAATTATTATGAAGCAAGAAGGGGGGAATATCGCTTTTCTCCGGGTTCTGTAACAATAGACTTTAAGGTTCGTGGTTCCACGCAAAACGACGAGGCGTTGGCAGGCCCGTGTACGCGAATTACATATCTCGGGCAAAAGGGAGATGATAAGAAAAGGACCGTAATTTATTCATAGCCGTTTAGGAGAGAAATCAGGCTTGAAAGAGAATAAATATGAAAAGTCGACGTCGTTTAATATCATGTATGCTTCTCTGAGATGTTACGCAAACATTATCAGGAAGGGAAGATCTAGACGTGAAAGCATAAAAAGCTGCTTTTAAAATTCGACAACGTGTAATTCATAGCTCTGCAGAAAGAAAAAAAAATGTTTTACATTTCTCTTATCTGTTATCTCTATATCCTGTACAGTTTTTGCAAGCAAATCCGCACGAGAGCCTTTCTCTAAATGCATTCCTGCGCATGAACGCATTTAAGCACGAAAATGTATTTCTAATTCCCATTTGAACAAAGATTAAAAGGAATGTTACCTTTAATATTAAAATATTTTTATTTGAAAAGCGGATCAAAACTTAATTTTTGGTTTGCAAGTTAATTTTAGTAGTGGCTTAACAAGGGCTGATTGTACCCCTTGCCGTCTTTAACTTTACATCTTGTGTCCATTAACACCATCATCATCATATAATGAAATATATAGAATGAAATTTTTTAAGAAAACCAGGAAAAATATTAACTGTACTTTAAACAAAACAAAGTGAAAAATCCTTTTATTAATTATACAATTTAAAGTTCATTGCAAAAGATTATTTTCATAGTAATAGTGCAAAACTTTATTATTTTTATAGTACCCAGTGTATAACTCTATTATTCCTATATTACCACTAGGTGCTTGGCTCCCAGCATTTGGTCTGAATTTATGAGAATCCCAAACAAGCTTATGTATATTTAAAAATTGATATTGGAATTTATTTTACACCAGTAATATTAATAATTTAAAAAATAAAACGATATTCTAGCACTTAGATTTTTTTTTTTTTTTGTCAAATTACTTAAAGAAAGCTAAGGTAGTAAGGTAGAAATTAAAAAGTATTAAAGTAATTTTAAATCTCGACCTCCTCAAAATTATTGTGTGTCACTTTCATTATATATATTATAAACATTTATTAACAATTTTATTTTACCTTACTTTAATTTTATTATTTATCAATGTAAGTAAGGGGTCAATGAGTTAATAGGTATAAGTTTAAAAGCTTATTATTATTTTATTAATATTACCATTAATACTCATTTTCCCCATCCTTTTCATATCAACAGGTACAACAAATTCGAAATTGGTATTGGAATTTATAATAAATCAATGATATTAATAATTTAAAAAATAAAACAATATCCTTGTGTTTGAATATTTTTGCTAAATTACTTAAAGCTAAGGTAAAAGTTAAGAAGTATTAAAGTAATACTAAATGTCGACCTCCTCAAAATTATTGTAAGTGTGCCATGTTCGTTATATATATTATAAAATTTATTAATAATTTTATTTTATCCTACTTTAAATTTATTATTTAATAATGTAAGGATCGAGTCAACAAGTTTAAAAGCTTCTTATTATTCTATTAATATTATCGTTAATGCTGATTTTCCCCATCATTATTATATCAACAGTTGCACCAAATCCAAAACTGATATTGGAATTTTTATTAAATCAGTGATATTAATAATTAAAAAAATAAAACAATATCCTTACACTTGTATTATTTTGTTAACTTCCTTAAAGAAAGCTAAGG
>CM063510.1:141255503-141278003 GCA_032207245.1 Pardosa pseudoannulata
ATACAGTTCTTATATTTTAAAGGATAATATACAGTACATAAATATAAAATGAAATTTTTTCAGTTTATTTTGAAATTTAGTACGTGTGAATTAAAGGGAGGGTTAATTTATCTAATTTCGCTAATCGGTTATTTTTTATCAAAATCATGGTGTACTAAACTGAACACATTAAGCGGAGTCTACTGTATATTCTGGAAATAAGCAACATGAACTACATTATAAAAACTACAACAAGAAGAAGTACATATTAAATTTGTAAGAAAATAATAATGAAAAATATAACTACTAGATTTTGGAATATAACGTGGAGTTTAGGAGATTACTTTGTCTTGAAGTCTTCTAAATGGAGCGATTTTATTATTTGTGCAACCACACATTTTATTTCAAAAATCCTCTAATTTGTAAGAACTGATCTTTCTTTTTGAGTGCCAGCAAACTTTACTCTAAAATTGTTTTACACTTTAAGGTAGATGTAGACTTTCAACTTACCATTATTTGGTTGAGCATTTATACCTCATTGAGTCGTGAAACCCACTTGAGGATGAGAAGGTGGAGAAGATTTTTTTTATTATCATATCTGTTATCCTCTCTAATGCATGTAATTTATCACCCTCTAACATATAATCTGTATAAATATTCTAATAAAGTAAAATATTTTCAAACAGATTGATTATAAACAAAATTAATTAATTTTGAAAATTTCTTTTCCGTTGAAGCACAATCACATAGTAATATTTTCATTGCTAACATGGTTTATTCTACGTTGATTGAAAGCCTTTGGTTCTGATGGTTACCAATGCATTAATGTTATACAAAAATTACATAATGCAATAAATTTTACTGATCAGTACAATAATGTCCAAATCCTGTCGTCAGCACACTTGGAAGATCTAGTGACGCCATCGAAAAGGGGGATGCGTTCGACAGCGATTCTTATTTTTATCTTTTGCATTTTTTTTTTAGGGGGGAAGGGGAGAGTTTTTATCCTTTTTTGAGGAGGATTCCTCTCTCTCACCTTCTTTCTTTCTTCCTTTTTTTTCTGTCACCCGATTCTTTTATCCTGTGGATTCTTGCAGTGTTAGTACCACGACGGTAAGTGTGAACACTATCTCATGTACTCTTAGAAAAGAAAAAAAAAGGTATTTTCATTTATTCTTAATTTTACGAAACTTGTGATTACTATCCCATAAATAACTCTCTTTCAGCTGCACCAACACGTTTCTTGTTTCCAAGTTTGTATGTAAACTTGGATAACAGCATCAAATACGAGACGCATCCAGAAAGTAAGTTTCACGATGTTTTCCCCTTTAAAGTAAACGTAATTAGCAGTGTCAATTGCGCATGCGTAACAGATCTATAACTTATTATTCATAAGTCAGCTGGACAAGTCTCGATTCGTGCCAGTAGCGGGATATCAGTGGTCCGAAATGGAAACTCTTATTCCTTCTCTCGCAGCCTGCAAGTTTCTGTCGGTGATCTTGAATGCACAACGCATTGCGCCAATTGAAATTCATCGCCAGTTCTGTCAGGTCTAAGAGTCGAATCTGACACCAGAACACAAAATTCAACGCTTAGGAGCAGCACTGACATTTCTGCAATGGTATAATGATGACGGTGGCGAGTTCCCCGAGAAGATCGTCGTGGGCAATGAGACTTGGTTTTCGTACTTTATCCCATAAACCAAGCAGCAGTCAATGCATTAGCATCATAGTGGATCTTCGGTCTGGACCAAATACAAACAGACGCTGCCGGTACGCAAAGGGATGTGCACGGTGTTCTGGGACTGGAAGGCTGGCTCCATTCACAGGCTGCAGAGTTGTACGATAGATGCATATAAAAGTTGATCCCACAATACGACAAGTGTCTCAATTCTGGTGGTGGCTATGTTGAAAAATAGCTGAAACATTGCTGTACTTGTTGCCTATAAATATGTCCATGAAAGTGTGAGTTCTTTTTTTCTTTTAAATAGGAAAATTTACTTTTCGGATGAGCCTCGTAGTATCCATTCATTAAAGCAGCAGATAAAATGCTAATTTCTGTTTCCGGGAGTAACTTAAAATTTGATAGAAAAGTACAGTTTTATTATAATATGCGTATTCAAAATTCTGTTTCTCTAATTCAATTCATAGTTAAATTGTCATTTTCACATTCAGACACACACACACACACAAGCGCGTATGCACGCACCCACACACATAAACATATATAATTTCAAAAATGGAATTTTCGCACTTAGTGGGGTTCAACTTAAAGTGGGGAAGCTAAGTGGGGAAGTAACTTAAAAGTTGATAGAAAAGTACAGTTTAACTATAATTTAGGTATTCAAATTTTTGTTTCTCTAGGTCAATACATACATAAATTATCGTGTTCACATTCAGACACACACAAACATAAATGTACATAATTTCAAAAATGGTATTTTCGCACTCAGTGGTGTCCAAAATGTGACAATCAATAAAATTCTGAAGGTCGAATATATAGTTACAAATCAAATTTTTGTTACTGAGACAAGCTGAAAGAATGCTCAAACGAATGACTAGGACACTGATCTTAGGTTCTGGAGTTCGTGGGTTCGAATCCCTCTTCGGCATAAATGTTCGTATCCGTTCGTAACCAGCTTTAAGTAGTAGTTTCTGGTCTCAATAGTCCTAGTGTTGCAAAAGAGTACACCGTAGCGCTACAAACCGAACCAAACGATTGCTACGACAACATGTTTTATTTACGTATGTAAACTTAGATAACAGCATCAGATAGTATTCATTCAGTTAAGCAGCAGCTAAAATTCTAATTTCCGTTGCCGAAAGCAACTTAAAAGTTGATAGAAAAGTACAGTTTTACTATAATGTACGTATTCAAATTTTTGTTTCTCTAAGTCAATACATACTTAAATTATAGTGTTAACATTCAGACACACACAGACATATATAATTTCAAAAATGGTATTTTCGCACTTAGTGGAGTCCAAAATGTGACAATCAATAAAATTCTGAAGGTCTAATACATAGTTACAAATCAAATTTTTGTTACTGAGACACGCTGAAAGAATGCTCAAACGAATGACTAGGCACTGACCTTAGGTTCTAGAGTTTATGGGTTTGAATCCCTCTTGGGCATAAATGTTCGTAGCTGTTCATAATCGGCTTTAAGTAATAGTTTCCGGTCTGACTAGTCCTAGTGTTGCAAAAAAGTACACCATAGCTCTACAAACGATTGCTACGCCAACTCTTTGTTTTTATGAATGTAAACTTGGATAACAGTATCCATTCAGTAAAGCAGCAGCTAAAATTCTAATTTCAGTTGCCGGAACCAACTTAAAAAAGTTGATAGAAAAGTACAGTTTTATTATAATGTACGAATTCAAAATTACATTTCTCTAAGTCAATACATACTTAAATTATCGTGTTCACATTGAGTCATACACACACACATAAACATATATAATTTCCAAAATGGTATTTTCGCACTCAGTGGGATTCAAAATGTGACAATCAATAAAATTCTGAAGGTCGAATATATAATTACAAATCAAATTTTTGTTACTGAAACACACTGAAAGAATGCTCAAACAAATGACTAGGCACTGACCTTAGGTTCTGGAGTTTGTGGGTTCGAATCCCTCTTCGGCATAAATGTTCGTAGCCGTTCGTAACCAGCTTTAAGTAGTAGTTTCCGGTCTCAATAGTCCTAGTGTTGCAAAAGAGTACAAAGTAGCTCTACAAACGATTGCTACTCCAACACTTTGTTTTTATGTATGTAAACTTGGGTAACAGTATCCATTTAGCAAAGCAACAGCTAAAATTCTAATTTCCGTTGGCGGAAGCAATTTAAAAGTTGATAGAAATGTACAGTTTTACTATAATGTACGAATTCAAATTTTTGTTTCTCTAAGTCAATACATACTTAAATTATTGTGTTCACATTGAGTCATACACACACACATAAACATATATAATTTCAAAAATGGTATTTTCACACTCAGTGAGGTCCAAAATGTGACAATCAATAAAATTTTGAAGGTCGAATATATAGTTAAAAATCAAATTTTTGTTACTGAGACAAGCTGAAAGAATTCTTAAACGAATGACTAGGGCACTGATCTTAGGTTCTGGAGCTCGTGGATTTGAATCCCCATTGGGCATAGACGTTCGTAGCCGTTCGTAATCGGCTTTAACCCTTAATTTGACAAGATATTTTTTCAAATATTTTTTAATTTCTGCTATTTTCCCATGTCTGTATAGACATTAGGATCTCTGTAAAATAAACACAAAAAAATATATCATTTGCCTTTTTTGAGATAATTAATATCCTCTGTGGCTAGCACTGACAATTATGTTATATAGTAGTTATAAATTTACAAGTCCGTTGTTTACATTGTTCGTTAGCGGACTTAGAAAAATTAAGGATTAAGTAGTAGTTTCCGGTCTGACTAGTCCTAATGTTGCAAAAAAGTACACCATAGCTCTACAAACGATTGCTACGCCAACTCTTTGTTTTTATGAATGTAAACTTGGATAACAGTATCCATTCAGTAAAGCAGCAGCTAAAATTCTAATTTCCGTTCCCAGAAGCAACTTAAAAGTTGATAGAAAAGTATTTACTATAATGTGCGTATTAAAAATTTTGTTTCTGTAAGTCAATACATACTTAAATTATCGTGTTCACATTCAGACACACACAAACATAAATGTACATAATTTCAAAAATGGTATTTTCGCACTTAGTGGGGTCCAAAATGTGACAATCAATCAAATTCTGAAGGTTTAATACATAGTTACAAATTAAATTTTTGTTACTGAGACACACTGAAAGAATGCTCAAACAAATGACTAGGCACTGACCTTAGGTTCTAGAGTTCATGGGTTCGAATCCCTCTTGGGCATATATGTTAGTAGCCGTTCGTAATCGGATTTAACCCTTAATTTGACAAGATGTTTTTCAAATATTTTTTAATTTCTGCTATTTTCCCATGTCTGTATAGACATTAGGATCTCTGTAAAATAAACACAAAAAAATATATCATTTGCCTTTTTTGAGATAATTAATATCCTCTGTGGCTAGCACTGACAATTATGTTATATAGTAGTTATAAATGTACATGTCCGTTGTTTACATTGTTCGTTAGCGGACTTAGAAAAATTAAGGGTTAGGTAGTAGTTTCCGGTCTCAATAGTCCTAGTGTTGCAAAAGAGTATACCGTAGCACTACAAACGTTTGCTACGCCAACACGTTTTAAGTATGTAAACTCGGATAACAGTATCCATTCAGTAAGGCAGCAGCTATAATGATAATTTCAGCTGCCGGTGGTAACTTAAAAGTTGATGTAAAAGTACAGTTTTACTATAATGTACGTATTCAAAATTCTGTTTCTCTAACTCAATACATAGTTAAATTATCGTGTCCATATTCACACACACACACACACACGCACGCATACACATATAAACAGATATAATTTCAAGAATGGTATTTTCGGACTCAGTGAGGTCCAAAACAGGACAATCAATAAAATTCTCAAGTTCCAATTTTTGTTCAGTTACAATGCTTTTCCTATACTTTATATACAATAAATAAATAAAAATAAAAATAAATAAATAAAAAATAGAAATCCTATATTCAAAGTGCATTGTACTTAAAACTGTTTACTTCAAATTTACATAATCATAAACTTTTAAAATATATAAATAGTGAAGAATATGCATAAAGGTATCTTAATAGTATTTTCATTTGGAAGCTTTAATTTTTTACTTAAATTATCGTGTTCACATCCACCACCCCCACACACATAAGCAGATATAATTTCAAAAAAGGTATTTTCGGATTCATGGGGTCCAAAATGTGACATTCAATAAAATTCTCAAGGTCGAATTTATGTTCGGTTACAATACTTTCCCTATAGTATATATACAAAGATAAAATAAAATAAAAATAGAAATCCTAACATTCAAAGTGTATTGTACTTAAAACTGTTTACTTCAAATTTATAAAATTATAAACTTTTAAAATATATAGATAGCGAAGAATATGCGTAAAGGTATCTTAATAGTATTTTCATTTGGAAGCTTTAATTTTTCGAAATCGTTCCTTTTAGTGAGGTTTCTAATCTATGTAAAGTTTTGAATAAGTTATGAATTGAAGTTTCCATATTTCAATGCACTTACTATTCATAACTACTGAATATTTTTTAAGCTGATAGTATAACTTGAATAGCTTCTTTGTGTACCAACTCTTCAATTAAAGTAATGCTATAATTCAAATAGCTCCCTTCAATAACATCATAAAAACCTCCCATTTCTAAAGCGTTTTCTACCGCATCTGATTGAGGATGCGGCCATAATCGTATACCAATTAAGGTAGTCCCGCTTTTCTATACATACAGAAATAACGGAATAGCATGCTTCAGATCTTTCCATGCTCTTGCATTTTTCCTAACGAGCTCTCAGTTCAAATATGAGACTTTTTTCGTTATTTTTTATACATTTATATAAGAATGATTGTTCCCCTACCCGCAAAACCAACGAAAAGCACTTATTTCCTGTTCCACTACCGCGTCATTTCCTCTATTTTCATTCATTCATTATCTTTCCTATTATATTCTTGAACCCGGTCTCAAAACGTGCAAGCATCACACTTTTGCAAATCAGGCATCTGCGAGTTCCAAAGGTTTATCAGAGGGGGCGCTCCCAGTTTAACAAAGCGCGTAATGAGTGGAGGCTTTTGTTTTGTTGCTCTTGTTTTTTAAAGGTCGAAAGATTTGTTTAGTATTATGCAGGCGAACTTCAGATTCTTTATGTTTCTTTGCTTTTTTCATCATTATTATCTTTTAGTTCTTTGTTTAGTTTGATGAGAAGAAGGCTTTGTTAACTGATATCGTTCCTAGCGGTTTTGATTTTGGAATCTTGCTCCAGGTGAACAAAAGAATCTCCGAACTTGGAATATTTTGCTCTTTCTCGAGTATTTCCAAGTTTGAGGCAGCGTTAATGAGTTAGCAAGCCAGAATGATTGCGGGGAAATATAACTTCTTTGCTCTTAGTTTAAAGTTTTAAGCTTTCCACTCAGACTTTTCCCGGTAAAATGTTTCTTGATCGATTTTACTTCCCTTTTCCCATCAATTTTATGAGACTTATTAAAGTAACTACAGACAATTACGACTTTGCTTCGGAGATAGGTTAATAAAGGCTGAGCACTTCGATGGAAATTTATAAATATATTTATTTATTTCATCCTCCAATCTGTTAGTCTAGTCAAAATACGGCTCATTTATAGTATGAAGATATAACTATTAAATATGTTTTTATAAAGTATTCAAAATATTTAGTTCTTAGAGAAACCAGTGATGAATTCCTTTATATTGAAACTTTGTAATCATGAATTCATAACAGAACTATAGCGAGAACAAATTAACCCTTTGACAATTTCATTTTTTTCCAGAATTCGGTCAAAAAAATGTCACATTTTTTATTGCATTTTTTTGTTCATTTTACATTTTTAAGTAAAGATATGTTATTAAAATTAACATTTCTAATATTTTTAAGCATTTATTACAACTTTTTTTCTTTCTATGAAAGCATCATAGAACTGAAGTTTACCTTTAGTCTCATCGATATCCAAGTTAATTTTTGGAATTCCAGTGAAAGCAAATCTAGGAGGCGGATCAGAAGGATTATCACAATAAATTTCCAAAAAATGTCTTGCTTGACTGATTCTATCTGTACTACTATTAGAGTCACTACTATCCAGGTCATCTAGTAAACTTTCACTACTATCATTTAATTCAGTTTCTGATTCCGAGTCAAAGTTCGAATCGCAAGAAATTAGCTCCATACTATCTGAATTATCCACTATTTAAAAGTAAAAATATATTATTCAACTCCTACATCAATAAAATTATCAGGTGGTTGGTAAAATATAACCAGAAAGCTATACACTGAAAGATAACAATTCGTCTTCTGATACAAAACATGCGAAAAAACCAGCACTTTTGAACCAATCAGAGTAGAAAATACAATAAACTGCCAACTACCATTTACTGGACAACTATCGAATAATTTGTTACTAAAATTGGAAAAAATACGGCCGAAACAGTGCAAGCGAAATAGAAATCAGATTGCCCGTACGCCTTACGGGCAAATCAGTAAAGGCCCGAAAACTGTGCCCGTATGGCGTACGGGCAAAACAGGGACGGGTTAAATTCCACGCAAATCAACTATATGAATATCACCTATTTATAAATCAGTTTTGCATGTGAATATATAGGTAACCCATACTGCACGATGCACAAACATACATATACATGTAATGGGTATTTGTACCCATTGCAAACTTTTAATAAAATCCATTAGGAAGGAATTAATTTGGGTGTTCTCATGGTCGATAGAAGTTGCTAGAATTTAGAGAAAAGCAAATCTTGTTACAATCCAAATACCAAAGTTTGTTACAATCATTAAAAATGCATTACAGTGCACTCGGATATAAAGACAATTAGTTATACAATTACTCTTATATATATGATTAATATAAATTATGTATTAAATATTATGTACAGTTTTTCATTCAATTGGCATTGAAATGAGACTGTTTAAAATATATTTGATAATTGATAATGTTATGTGTTTCTCCATTTCTCTAAAATTTACGTCAGTGATGCAGTCAGAATTTTGTTTCGGGGAGGTCCCGAAATCTTAATCTAAAGCAGTGATTCTCAACCTTTTTAAGCTACCGCAACCTACGGAGCCGCTACGAAGTTTTTAAACTCTTTTCATGATTGGAATTTATCTTTTAGTACTTCCGGTAGAAACTAGAGATGTGTGCAAATGTTAATAAAATCGTGTAGTTCATGAATTGAAAATATTTCGGGAAATGTTAAGACCTCCTGTAACCCCTTATAAGTACATCCTTGACATATTACTATTTCATGATTTAATGGAATTATTTGTATCTTCTTAACCCTTTCACAGTTTCATTTTTTTCCTGAATTCGATCAAAAAAATGTCACATTTTTTATTGCATTTTTTTTGTTCATTTTACATTTTTAAGTAAAGATATGTTATTAAAATTAACATTTCTAATATTTTTAAGTATTTATTACAACTTTTTTTCTTTCTATGAAAGCAGCATAGAACTGAAGTTTACCTTTAGTCTCATCGATATCCAAGTTAATTTTTGGAATTCCAGTGAAAGCAAATCTAAGAGGCGGATCCGAAGGATTATCACAATTTCCAAAAATTGTCTTGCTTGACTGATTCTATCTATACTACTATCAGATTCAATACTATTCAGATCATGTAGTACACTTTTGCTACTATCATTTACAGATAATTCAGTTTCTGATTCTGAGTCACAGTTCGAATCACAAGAAATTAGCTCCATACGCTCTGAATTATCCACTATTTAAAATTAAAAATATATTATTCAACTCCTACATCAATAAAATTATCAGGCGGTTGGTAAAATATAACCAGAAAGCTATACACTAAAAGATAACAATTCGCCTTCTGATACAAAACATGCGAAAAAACCCGCGCTTTTGAACCAATCAGAGTAGAAAATACAATAAACTGCTAACTACCATTTACTGGACAACTATCGAATAATTTGTTACTAAAACTGGAAAAAAATAAGGCCGAAACAGTGCAAGCGAAATAGAAATCAGATTGCCCGTACGCCGTACGGGCAAATCAGCAAAGGCCCGAAAGCTGTGTCCGTAAGGCGTAAGGGCAAAACAGCGAAGGGGTTAAGCACCATTAATACATAGATGTGTAAAAATGCGTAAGATATTAAAAGGTAAGACGGCAAATTGAGAAACAAAACCGTTGAATATATCTAAACCTATGGAAATAAATGAACTAAAAAAGAGTCTCGAATAAGTAAGATCTATTTTATGCTACAATATTACATGTTGCTTCAGAACTATTTCACATTTGGCTTTCACACTCTAACCCTAGTGATTACTTAATGAAGTATTGATTGTCTGTATTTCGATTTACCATGTCAGCTTAATAATCTCATTAAGACCTAATTTTAAGCTTACAATACGTATTTCTGCAAATTCTAGCTGTTAACTATATATATATTGAAGATTTGTTACATTTGGCGTGTTCACTTAAACGCTCACATTATAACATTTTGTAAGTACATGAATGGAAACATTTAACAAGTATGTGTTTCAAACGATTAATAATTTCTTCCATTTGGTAGGTGATAAAGAATAAAATTAAAAGGGAAAGAGGAGAACGAATTAATGTTAAGAATACTAATTATAAAGTATAAATGGACTTTTTTACAGGCATAATTATTATTCTACAGTTACTTGTATTAAATAACGTGTCTCAATTTTATTCCAAAACCTATGTAGATGGCAATTTTTTAGGAAATACTTTTAACATAAAACAAAAATAAATTAATTTTTATAAAAACAATACTAATTATAAAGTATACATGGACTTTTTTACAGGCATGTATTAGTATACTACAGTTACTTGTATTAGATAATGTGTCTCAATTTTACTACGAAACCTATATAGATGGCAATTGTTTAGGAAATACTTATAACATAAAACAAAAATAAATTAATTTTTAAAAACAATACTAATTATAAAATATACATGGCTTTTTTTACAGACATGTATTATTATTCTAGTTACTTGTATTAGATAACGTGTCTCAATTTTACTACAAAACCAATGTATATGGCAATTGTTCAGGAAATAATTTTAACTTAAAGTAAAAATAATTGATTTTTTAAAAATAAAACTAATTATAATGTATACATAGACTTTTTTACAGACATGTATTATTATTCTACAGTTACTTGTATTAAATAACGTGTGTCAGTTTTACTACGAAACCTATATAGATGGCAATTGTTTAGGAAATACTTTTAACATAAAACAAAAATAATTGTTTTTTTAAAACAATAATAATTATAAAGTATACATGGACTTTTTTACAGGCATGTATTATTAGTCTACAGTTACATGTATTAAATAAATTGTCTCAATTTTATTATGAAACTTATGTAGATGGCAATTGTTTATTAAATGTTTTTAACATAAAGCAAAAATAATTGATTTTTTTTAAAAACAATACTAATTATAAAGCATACATGGACTGTTTTACAGGCATGCATTATTATTCTACAGTTCCTTGTATTAAATAACGTGTCTCAATTTTACCACGAAACCTATGTATACTGCAATTGTTCAGGAAATACTTTTAATATAAAGCAAAAATAATTGATTTTTTTAAAAGCAATTCAAATTATAAAGTATACATGGACTTTTTTACAGGCATGTATTGTTATTCTACAGTTACTTGTATTAGATAACGTGTCTCAATTTTACTACGAAACCTATGTAGATAGCAATTGTTTAGGAAATACTTTTACCATAAAACAAAAATAATTGAATTTTTTTAAAACTATGCTAATTATAAAGTATACATGGACTTTTTTATAGGCATGTATTTCTACAGTTTCTTGTATTAGATAACGTGTCTCAATTTTACTACAAAACCTATATATATGGTAATTATTCAGGAAGTACTTTTAGCATAAAGCAAAAGTAGTTGATTTTTTTTAAACAATACTAATTATAAAGTATACATGGACATTTCACAGCCATGTATTATTATTCTACAATTACTTGTATTAGATAACGTGTCTCAATTTTACTACGAAACCTATGTATATGGCAATTGTTCAAGAAATACTTTTAACATAAAGCAAAAATAATTGATTTTAAAAAAAACTAATTATAAAGTATACATAGACTTTTTTACAGACTTGCATTATAATTCTACAGTTACTTGTATTAAATAACGTGTCTCAATTTTACCACGAAACCTATGTAGATGGCAATTGTTTAGGAAATACTTTTAACATAAAACTAAAATAATTGAGTTTTTTTAAAACAATACTAATTTTAAAGTATACATAGATTTTTTTTACAGGCATGTATTATTATTCTAGTTACTTGTATTAAATAACGTGTCTAAATTTTACTACGAAACCTATATAAATGGCAATTGTTTAGGAAATACTATTAATATAAAACAAAAATAATTTACTATTTTAAAAACAATACTAATTATAAAGTATACCTGGACTTTTGAACAGGAATATTATTATTCTACAGTCACTTGTATTAAATGATGTGTCTCAATTTAACCATGAAACCTATGTAGAAGGCAATTGTTTAATAAATATTTTTAACATAAAACAAAAACAATTGATTTCTTTTTTTGAAAAATACATAAGCTCAAATTAATCAGTAATTTAACAGGAATAAAAGAATGCTTAATACTTTTTGTCTATGCTCCAGCATGTAAATAATATAAAATGACATATTTTAAACTGAATTCATAATATTTTTAATAAATTTTTATCTAGCTGCATTTAACGAGTCTAAAGAGTATATTGGCTTAAACCTTGAAAAACTGTCATTGTACGGGTAAGGTATCTATTAAATTCCCTATTATTAATGTTTTATCCTTTTATCTTTCCGTTGTATTTCCTGTCATGTCTTTAAACTTTCCTACTTTTTAAAAGACATGAAAAGATAATGCGCATTCAAAAATATTCGGTACTTATTTATGTAAAACTTTTCAATTTATTTTTATCATATTTATTTTTCACACAAAACAAGGGATTGGTAGAAGAACATTTCTCTCTTTGGTTCTCAGATCTTTTATCTTAATCCGCTTTTTTTTTAAATCTCACTGCTTAACTCAAACATTCTAATAAGTTTGCTCTGTTACTTTTATGAAACAAGGAATCTAAATTAAATTCAACTAAACTGAAAATTTAATTTTGAACTTTTCACATTATTTATGTACATTCCTTTTCTTCAAAACTCTTATCTTTTTATCTCTCTTTGTCAAATCCGAAAAATGGAAATCAGTTTCAAAAATTTCTTTTCTTAGCTCAAAATGGATGAATACAGAGTGAATGCTGAATATAATTCTTTATCTCATGGATGGAAACAAAGCTGGATATTAAAGATTATTTGATTTTGATTTCAAATTATCCGGTTCTTTCTATTTTACTTCTTTTTTACGCTTCACTGAATATTACATTTTCTTGCTACTCCAAAGGTGGAATTTAATAGTGTTTTTTTAAAGCGTTCGGTAAACTTAATTTTTCAGGTGCGTAAAATAAATGAAATATCATTCTTTCAGTACTTAAAGGTAGTTAAACTTTTTTGAAGTTAAGCTGTAAGAAACATACATCACTCGGTGTTTTATCCAAAAAATATTCTTACTTGGCAATTATACATATTTGTTTAGAATTGAATCTTGATTTTGTAAGTTGTAATAAGGAAATATACACGCAAGCGTATGTTTAATTTCAGCAAGGACTATTTACAGGGGCAGTCCAGGGGGACTGTCTCTTCCAAAAATATTTACGAGGTATTCATTGGAAGATGGAACTTAGAGTAAATGAAAAGAAGAACAAAACATATGCCATGCACAAAAACTGGGTACGTAAGTGAACATCTAGAAATGGAAGGATATAAATTTAAGGTGGTTGATTGCTTCACCTATTTAGGATCTGAGGTGAACAACAAAAATAATGTTACGACAGAGATCTACAAGAGAATTATGATGGAAAATAAATGTTCTTGTGGCCTACGAAAATATATAAAATCAAATTTAATAAAAATGGAAAACAAAATTTTTACTAATTAGAATGTCTAATAAGATCAGTTTTAACTTATGCATGTGAAACCTGGGCAACATCTTTGTCAGATGAAAAGATACTGGAAACCTTTAAAAGAAAAATCCATAGAAGTATATTTGGAGGGATACAAAAAAATAATGTATGGATCAAGAGATCAAGTTTAGAACTATGTAATTTATATAAGGAACCTGACATAAGAAATTTCATCAAATTGCAAAGAATAAAGTGGGCAGGTCATCTAATCAGAATGGACAATGACCAACAACAAAAAGGGTCTTAGATGCAAAACCTACAGGAACGCGAAGATGAGGAAGACCCAACCTGAGATGGACAGACTGCCTGGAAAGAGACCTTCAGGTACTTAGTTAAAAACTGGAAGAATTTGGCCTCTAGAAGGATGGCTTGGAAAATGCTTATTGAGAAGTCCAGGGCACATCCTGGGTCATGCCACTGAAGAAGAAAAATATGCATTGGAAGATTTTTCAAACTTATGAAAATTTGTGGGAATTGCTATTTCCCCCTGAAATTGTTGAAAAATATCTTTACACTATGAAGAGAGTAAAAGCATTTCTCCGAAATATAATTGATCACAGTAAGATGAAAAATGTAACATTAATTTCAGTGAATATAGGCATGAATATAATATAGATGTATGTTTGAACATGTTGTCCCTAAAATCTATAAGAGTTAATTTAAAACTATAGAAAGGTAGTTCATAAATTGCTAATTATACCATTCTGTATTTGAATTTTGCTGTTATACTAATTTGCTGTTATAATATTTAAGCCGTATAGAAGTTTTCATAAACCCGCCAAATTTTCATTATTTGATTGTTCGTTATAGCGGACTTTGCCAAATTAAGGGTTAAAGACAAATTGTATTTTTCAAAAAGTAACCAGTATTATATGTTTTATGATATATCTCTACTGATTTATTTTTTTCTTGTAATGAAAAAGAAAATAAATTATTCTGGATATGGAAAAAACACAAATTATATGTTACTAAATAAACTATTAAATTAATAAATCACTAAAAGCATCTTAAACGAAAATTAATTGATGTTTTACAATAAATTATAGAAAAAAATGTGTGATAATGATTTTACTCTACTATTGTTCAACAGCCGATTTATAATTTGGTTCATTAGCTAGACACCAGGATAAGTAAAACACACGAAACTTCCAAGAACCTACGTGTTTTTCCTTATCTCCATAAAAACATTCTTGAAAAAATACAGAACAAAAAGTAAATGTATATGATAAAGCTCCATTGAAACAAAAAGAGTGGGGGCAGGACGCGGAGTCCTTTGGAAAACGTGAAACGTCAACACTGGCTGAGAAATATGCAGGACTATTATCGCTATCTGTTTCGAAAACAGAAAGCAAATAATCTGTAAAGAAAAGCAAAGAAATTACTAATACATTGACACAGCAGTAATAATTGCTGTCCTCATCTTTCTATGGAATGACTAATTCATACGTGTCAGATTTCATTTGAACGACATACACGTTTCATGCTACCGAATATATGCTATATCTAAAGTACATTTAGATTTAGATTTAGAGTGGGGCAGCTAATAAGAGCACCAGCACTGCGACCCAAGGCCTATTGAACAGAACCCCCCCCCATTTACTGGAACAAAAGAGTCCCAGCAATAGGTTAAGAATATCAGCAATTAAGTCTCAAAGAAACCAATAGCTGAGATAAATCTAAGTAGCAACTTAATCGGGAAGTTGGCTACCTCCCACGGTTTGAGCAAAATAATTTAAGTCGTGTGTATAAAAACTACTTATGTGTAATTACTTATGTCTAAAGTAACAAAAATCTTAAAATACTATTCAAAATTCTTAAAAATAAAACGACGCTTTTAAAGTTAAATTTGAAATGGGACAAAAATACTCGAACAGGCTAGGAAGGTTAATATATTTCGCATATCCAGTATTCATATTATACAGTTATTTGTACGCAATAATACATCTATTTTTAAACAGATGACTAGCTTAATACACCAGAAACAAACTGTTACAGTATACTAGTTTCAACCACTCAAGTAAACTTTCAGGTTACACAATTGCTAGCCAGGCAAAATTTTTTGTCTAAAGCAACATCCGAGCACTTATAGGCATACATGCTAACAATGGTAATTGATTGCAAGAAATTTGGTAACAAACACACTATTTCTTAAACCGGAGATGACACTTCAAAAGCAAAAGAAAAAATTGAGTTGGGACAAAACAATTTTTTCTAAAATTTTAACAATTGTAAAAAATATTTCCATTTCAGATTCATTTTTAATTCTAAGTCAACTTTACGTTTAACGACTTAAAGTAAATATTTTGAGAATATTCAAAATATCCCAATATGCATCAAAAATATTTTATAAAAAATAGTACTATTCACAATGGCCTGTCTGTCCACCAATTTTTAACTTTACACACACACACATATATACACAAAGTAGCACTAGGCACTGAGTGGAGATTAAAATAAAAATTATTTGATATGAAATCTCTAATTCATTTAATTTGCATTAGATTTTTCCAGTAAATGAACGAAATCCCTCCATATTTACCAATTTCAAATGAAAGTACTAAGTATATAATTAAATCAGAAGTTAAAGTGCTTCCTACAACACTTAAAATGTAGAATAATTTTCCTTGTTTTAAATTGTTATAAAAATATATTTATTTTTGTATTTGCGATGGACCAGGCAGCACATGCAGACGGGCAGGAGTTGGCCCGTGCACCGTAGTTTGTCCATCCTAGTGGCATCAAATGCTATTCTTATAAGAAAATAGGTCTGTATTAATGTAACATTCTGTACAAAGTAGTTTAAAAAAGGACATATTTTTAGGTAGAAATAACCTCAGGGTTATTAACTGTCGACGAATAACTCAGTGTTTCTTTTGTGGAAATCATATAACTTACTAGTCGTATAGCATATTACTCATGTTATAGATATGTCCCATATATTTGTCCTGAATTAGAGTATTAAAGAATATAGGTCAGAAACTAACATTAACCATAGTACTAGTTCCCAATACAAGGAGTACATGTAAAATGTTATAAAATTAATGTTATGGACATCGGAAAGTCACGCAAGGCGTAGTTAATAGTAAAATAGTAACTACTGAAATAAAATAGGAAAGATAAAACTTACAATGATGACAGTAACATACTTTTACGACAGATGAAATTTAAGAAATTTTGTAATAGAAATATAACAATTAAAATAATGTAACAATCTTAACTTAATGTTTCATTATCCATTAGTTTATTTCTCCTTCAAAACATTTATTACATTGTTTTTGCTTCGACTCAAGGGAAATTTACTCGTAATTTGCTAAAAATTATTATTTCATGTGTAAAATCTTTTTTTTATATCTAATTTTTTAAAATATTATGGGGTTATTATTTATTTTTCTTTTATTTATTTTTATATGTCTTATAATAAAGTGAAAGTATGACATATTTTCAAGAAAATATTTATAAGTTTGAAAATTGTATCAAGGGGATATTACTATAAGGAATAATCTCATTCATTATTATTTAAAAAAATTAATACTAGGTCAGGTGCAATGATCTGATAAATATGGTCTTTTTTCATCCAGAAGACAACTAATTTGACCTTATGAGTATCTGTCTATCTGGTCACCTACTCCTCTGAAATGCAGTAACTACCAAAAGAGTTTAAGCTTATTTGAAATTTTATATCTTTGAGGTACAAACGCTCGATACAGGGCCGTAGCCAGAAATTATTTTCCGGAGGGGACCAAAGAGGAAAGAAATTGTGAATGATAATTCAGTAAAACAAAATTAAGGTATTAAGGCATGGATGAAGTACGACAGTTATCTATTTTTAACTAAAAGGATTAAAAAGATTTTTGAACAATGTTATCTTCCTAACGAGGAAAAGCAAAATATAGCAGAATATAGAGAAAACGTTAAATTTTAGGACAGCTGATCGGCAAAAGTTTTTATAGCCAAAGTGTGGTTTTTTTATGTTCTTACACAGCTAGGCAGATTGCACTTACACACTTAAAGCATTTTCTTTTGTCGAAATGGTCTCCTAGAATTTCGGGAGCTAACCTGTCTCCCAAATCCTTCTCCTTGCCTACGGCCTTGGCTCCATAAGTTTACGTCTCTTGTAGCTTTATGGTTGTTTTAAGATTTCCTACCTATTTTTGACTTATTTATCCCCAAATATTTTGAGAATATTCAAAATATCCCAATATGCATCAAAAATATTTTATAAAAAATAGTACTATTCACAATGGCCTGTCTGTCCACCAATTTTTAACTTTACACACACACACATACACAAAGTAGCACTAGGCACTGAGTGGAGATTAAAATAAAAATTATTTGATATGAAATCTCTAATTCATTTAATTTGCATTAGATTTTTCCAGTAAATGAACGAAATCCCTCCATATTTACCAATTTCAAATGAAAGTACTAAGTATATAATTAAATCAGAAGTTAAAGTGCTTCCTACAACACTTAAAATGTAGAATAATTTTCCTTGCTTTAAATTGTTATAAAAAATATATTTATTTTTGTATTTGCGATGAACAAGGCAGCACCTGCAGTCTGGCAGGAGCTGGTCCGTGCATCGTAGTTTGTTCATCCCAGTGGCATCAAATGCTGATCTTATAAGAAAATAGGTCTGTATTAATGTAACATTCTGTACAAAGTAGTTTAAAAAAGGACATATTTTTAGGTAGAAATAACCTCAGGGTTATTAACTGTCGACGAATAACTCAGTGTTTCTTTTGTGGAAATCATATAACTTACTAGTCGTATAGTATATTACTCATGTTATAGATATGTCCCATATATTTGTCCTGAATTATAGAATATAGGTCAGAAACTAACATTAACCATAGTACTAGTTCCCAATACAAGGAGTACATGTAAAATGTTATAAAATTAATGTTATGGACATCGGGAAGTCACGCAAGGCGTAGTTAATAGTAAAATAGTAACTATTGATACATTTATAGTTGTAAAACTTACAATGATGACAGTAACATACTTTTACGACAGATGAAATTTAAGAAATTTTTTAATAGATATATAACAATTAAAATAATGTAACAATCTTAACTTAATGTTTGATTATCCATTAGTTTATTTCTAACTCAAACCTTTTAATATAATATAATGTTTTTGCTTCTACGCAAGGGAAATTTACCCGTATTTGCTAAAAAGTATTATTTCACGTGTAAAATCATTTTTATATCTATTTTCTTAAAATATTATGGTATTATTATTTATTTTTCTTTTATTTATTTTTATATTGCTTATAGCAAAGTGAAAATTTGAAGTATTTTCAAGGAAATATTTATAAGTCTGAAAACTATATCAAGGAATATTAGTATAGAGAATAATCTCATTCATTATTATTAAAATAAAATTATTACTAGGACCGGTGAGCTGATCTGATAAATATGGTCTTTTTTCATCCAGAAGACAACTAATTTGACCTTATGAGTATCTGTCTATCTGGTCACCTACTCCTCTGAAATGCAGTAACTACCAAAAGAGTTTAAGCTTATTTGAAATTTTATATCTTTGAGGTACAAACGCTCGATACAGGGCCGTAGCCAGAAATTATTTTCCGGAGGGGACCAAAGACGAAAGAAATTGTGGATGATAATTCAGTAAAAAAAAAATAAGGGATTGAGGCATGGATGAGGTAAGACAATTATCTATTTTTAATTAAAATAATTAAAAAGATTTGCTTAAATTGTTATCTTCCTAACAATGAAAAGCAAAATATAGAAGAATATAGAGAAAACGTTAAATTTTCGGGCAGAATATCGACAAAACTTTTTATAGCCTAAGAGTGCTTTTTTATGTTCTTACACAGCTAGGCAGATGGAACCTACACACACGTGAAGCATTTTCTTTTGACGAAATGGTCTCCTAGAATTTCGGGAGGGGACCTGTCTCCCAAATCTTTCTCCTTGCCTACGGCCTTGGCTCGATAAGTTTACGTCTCTTGAAGCTTTATAGTTGTTTTAAGATTTCCTACATATTTTCCCCTTATTTATCCCCGAGATGATGGAAAATACTTGAAAAATTATAAAAAAACTTTGAATTAGTTCTTAATATCCTACTTAATGATGGAAATAAATAATTAAATGATTTACCAACGAGACTTTAAAACTACAGACCAATACTGAAGAAGATCGTAAAAATGTCCAATACTTCAATTAAGTATTAAATTATAAGAAAATAATAAAAGTATGTTGATGCAATATTCCTGCCTAAAAAACAATGAATAGATATTTTCTAGAACATGCATGAATAATGTGCCAGAAATGTACAGCTGAAAGTTGATTTTGAATTTAGAATTGAATTAGAGTATAATGTATTTACTTCGTCATTCCTATGATATGTACTTTTAGGATATTTTATTTTAAGCAAAATTGTCCTTTTTACAGATTTAGATGCGTTAATTACATTGGTTAATTTTATGTTTTATAGAACAGTATTTCATATATTACGCAGCATCGTTTGTAAATAAATAGATAAAAATAAAATTTTTATAAATATAAAAAGTTTTCAGATGTAACTACTAACCTGGACATAAAAGAACAAAGATAGATAATTTGAAGCTTTACAAATAAACAGAAATTATATATATATAAGAATATATATATATATATATATATATATATATATATATATATATATATATATATATATATATATATATATATATATATATATATATATATATATATATATATATATATGTGTGTGTGTGTGTGTGTATGTGTGTTATAAATACTTGCCTGGGCTACTGGGACAAGGAGAAGCCTAAAGAGCTAGCAGTAATAACGAACGATGCAATCTGGCCACCTTAAAGAGAACGACACAAAGTTTAATTAAAACTTTATTTTAGAGCTGCTAAAACGAACATCTTTGCGAGTCAAACGACAGACAAAGGAAACACAGAAAAATACTTCTGCTCGAACAGAGGTGCACCCAAGAAATAATTTTCCCACATATTCAGTGAATTTAAGTGTAAGATCAGGAAAAAACGCTGAGCTATTTACTAGAGACAGCTGGGAAACGTGTTGAACAGACAGAAAATTTACATCTATGGGATAGAAAGCTTTGCGAAATGTATCGAAATAATTATAAGTCGAAGATTTTCCTTTGATTAAGGCATTTAGAGGCTGGCGAAAAGATTTTAAGCAATTAGAATTGGAGAGAGGGGATTTTTAATGAAATATTAAATAATTTTGATATATTACAGATATATATATATATATATATATATATATATATATATATATATATATATATATTATATATATATATATATATATAATATATATATATATATATATATATATATATATATATATATATATATATATATATATATATATATATATATATATATATATATATATATATATATATATATATATATATATATATATATATATATATATATATATATATATATATATATATATATATATATATATATATATATATATATATATATATAAGATTGACCAGAAAGATACAGCGTGCACGAATAAAAGTTGGTAAAAAATTTTGTTCCATATTGCAATAATATAGGAGTAAATAATTATTACCCCTTATTTTAAATTCCAGCCGAGTATGGTAAAGTTGTTAATATAAAAGGAGAAATGTACATACTCTTAAAAGTTTAATAACCCTTAAAATATATTTTTATGGTTTTGTTCAAATAATTCTTGAGATATATTTGTAAAATATATTAAATAAGAAACCCTCTAAAAGTTATAAAATGACATGAAAATGTTGAAAATACCTCGAATTTTCTAAATAGAAATCCCTAAAAATAGTTTTAGTATTGAATAGTTTTCATCAAACATTTATGCAACACATTGAGTATATGTAAAAGAAAAGTAATTTTATTATTAAATTATAAAGTTTGAAGAAAATGATATGTTAACAAATTTTATCTTCAAACTTCATAGTAGTACAACTAAATGCAGAATATTTTACACATTTTTGTGAATGACTAGGGATTTTACCGATAAATAAGGAATGTTTAAAGTATAGCTTAAAAACGTGTCTAAAAATAAAGAAAAAATAGATGAAGTTAAAAGAACAGTAGCTAAAAGGACATTAATAATAAAATGTAACAATTTATAATAGTCGTATCTAATTTTAAAAAGCAGATGTTTGGTAAATCTTCAGTAACTAATGATGGAAGAACACCTGTAAATTGTAGTAAGCTTGTATGTGAGACTGCAAAACATTCGCAATCAATTTCTACAATATAACTCTGACAATGACAAAATCTGATTTAATACGACCTGTATATAAGCGGTAGATCATGTAATTAATCAAGTGTATGTCTCAGACATAAAAACGATTACTATGCGGAAGCTACATTCAGCCTTCTGTAATGATACTAACTCGATGGCTGACACAGTTAGGGATGATCTTCTAATAATTATTGAATGATTATCTAATACTGAAAGTTGATCTTACGGCTTTATGGAAGAAAAAGAAGCTAAAAATCTGTCATACCATACTAGTTCAAGAATGAGTAAAATTATCAAACTGTATTTTAAATTCTAGCCTGTGTATGGCTACTCTATGGATCAGGAGTGCATAACCCAAATCGGTTGGGGGGGTCAATAAACAATTTACTGAACTGATGTGGGCCGCACATATAAAATTAAAACAACAAATTATTCAAAATATTTTATTATCTTGCAATATTCAAAATATGTATTTTTACAGTGCCAGCTGCGACTATACATAAAAGTTGTGTTATACACATATCATAACTACAACAACAA
>CM063510.1:141288003-141310503 GCA_032207245.1 Pardosa pseudoannulata
CATAACTACTGATGGTTTATAATTTGAGGAATTACAAAAAGAAAAATAAAGTCAGGCAAAGATGAAACTTATATTTAGAAACTTCAGTAAGTATGAGCAATGATATTATGAATTTATCAGTTGTACACTCTTGTGTGAAATAAATGTGCAAATGCGCAATAACGGTGGAAATTGTAAGAAAAAAACTAATACAATGCACAAATTACAAAATAATAGCTCGTTTCATACGACTATAAAAGAGAAATGATGATGCATCATATTTTATTCCTCAAGGATGTGCAAGGATCAGTCGAAATTTACATCGTGAATAAAGAAGTCATTTTATAGCATCGAAGCAAATTTGAATCTTATATCAAATTAAAGAAAGGTTGAGATCATACGAAGAATTCGGGATGAAATGCTGCAACAGCAAGGAAATCAGCAGATTCTGAAAATAATTCACTCACTGTAAAATATTTCACATTTTAAGAAAAGTTATATTGGTCGTTTATTCCAGTGGCGGATATATATATATTTATACACACACACACACATATATATATATTATATATATATATAATATATATTATATATATATATATATGTATATATATGTATATATATATATATATATATATATATATATATGTATGTATGTATATATATGTATATATATATATATATATATATATATATATATATATATATATATATATATATATATATATATATATATATATATATATATATATATATATATATATATATATATATATATATATATATATATATATATATATATATATATATATATATATATATATATATATATATACATATATATATATATATATATATATATATATGTATATGTATATATCATCTTAAGTGGAAATAACAAAATAAGAAAAATATATAAAAGAATTCTTAAAGAGAGATTAATACAGTAAACGGATCTGATTTACCTTAAAAAGGTTAGGACTGCTTCGGTCTACAGTTTTGCACACGAGGGCTAATGAGACAGGGACCTACTGCTTAAAGCCGATTCCGAACGGTTACAAACATCCATGTCATAGTGGGATTCGAACCCTTGAACTCCGGGACCGACGATCAGCACCCTAACCAATCGGACAGCGTTCGGCTTACCTTAAAAAAGTGTGGGAGGATTACGACTCCCAATCATAGTTAAATGTACAATTTATCAGGACTGATGATTCCAATACGACATTAAATCGGAATAACTATAAAAAATAAAATAAGCTTAAAAATCTATAAGAGTAGTTAGATGAGATAGAATACAATCAAAAGCACTAAGTTAAAATAAGTTAAAGTAGGAGTGCTTAATTATAAATTTATTTTTAATTATGTACTTTTACCTCAGAACATCAAGTTATTCTACTTTTTGCTAAGTGCGTCCTGATGTAACTGTGAATACTTTTCTTTACATCATAGTTACAGGCAGTCGTAAATACTGTAAAAGTTATATAATTGACAATATAGTGTATATAATATATGTGTCTATGTCCATATATGCGCGTGTTTGACTTCAACTAATAATAAATTAAACTCCACTTTCAGTATTAACATTTTTATTACTATAGAATAGGGAAATATAATTAACTTTTATTATATAGAAAATATGTAAATTTACTTATAATTATGCACTCTTACCTCAGGAACATCAAGTTATTCTACTTTTTTTAATGCATCCAGATATAATTGTTAATACTTTTCTTTACATCGTAGTTACAGACAGTCGTAAATATTTTAAAAATTATATAAAAAGGATAATTTGTATTATGCAAGTTAATAAATAAATCATTTTTATAATATATTTCAAACGTTGTGTAAAATGCAGTCAAAATAGAACGTATAAAATGGAAAATAATTTAATTAGATTTACAAATCTTTTCGAACAATTTTAATACTAACTCATAAAAAATATTTATTTTATGTTAATATTATTTGAAAACAATGGGGATGATTTAAATTAGATTAGTTAATAATTCAAACTGTTACTTTTAATTTGTTATTTCTAATTATTAAAAATTTTAAATTTGTTCTAGTTATTTTAATCAGTTTTCTAATTAATCTTTTTTGATTAAATTCTGGTTTCCCTTTTTATATACTAATTTATTGCTGGTTAAACGTAATTACTGTAGTTGTAATTCTAGCATTTATTAAGCCATTATTGAAATAGTAAGTCGAAAATATTTTGAACAGTAGATTTATACAAATAAATTAAGTAATTTCAAAGTTACTTTAGAAAGAAACTAGCAGATATTTCCTTAAAATATTTTATTAGTTGTGTAATGCCTTATGAAGGGTAGAACCTTCCTATAGTACAAGAATTTTTATATTTTTTTAATAGGCAAAGTTTGCTGTATAATAACGGCTTTAAATGAGATAACAATCTTTCGTTTGATACACTTACACCTTCATGTTTTACGAACATAATGTTTGCATTATAATTCAACAATAATAAAAAGTGAGTATAATGTCTTAATATGCAAAGGTCGTAGTGAAATAATTACTTTAAAAAGTTACAGATTTTAAAACTTACACTTTCATGTTTTATGCAAATACTGTATGCATTACAGATGAACAATAATAAAGAGTGAGTATAATTTCTTAATATGCCAATGTCGTAATGCAATTAGAACTTTAAAAAACTTACAATTTTTAAAACTTACACTTACTTACACTTGTACATAAACTTACACATTCTTGTTTTACGAACATAATGTATGTATTATAGATGAACAATAATAAAGAGTGAGTATAATTTTTTAATAGACAAAAGTCGTTGTGTAATAAGAACTTTAAAAACATTACACTTTTTAAAACTTACACTTACTTACACTTGTACATAAACTTACACATTCTTGTTTTACGAACATAATGTATGTATTATAGATGAACAATAATAAAGAGTGAGTATAATTTTTTAATAGACAAAAGTCGTTGTGTAATAAGAACTTTAAAAACATTACACTTTTTAAGACATACTCTTATTTACACTTGTACATAAACTTACACTTTCATGTTTTACGAACATAGGCGGATAAATGCAATGATCCAAAGTACAAGTATGTTTTTTTTCAATACAGATGGCCATATGGACAAATATATTTCTGCTATACACAGATGTAAAGCTGTTACTTATATCACACCACGCGGGAAACACGTATAACTTAAGGAATGACACAAAGATCATTGCCCACGATGAGGCCTTCTAATTTAGAAGTAGAATAAAAGCAAGTTACCCCCATGCTTGGCTTGCCACATCCAGAGGTATTTTTTGAACTTGCGTTTATAGACCTAATTTACACTCCCCTATTGTCATTAATAAACTGACTGATCTATTCCCAGCTCTAACTTCGAAATCAGAACCCTCCGGTATTGAGATTGACGCCTTAGCACATCTAAGTAGTCACGGATATCATTTTCTGCTATTCGCATTGATTTTGATATCACATTTATTAGCAGTGTCTATAAATGCTGAAATTTTGCTAGAGGTATTTAAATACAGCCTTCTTTTTTTCACTGTCATAATAAATGTTATACACATTTCCTATTAACTTTACTTAAAATAAATAGATTTACATTTAAATTAAATTTCAAAATATGGAAGTATTTGACCAGAATCGATTTTTTTAGAAGATTTAATCTTTAAAATACTGTGAAAAATCAGTGCAGTAAAGCATAATAAATTTCTAATTTCTCATTTTTTTTCTATAATAATAACAAAATATTGTTACGAACATTGTATGCCGATGAATTGAAATTTAAGAATCTCGGCGAGTTACATAAATAACAAAAACCTTTGTTCTATGACGTAGTTCATAATCTTTACATGTTTTGGGATTCTGCATATTTACTCCTGTATTTTTCTAGATATTCAAAAAGAGTCTAAAATGACCGGCCATCATTAGGTATATAATGTGAATATATATATATATATATATATATATATATATATATATATATATATATATATATATATATATGTATATATATATATATATATATATATATATAATATATATATATATATATATATATATTATATATATATATATATATATAATATATATATATATATATATACATACATATATATATATACAAATATATATATATATATATATATATATATATATATACATATATTTACATATATATTGATATATGTATATATATATATATTGTATATATAGTATATATATATATAATAAATATATGTATTACATACATATATGCACTTATGTATAGATATATGATATAAATATTCAATTTTAAAATATATATATATATATGTGTGTGTGGTGTGTATATATGTCATTTAATATATTATATTTAGTGAAATGTATACATATGGAAATGCATATTTATTCCTAAAAAAGACATATTTATGCTTATATTTACTTGTGTTCATTTATATTTATCGGAATAATGACTATTAAAAGAATGTAAAATATTTAGCTTAAAGTTTTAATTCTAGCATTCACACATTTATACAGACATATTCAACTATCATAGTTATTCCCAATTAAATCTGCATCATGTTAACAAACATGTTCAGAAATACATATCTGATCTAAATATATATAAGCATAGATATTTATATTTAACACATAGCTATATTAAGGCTTACAATAATGTGCATTCATGGATATTTATAGAGATAATACTGACTGAAAGAAATAGTTTTCTCAAAGGAAGAATGTCATTGAGATATAAAGAAATCTATTATTACTCTTCTTCGTTCATATTATGCATTGCAATATGGTGACAATAAGTAGTTGAGTAATAACCTACGATTTTTCATTCTAAACATGGAATGCTACGAAATAAAGTCTTAGCTTTGCTGAAAGTTTGTTTGAAGTGAAATCGAATTAATCTCTATATGTAAATGCAAGTGTTTTAGACATTAAAATATATTATCTATGAAAGATCAGTCGGAACAAATATCTATTAATTAAACTTTAAGAAATCGAAATTTAGAAATATCTATCTTTATCGTAAAATTGTGTATGGTTAAGTACTAACTTACGACTTTTCAATCTAAAAATGGAATTCTTCGAGACAAAATCTTAACTTTGCTATACGTAGAAGTATAGCATTAATCTCTATATCTAAATGTAAATTTTTAGGCAATACAATATGCTAACTAAAAAAACCTGTTAGAACAAATATCCATTAATTAAAATTTAGGAAATTAAATTTAGAAAAATCCATATTTATCTTAAAATTTGTAATGTATAGTTGAGTAATAACTTACGATTTTTCATTCTAAACATGGAATGCTACTAAAGAAAGTCTTAACTTTTCTACACGTTTCTTTGAAGAGGAATCACATTTATCTATATATCTAAATGCAAGTGTTTTAGGCATTACCATATGCTAACTAACAAAGATCAATTAGAACAAAAAACCATTAACTAAACTTTAAGAATTTTAAATTTAGAAAAATCAATATTTTTCATAAAATTAGTAACTAATAGTTGAATAATAGCTTACGATTTTTCAATCTAAACATGGAATGCTACGAGACAAAGTCGTATCTTTGCTACAACTTTCTTTGAAGAAAGATAGCATTAATCTCTATATCTAAATGCAAATTTTTAGGCATTACAATATGCTAACTAAAATATACCTGTTTGAACAAATAGCCATTAATTAAACTTTAAGAAATTACAATTTTGAAAAATCAATATTATCGTAAAATTATGTATAGTTCAGTAATAACTTACGATTTTTCATTCTAAACATGGAATGCTACGAAACAAAGTCTTAAATTTACTACACGTTTCTTTGAATCACTTTATATCTATCTAAATGCAAATGTTTTAGACATTACAATATATTAGCTAACAAAGATCAGTTGGAACAAATAGCTATTAATTAAATTTTAAGAAATCAAAATTTATAGAAATCAATATTTTTCGTAAAATTTGTAATGTATAGTTGAGTAATAACTTACGATTTTCCATTCTAAACATGGAATGCTACAAAACGAAGTCGTAACTTTGCTACATGTTTCTTTAATGAGGTATCGCATTAATCTCTATATCTGAATGCAAGTGTTTTATACATTACGATATTCTAACTAAAAATAGCTGTTTGAACAAATAGCCATTATTTAAAATTTAAGAAATTAAAATTTAGAAAAAATAATATTTATCGTAAAATTAGTAATGTGTAGTTGAGTAATAACTTACGATTTTTCATTCTAAACAACGAATGCTATCACAGTTGTATCTTTGTTACATGTTTCTTTGAAGGGAAATCGCATAAATTTCTATATCTAACTATATCTAAATGCAAGTGCTTTAGGCATTGCAATATGCTAACTAACAAAGATCATTTAAAACAAATAGCCATTAATTAAACTTTAGGATATTAAAATTTAGAAAAATCAATATTTATCGTAAAATTAGTTATGTACAGTTTGATAATTTACGATTTTTTTTCTAAACATGGAATGCTACGAAATGATGTCTTAGCTTTGCTACACGTTTCTTTGAATAGAAATTGCATTAATCTTTATAGCTAAATGCAAATGTTTTAGGCATTACAATATGCTAATTAACAATGATCATTAGAACAAATTGCCATTCATTAAACTTTAGAAAATTGAAATTTACAAAAATCAATATTTTTCGTAAAATTAGTAAAGCCTAGTTGGGTAATAACTTACTATTTTTTCCTTCTAAACATGGAATGCTACTAAACACAGTCGTAACTTTGCTACATGTTTCTTTGAAGTGGAATTGAATTGATCTCTAAATCTAAAAGCAAGGGTTTTAGACATTACAATTTACTAGCTACCAAAGATCAAATAACCCTTAATTAAACTTTAAGAATTTAAAATTTAGAAAAATCAATATTTATCGTAAAATTAGTAACGTATAGTTGATTAATAGCTTACGATTTTTCAATCTAAACATGGAATGATTCGAGACAAAGTCTTAACATTTTTTTGAAGAGTGATCACATTAATCTCTGTATCTAAATGCAAGTGTTTTAGGCATTTCAATATGCTAACTAACAAAGATCATTTAGAACAAATTACCACTAATTAAACTTTAATAAATTAAAATTTAGAAAAATAAATATTTATCGTAAAATTAATAATGTATAATTGAGTAATAACTTACGATTTTTCATTCCAAACATGGAATGCTATGAAACAAAGTCGTAACTTTACTTCGTGTTTCTTTGAAGGGGAATCGCATTAATCTCTATAACTAAATGAAAGTTACTTCGTTACCATGCGTCCGAAATCCATTAAAAAAATCTGATATTTAAGAAATTCTTTCTGATTGCAGTAATTCTTTTTACTGCCTACATCTTAGCAAATAACTCTTTTCCTGATCTAATTTACTTTCCAAATCCGGATTCAATTTCATTTCCTACACTTATTTAATTTACCCGTTGAATTTCCGGACTGACGGAAGAACTATATGTGGCATAATTATGACAAATTAGACCCCATCACGGAACTTGGAAACAAATGGTTCGCAGTCTGGAAGCGTCTTTTACCCGAATTGTATTTTAAGATTCTTCCAGAACTTGGGGCTCGTAATTTTTTGGGATTTACTGCGCAGCTCAGGTTTTCAGCTAGGAACCGTAAATTTTGGAAAATAACTTTAACGTTTGGCGGAAATAAATAACTTTGGCGAACAAAGCAGTTTTGTTAGTCGCACCGGTTGTTTTCAGTGTGAAGATACAGAATATCAGTGTTGTTTGCTATCAGTATTAATTATCTTTATAGAAATTCGGAATTTCTGTTTGTATTATCAGTATATTGACTAAATATGATGAGATTATTATATACTATAGATGTCTTGGGTAGATTCAAACATGACGTTAAAATCTACTATATTTGACTAATTGTAAAATTGTTGTTTTCCACATGTCAATCTGAGGAATGTATTCCCCTTAAATTATATGCTATATCTGTATCTAAATCTGTAAATTCATGCATCAATTAATATATATATATATATATATATATATATATATATATATATATATATATATATATATATATATATATATATATATATATATGTATATATATATATATGTGTGGTATATATATATATATATACATATATATATATATATATATATATATATATATATATATAATATATATGTGTATATATATATATATATATGTGTGTGTATGTGTATATATATATATATATGTGTGTGTGTGTGTATGTGTGGTATATATATATATATATATATATATATATATACATATATATATATATATATATATATATATATATATATATATATATATATATATATATATATATATATATATATATATATATATATATATATATATATATATATATATATATATATATATATATATATATTTCTACAAGAAAGAAAAAATTAAAAGTAGAATCATAAACATAAATAAGAAAAAGGGACAGCTTCCATATCACAATAAAAAAGAAATATATTCTATGTTTGGTAATACCGTTGAAGAAATGGGCTATATATGTATAATATATCAAAATTACAACATTTTAATATCTCTTAAAATTTTTATCTCTCTCATTCTAATTCTTTCAAATCTATTTTCCTAAAAATATATCGTAATTAAAGGAGTGTCAGCGACTTAAAATTCTTCCAACCCATTTCCCAATGCTTACTCTGCAATAAATGCGAATTTTTCTGCCCACTTTCCTTAGTTTCCAGCTGTGCCTGGTTCATTTTTAAATGATCTGAGTTCCATTATCTTGTTGATAATGCCGAATAAGCTACATTCTCTGGGAATGATTTCGTCTCCGTCTCGCTCTGCGGTCTAACCCTGTGTCAGCACGCTTTTCGATGCTCATTATATATTCTAGCTTTGATTGGGAAATACATGTTGTTCTCTTAACTAAAATAAAATATTAGTTCCACTCGGTTATTTTCAATGCGTCTCGACTACATTTTACTTTAGTCTAGCAGCCTAGGCATTTTCTTGCAAACCCGGGCAAGTAAAAAATATGGGGGCTAAATTATTTGTGAACAGCGGTGTTTACCGTGTTATACATATATATATATATATATATATATATATATATATATAATATATATATATATATATATAATATTTATATATATATATTATATATTATATATATATATATATATATATATATATTATATATATATATATATATATATATATATATATATATATATATATATATATATATATATATATATATATGTATATATATATATATATATATATATTATATATATATATATATATATATATATATATATATATATATATATATATACATATGTACATATTTAATGAAATATACACCCATTAACCTTATATTACACATTTACAAACACATGTATATGTGTGTCTGCATACATTGAACAAACGTGTGCAGAAGAAAAAAATGTGAGACAGATTGATATTTAAAAAATACACATGTCAGAGTTGAGCAAAGTCTTTTTTTTTCTTAGATGTTCTCTGTGAAATAATTTAAAAAGCAGATTATTTAGGGCTTCATTCTAAGCTTTTTTCAAATCTAAGTTTTTGTAACTTAGAGTTGTCTGATTCAATAATTCCACTTCTAACTGCAACATATATCTAAAATTTACAAACTACATAAAGTATTCCACTCTCTGCCCTTACCTCTAAATCTAAAATTAATTTACATCAATTAAAAGGAAATAAATTAATTTAAAATTTTACAATATCGGGAATTTTTGACTTTATATGGATATTTATATATACCCGAGTACAACATGCATGTTTATTAATCTATACATCTTCTGTTTGTCTCTAAGCATATAATGTTTTAATTAATGTGTAGTGACACGTGAAAGAAGAACATCGTAACATTTTGGATAAAGAAAATGTGTAATCTCAATACAAAGTTTTTAAAGCATATATTTCTAATGAATACTAATTTATTTATTTCTAATGAATAGTAATTTATTTTTCTTTTTATTCCTTTAGTGAGCAAACAGGCTAATAAAGATTATTTCAGAAATGTTGTAATTATAAATTTTATTTGTACAATGCATTTCATTATTAATAATTTCATGCCTTTTGTTAAATAATACAAATGGAATTTAGATTATTTTCTGTTTATGAAAGACGTGCAATATTAAATATCTGATAAAAATATAGTAAATATAACTCAGGTATTAAGCTCTTTAAAATCCAATTATTAATTTTGTAATTACGTGATACCAATTATCTTTAATACATTCATAATTCTTAATAAATAATAGCTCTACTTTGATAATTCCTTTCAATTCGTATGCAAAGAGATTTGATTCTGAAATGTAAATGGTAAAGTCACAGGTGTAAACTAAGTGATTTTTATTAATTTAAATTTTTTTAATAAAATATACTAGGAAAAATTATTTATATAGCTAATATTTTTAGGACATTCAATATTATTTTGCATTCATGATATTTTTAATGTAATTTACTTGCATATTACAGAATAATTTGAAATAATACTCTTATTAACTTTGTTTATGTGAAAAACGTACAAAGTACTATTTATATTTACATAATACTGGACTAATCGTTATTTTTATAAATAAAGAGATTTGATTCTGAAATGCAAATGGCAAAGTCACAGGTGTAAACTAAGGGATTTTTATCAATTTAAATTTTTTTAATAAAATATACTAGGCAAAATTATTTATATAGCTAGCATTTTTAGGACATTTAATATTGTTTTGCATTCATGATATTTTTAATGTAATTTACTTGCATATTTCAGAATAATTTGAAATAACAGTCTTATTAACTTTGTTTATGTGAAAAAAGTACAAAGTACTATTTATATTTACATAATACTGGACTAATCGTTATTTATATAAATATATATATATATATATATATATATATATATATATATATATATATATATATATATATATAAATAAAGAGATTTGATTCTGAAATGCAAATGGCAAAGTCACAGGTGTAAACTAAGGGATTTTTATTAATTTAAATTTTTTTAATAAAATATACTAGACAAAATTATTTATATAGCTAACATTTTTAGGACATTTAATATTGTTTTGCATTCATGATATTTTTAATGTAATTTACTTGCATATTACAGAATAATTTGAAATAACAGTCTTATCATTGTTGTTTATGTGAAAAACGTACAAAGTACTATTTATATTTACATAATACTGGACTAATCGTTATTTATATAAATAAAGAGATTTGATTCTGAAATGCAAATGGCAAAGTCGCAGGTGTAAACTAAGGGATTTTTATTAATTTAAATTTTTTAAATAAAATGTACTAGACAAAATTATTTATATAGCTACCATTTTTAGGACATTTAATATTGTTTTGCATTCATGATATGTTTAATGTAATTTACTTGCATATTTCAGAATAATTTGAAATAACAGTCTTATTAACTTTGTTTATGTGAAAAAAGTACAAAGTACTATTTATATTTACATAATACTGGACTAATCGTTATTTTATAAATAAAGAGGTTTGATTCTGAAATGCAAATGGCAAAGTCACAGGTGTAAACTAAGGGATTATTATTATTTTAATTTTTTTAAATAAAATATACTAGACAAAATTATTTATATAGCTAATATTTTTAGGACATTTAATATTGTTTTGCAGGCATGTTATTTTTAATGTAATTTACTTGCGTATCACAGAATAATTTGAAATAATACTCTCATTAACTTTTTTATGTGAAAAACGTGAAAAGTATCATTTGTATTTACATAATTCTTGAGTAATCGTTATTTATACAGATAAAGAGATTTGATTCTGAAATGTAAATGGCAAAGTCACAGGTGTAAACTAAGGGATTTTTATTAATTTAAATTTTGCTTTATAAAATATACTAGACTAAATTATTTATAAAGATAACATTTTTGGGAGATTAAATATTGTTTTACATGCATGTTATTTTAAATTTAATTTACTTGCGTATCACAGAATAATTTGAAATAGCAGTCTTATTAACTTTGTTTATGTGAAAAACGTACAAAGTACTATTTATACTTACATAATACTGGACTAATCATTATTTTCTAAAATGTAAATGGCAAATTCACAGGTGTAAACTAAGGGATTTTCATTAATTTAAATTTTGTTTTATAAAATATACTAGACAAAATTATTCATATATACAACATTTTTAGGACATTAAATATTATTTTACATGCATGTTATTTTTAATTTGTTTTACTTGCGTATCACATAATAATTTGAAATTATACTCTTATTAATTTTGTTTATGTGAAAAACGTGCAAAGTATCATTTATATTTTCACAATACTTAATTAATCGTTATTTATATAGATAAAGAGATTTGTTTCTGAAATGTATATAGCAAAGTCACAGGTGTAAACTAAGGGATTTTTATTAATGTAAATTTTTTTATAAAGTATACCAGGCAAAATTATTTATATAGATAGCATTTTTAGAACATTAAATATTGCATGAACGTTATTTTTAATGTAATTTACTTACATATTACAGAATAATTTGAAACAATAGTCCTATTAACTTTGTTTCTGTGAAAAACAAACTAAGTATCATTTATATTTACATAATACTCAACTAATCGGTACACTGAATGTAAAGGATTGATAATATTGGATAAAAATTATGTTTTTCACGTGACCTGAATTATTGTCTTACAAATTATTCCAACCCTTTGCAATAATATCTCTAATAATTACTTTTATTTCGTATTTAATGAGTAAAGATTCTGAAATCACTAAAAGTAAATGTACATTCTCAAATTATCTACATTGTACAGATTTAACAGTTTATTTTAAAATTAAGATAGTAGAAAAAATTATAAAAGTAACATTTTATAAACAAAGCTAATTTAGTTCACTTGGAAAAGGCAGCGATCTCATAATCAGAGAGTTACAGATTCGAGGCTCGAGCAGGATCAAAGATCCACTTTGTTCATTAAGGGCAGCTGGCAACATAAAATAAGTGTTTGATAGCAATGTTCTAACAGTTACAATACGATACATTTGGTTTAGATTTGGAGCTCTACGGTCTACTTTTTGCATCACTAGGGCTAACGAGACTGGGTACTACTGCTTAAAGCTGATTGCGAACGGCTACGAACATCCATGCCATAGTGATATTCGAACCCACGAACTTCGGTTCTGAAGGGCAGCACTCTAGCCATTCGGCCATCGTTCGGTGCTATACATTTGGAGGTGGCATGCGAAGTTTAGGGGTTTTTTTGCTTGGTTTCTATTTTTAAATTACGAGGACAAACTTTGTATGTTTCTGTAAGCCCTTAGTGAGTAATGTTGGACCACTATATAGTACTACCAAAATAAACATGTGAATTCTACTGCATAATAGGCACGTGATCTTGAGTTAAAAAATTAACGGCACTAAATATTATTTTATTGTGAATATAATTTCTAATTTAATTTAATTAGATATTACAGATTAATCTAAATTAACTTTACCTTTATTCATTTTTCCTTTCGTTCATATCAAAAACTTGCTGTGTATTATTAGTTTTTAGCTAATATTTCTGAATATATTCGATATCCAGAAAGTATAGATTATTTAATCTTGGATTAAAGAATTAATTTATTACGAGATCTGAACTGTTATTTTTTTTCGGGTGAATTAAACTAAGTGATCAATGTAGGTAACATTTCTGAACTCTTATCAAACGAATTCATTTTCTCACTTTATTTCCTAATTGTGGACGATAAATTACGACATTTAAGATGAAAACGCTCCCATTGTATGGAAAACACCGTCTTTTGTTCCAGTTTGGAAGATTCTGCATCTGTTTCCATCTTAGGGAATGCTATCAGACCAGGGAAATCAGGGTTGTTCTTTTGTTTCTGCCTTGAGAAAATTTAATCAAGAGTAATTAAGTATCAACAAAGGGAATCTAATCATCATTAGCCTACTATTTAAAGCGTAAAAAGAAAGCAAAGAGGCATTTTCGAGAGCTCTTCAATCGGAAGATTTTCTTTTGGTTACATTTTTTCCCCTTCTCCCTTTTTGTAATCTAATTTACATCATCAAGTCCCCGACCTAACTATATTCTCTGGGCTTATCGAATTTACTCACTTAATCTTTCGATGTTGGGTCGGGGGAGGGAATGAAGTTTCTGAGGCATAATTATGACCAATTAGATTCCGAGATGAAATGATAGAATACCCAGTCTCATAGACTAGGGCTGTTCAATTAAGTTGTAGCCTTTTGTAACGTTTTTTCTCCTTTTTTGATGATGTAACCGGGAAAGTAGAAATTCATTTTCTTTCCCATTATGCTGATCATGTAACAAAGTAAGAGCGAAGTGCCTTGATTTGTGGGATGTACGATAAATTTTGAATGTTTGTTATGCATAGTAGGTTTCGGAGATAAAGCTTATCTCCAGTTTAGTCTCACAAATGCATTTTTTAAATGAACATGATTATCTCTGCAATTATTTTATTTGAATTTATGACTCTATATACAAGTTCATATATCTATATATATGTACAAATTTCTATATATAATACAATTCAATGGCGAGTTTTCTACTTAAGAACTTTTCTATTTCTTGAAAAATTGTTAACACATTGTATGCGGAACGCATACTAGTACGTTTTCTGACGATTGATACTTGAGCGCGGGTCACTTACTAGTACGTTTTCTGACGATTGATACTTGAGAGCGGGAAACATACTAGTATGTTTTCTGACGATTGATACTTGAGCGCGGGCCACGTACTAGTACGGGTTAGTGTAACAACATGGTCTGTTTGTGGGTACAAAAATAACGGTATATACAGGAAAACGAAGCCGAATATTCTTATCTACTACATAGATTCTGGAAAATTTTAGACAAATAAAAACTAGTTTTTACATCAGTCGTTGTGGAACCACCGGACGAGAAAAATAAAAAGTATATACTTTTTAATACATGTAAAATTAAAGGCACGAAAACAACTGTTTGTATTTTGTTAAAATCCTTGTGACTATATATGTACACGAAAAATGGCATCATTAGAAAGATATAAAAATATAAAATCACGAAGTAACAGGAGTTACTAGTTTTAAAGTTACCTACTCAAATAAAGTAACCATTTATATGTTAACTATGTTTAAATACTTTCTATAACATGCTCTGACATGTAATAAGTAAAGTGATTGTATTAACATCAAAGTGCATATTTCTAATTATTTCATTTTATGTCAGATTTATTTATAGAGACTTCATATGCGTTATATGGTCTATGTAGCTAAATTTCAGCTTAATCTGTTTAAAAAACTATTTTGTTTCCCCAAGATAATGAAAATATACTTTTAAAATGTCTTCACTTCAACTTCAACTAAGAAAAGTTAAAATCAATTTATTTCACAAATTACTCAAATATTTTAGATATGTGTTAAAGTGTTCAAATACCAGATATGAATCCTTACATAAACACTTGTAATTTCTCATTTACACTGTACTTTGACATTAGTTTACCATATTGAATATATAAATGCATTTATTTTAAATATAAGGATTCTAATAAAATAAATAACTGTATCTTATTTGTATTAAAGCTGTAAAGTTCCATGATTTGTGCTACAAATTGTGCATGAATTTTTCTGTAATATTTACTATCCAAACATTCATTAGGGGAACTTCAAACTATAAATACAATTAAAATATTGTGTAAAATAGTCCTTCAAAAGATTATTTCATTAAATTCCAGTTAGCGAATTCTCCACATTTCTTAAATAGTCTTTCTTAAATGCCCTAAAGAGATGCCAAAGGATATTTTCAGTAAATCCTTGAAAACTTCCCCGAAAATAATTGAGTATTTTAAGCAATATAAACATTTTTAATTTAGGAATATTTTTACTGTACTCTTTAAGGCTACACAAATTAAATGATAGATGGCTATAGCAAAAATATATCTAATTATCAAATGTAATAATTAAAACTTTCGAAATAAGTGTAAGTGTTTAGTTATTTATTCTTACATTTTCATTTACATACCTTTATAGATGTAATTTGCTATTTAGTTTTACTTACAGATTGTTTTTCAGCAAACCAAAATAACAAGAAAATATACAATTTCATGAATCCCTGCTTCATTTTCTATATTAATAGTATGTCTTTTGAAATAATTATAAATAAATTTCTAATAAATTTCTAATATAAATTTCGAATCAATTCCTGTTTTGGATAAACGTGATTAAGTACCAGATGTATAATTCCCAAAATAGAACATTGAAAGATGTAATAATTCTCCAGTGCTTTTGTAATTTTATTAAAGTAAAGTATGATTTACTCTATTTTCAGTAATGTATATTTCATTTATGGCATTAAGACTGAAGTTTAATTATTTACTAGAACTTATAAAGTAAGCATAATACATTGAGCCCATTTCAAAGCTCTAGGAACAAAAATGAACAGAAAATATTTATATGTTTGATGTTATGTAGATAAGTATATTTCAAGCAGTTTTATACATTTAATAATTTTTACATAACATCTATATATCTAGCATAAAATATGAAATGAGGCTTTAATTCATGTCAAGCCTTGCTTAGCATCTCAATCGTTATTTCACCAATAACCTTTGTGATTCCCCTCTTCAGTTAGGTTATCAGTATCGCACACGTTTTTTAGTAATCCTGGATTTGACATACTCTGAAATTAAAATATATATACATATGTAAATTCAGGTGAAGATATCAATCTACATTTGATCAACAACTTCGCGTAGATCTATTGTTTACTAGCAGTATTCTGATATTGTACGTTTCCTGTAGCCTTAAATGCTGTACCAACTCTAAATGGAGTCCTTACTTCAAGTATGCTAGTTTTGATACTCTAAACTAAAGCATCCTTGAACAGTTATATTTTATTTGCTTTTATAAAATTACGTCACTTTTTGACGTGCATCAACGATTGTCATATTCAAATGTTAGTTCTCTCTAGATTTGTCACATTCTTCCCGTAGAGAAGACTTATGACCTATCTAAAAAATTTCTTACCTTAGTGATAACCTTAGTGATTCTCCTCTTCAGTCAAGTCATTAGTATCGCAAACGTTTTTGTGTAATCCTGTCTTTGACATACTCTCAAATTAAAAAATATATGCATATGTAAATTCAAGTGAAGAAATCAATCCACATTTGATCAACAACATCACTGAGATCAATGGTATACGAGCCCCTTTCTCATGTTGCACGCTTCCTGTAGCCTTAAACTGCTGTACCAACTCTAAATGGAATCCTTACTTCAAGAATGTTAGTTTTGATACTCTAAACGAAAGTGTCCTTGAACAGTAGTTATTATTTGTTTGCTTTCATAACACTATAGTTTGCGCGTCACTTTTTGACTTGCATCAACTATTGTGAGAGTCAAATGTTAGTTCTCTCCAGATTTGCCAGATTCTGCCTGTAGAGAAGACGTATCACTTATCTCAAAATTTTCTACAGACTTACTTAAATAAAATTCTGGTTTCTAAATTCCCTTATTTTTATTTTAAGGAACTCTGAAATGTATTGAATAACTTTTGCTCACCTTGTAAATGTTGGTTAAAACTTTGAAATGGTTAAATCTTTTATCTGGAACTACGAATGAAAATGCTGGCTAATACATAATTCACTCAAAATATGTTACTGTTGAGGCATTTTATTTAGTTTTTTGTAATTACAACATGTGTAACGACCTGATCATTATAAGTAGTAATAATTTTTAAATTAAAAATAAACTGTTACCCTACATCAAGCAATTTTTATACAAAAAGCAGTATAGGTTTATATCGAAATAACGGATAGTTATATATCAAAATATTTGATGTAGAAGAAATAAAAACAATTTATATATTTTATTAAGAAGGTATAGCATATAAAAATTTTAAAAAATATTTAAACAAGCTAAATCTAACAGATGTGTTAGTTTAAACCAAGATTAAACTGGTATTTCCTCCTCTACTCGTTCAACCTTTGTTAATGCCTCACTCTCCACACATCCTTATACACATATTGCTCTCAAACAGCTGGTATGGTCAATTAAGGCATCGTCAGTATCATTCATACATGCAGATTACAACATGCTGTTAGAGCGATACAGTGCAGTATAATAAGCCTGTCCTCATTATACTAAGACTAACGCCATATTTTCGTGGTTGAACTAGTAGTATATTTGCATTTCGATGCCAAGCTCAATGAGTTAGGATTCTACTGCTGGCATGGGTATTCATAGCTTTTCAGAAAAAGTCCTAAGTAATAAGTCCTAGCCTATATATTCTGATTGTAATTTTGATGCTTATAACCAACCGACATATATTTATGGCATTTCAGGTATAACTACTCTTTAAGTTAGGAGAGTATATCTGTATTTTTTCTATCAATGGTATTGCCAGAGGAAATTCCTTTGTACAAAATTACACTGAAAGATAAAATAGTGTCAAATAACTCACAAAAAGTATTCATAGCTTTTCAGAAACAGTCCTAAGTAATAAGCCTAGCCGATATATTCTGATTGTAATTTTAATGCTTATAACCAACCGGACATATATTTATGGCAGTTTAGGTATAACTACTCTTTAAATTAGGAGAGTGTATCTGCATTTTTCTGTTAATGACATTGCCAGAGGAAATTCCTTTGTACAACATTACAAAGATAAAGTAGTGGCAAATAACTCACAAAGAGTATTCATAGATTTTCAGAAACAGTCCTAAGTCATAGCCTATATATCCTAATTGTAATTTTAATGCTTATAACCAACTGGAAATATATTTATGGCAGTTCAGGTATAACTACCCTTTAAGATAGGAGAGTATATCTGCATTTTTTCTGTCAATGGCATTGACAGAGGAAATTTCTTTGTCCAATATTACACTTAAAGTTTAAATAGTGTCAAATAACTCAAAGAATATTCATAGCTTTTCAGAAACTGTCCTAAGTAATAAGTCTTAACCTATATATTCTAATTGTAATTTTAATGCTTATAATCAACCGGATATATTGTAACGATCCGTTACATGACTTTACCTAAAGAAGAGCGGAATGTGACCTTTAGCAGCGGACAGTTACGGTTAGCGGCAGGTAGAAGAGTGGGATCCTAACAATAGCCGTTTGTGTACTAGGTCCCATCAACAAATCCAGGACTTACACTTAAATTGACGTAATTGAAAATTGTCCTGGAGCAAACGCGTCGGCTGCTTTATCATATCGGCTACTGTCAAAGGACTCAAGTAATAATTATTAATCGAGAGATGCTGTAGTGTACATCTGGACCCTTTACCGGTACCAAAAGGAATTTGAGTTGTTTGGTGGTTGGCTTAAAGACGACTTTTCGGCCACATCTAGAAATGGATCAGCTGATCCAGGCGGAGAGTGACCGTAAGATTGCGTCACCCTGGGTCTGGAAGATTTCGGAAGAATCACCTGAAGGGAACCGGAACACTTATAAAAGAAGATTGGCTGAGCCAAGAAGGGTGCTTTTGTCTTGAGAGTTGCTTTGGAGAGCTGTTTTGTGGAGTTAGAGAGGAGTCCACTAGTCTCTCCGATTTCAAGAGTTTGCTTGCTTTACAGACCGCCAGCGACTCTGCTTTTGCTAAGAAGTCGACTTTCGACTTTGGGATCTCATTCCCGTTATCTTGATATTTTTTCTACTTCGTGCATAGAAGTAGGTCACTGAGAGTGACTCTTACTCTCATTTTGGATAGCTGCATCCTGAGTTTCCTCAACGAACTCCAGCGTACTACGCACTCTGAGCGTTTGAGCCTCAGTGTGGAAACCGACTGTACTGAGCATCAGCCCGGAGGTTATAGTGTCAGCGTTTAGTACCGGCACTAATTAGCGAACTGTCCCAGTGTTCGAGAAGAACTAGCTTCACTGTACCCACTCACTGTAATTGTGTTAATGTTATCTCAGAACGAGATCTCAGAAGATATAGAAATTAGTTAAACCTGTACATAGCTGTACATAAATTATTCGCTCGAATAAAGTGTTTGATCTAGAGTATACAGTTGTCTAACCTGTATCATTGACGGCTTCACCTACTCCTACTTCAGGACGTCACAACATATTTATGGTAATTTAGGTATAACTACTCTTTCAATTAGGAGAGTATATCTGCATTTTTTCTGTCAATGACATTGCCAGAGGAAATTCCTTTGTACAACATTACACTTAAACATAAAATAGTGTCAAATAACTCACAAAGAGTGAAATTCTCTTTAAACGAATGGGGACGGTTAACACAAAATCATGAAGTCAGTGACAGTTTAAGTGTGCAAAGACGACCCACTCAAAACCGAGTAGGAATTCTATTCACTCTCCTTAAGTGGATTTATTTTCATTCATAGAGAGCAGAGTTTTTATTCAGTCATAATTATAAATAGCAATCAGCTACATTTCTTAACAAGTCTGAGTTGTCCCCACTTTCACGGGTTTGAATATAAAAGAAGCATAATTAAAATATTTTTCTTAATCGAGTAATTTTGTTCAATTTTCGGCACGGAAGCAAGCAAGCAGCTCTCAAGTAGCAAATTTGAAAGCAAAGTCTTTAAGATATTCATTGTCACTTGTGTAGAGAAAAATTCGCCAGGATTCATTATATTTCATTACGACAGAAAATTACGCTCCGCACAAAGCAGAGAGTGATAAAAATTTTTATAGCCTCAAACACCAAGAGGATTATACTCTTACAATTACAGCTAATTTTCTAAAACAGACAAAAATTAGGGAGTAGTAATGTTAGGCAAGCTTGTAATTATTGTAACATGCCGTGGATGAGAAAAGGGAAGTTGTAATTATCTAGACTGAAATAAAATTGGAAGATCGATGCTAGAGGCCATCAAGTTATTTTTTAAAAGATAGTCAAACCTTTAAAAATGCAGAAATAATCATGATGGTAATGCATTTAAATGATGCGACAAGTCTCTATATTTTTTTCCTAAAGGATAAAGATGATTATTCGAGATATAGAATATACTTAATTTTTTATTTTATTTCATAGTTTATCCATGTATATATTTTGTTACCATTTTACTTTTTTAACCGCTTCGATTACAATTTTTTTTTGAAAAAAAAATGCAAAAAATCATCACATTTTTTATTTTATTGTTATATACAAGGAAATAAAACAAAATACAATATTAAGGTTTTAAGTTGAATTTTTAAGTTTTTACAGGTGTAAAAGCATTTAGTTTTAATATTAGTTTACTATCCCCAGTTATCTTGGGCAAATGGGAAAAAGTTAACCCCTTCCCGGTTTTTCCCGAGCTGAACTCGGGCAGAGTAAATGTACCATCCTGACTCATCCCGAGTGTAGCTCGGGCATTGTGAAATTTTACACTGTGCAATCAGTCTTTCCCGAATTATTTCACATGTGCTTTTTATGATTTTGAATGCTTTTTTTTTTACTTTGCTGGTTACTAGATTATTTGCTGCTCAAAGAGAGACAGTAGAGGTAAGAAGGTAAGGAGAGAAACAAGGTTCTACTGTCCATATTACGCTGTTGGACTCTGTGCAATATCGTGTTTTCGATTATATAATACATGGTCCAATTTTGATTAATAATTAGTTAATCATTTATATAAATGCAAAGGATATAAATAAAATTTAATTCAAGATAAAAGCTAGGTATTCTAAGCTTTATATATATAGTTATTGTGAATTGACTCCAAAGTCTAATGATTTCTGCAGTACGGAAAGCCAATTATACAGGTAAAGTACTCATATATTTAAATTCATTTTTTTTACATTAATTTTTAGGAAATTTAGTATGCGAATGATGTTATTATGCTTAAAAAGCTATTTATGTTTGAAAATAAGGATAAAAAATTGACAATTATTGACCTATAATCCCGAAATAAAATGAACCTGGAAGGGGTTAAATATTTGTCTTTGTATGATAGTTTTTGTAGCAAGGGATAACACAAAGTGATACCTGACATACTGTAATCTGGTATCTGGTTTCTTCTCTTACTGGCTTACCTCTGGAATCTGTTTTACCGGAGCACAAAGTATACTGTTTTGTTGGATTTGATTATCTTTAGTAGCAGAAATAGTCCCCAGGGGCACCCCTCCTTTAGGTGTGTACGGGGTTCACGATCCCGAGGTACCTGAGGGATCTTTTCCTAGTGTTCTTCCTAGTAGTCACGAACTTACCTCTGTAGTGTTTGCTCCTTACCGGGTTGGACCACATTAAAATCGGACAATGACGTGCCTCTCGTAGGTCAGTTGTGGCTTGGTAGCCATTTGTGGGTCACTATTGTGGCACGGTCATCATTAGTTGCTGCTGTACGTCTTCAGATGGGTCAGCGTAAAACACACTTAGTAGCTGATATAACATCTGGAAAATGGCTTGAGGTTAACCTGCGTGGTAACGGACTAATGTTGGGTCTTCCTGGTGTGGCAGAAAACTCGTTACAATGATTTTCTGAAATTAATGTTTCGAGCAGTGGAAAAACACGTGACCACTCACACCAGAACAACCACGAAACCAACAAAACTTTCCAATCCAAGCTG
>CM063510.1:141313003-141315503 GCA_032207245.1 Pardosa pseudoannulata
AAAGACAGTTCTGAGCGGGAACTAGGGCTGATATCATCCCCCACGCTTGTCGTGGCAAAATATTAGAACAAATTATATCTAAATGACATAACTATGGGCAGAAGGATTACAATAAAGAAGATTTTATATATGAAATCAAATGTGTCTTCCCTGTCTTAACCACCCGAACCCTGTTATATATATGTACTCCAAAATCCATAGATATTTCACTGCAATTTTTAGAATCACCTGAGTTTATACATACATTTTTATCAAACACTACTTTTGTAATGTTGATTTGTAATGATGTTAATTAAATTAATTTTCTAAGTTGAATATAATCTCTATTTTAGACTATTATAGTTCTACAAACAAAATGTTTTTGACTAGTAAAAAATTACGAAATTAAATTTCTATCAGTTAATTTACTAAAAGCTAAATATAATATTTGATAACTACCACTGAATTCCACATTAGAGTTTTGCAATACTTTAAAATTCGAATGAGTATGTTGCTTCTTTATTGTTTATATCATAAAAAAGAGTTGTTTATTAGTAATAAAAACAAAATTTCATCATTTATCAATGGAATGTTTTAACATGGTTTCTCGAAATAAATATATGAAAAATCTTTAGCTAAGCTGCAATACGTACATTATTTTTAATTTTGTGTTGTGGGCTAATTAACACCAGTAAAGTAATTTAAACGTTGGGGAAATTTATTTTGATCTTAGTATATTTCAAATACAAGCTAACATTACGCATGTTTCAATAAATTTTATCGAAGTAGATTTCTGTTAAAAAGTGCTTGTTAAAAGATAGATTCAGGCACAGTTGGCTATGGCTTCATTGTAAGAGAGTTATAAAAAGAAAAATGTGACTGACAGGCCCGTGTACCGAAACAAAGAAGAGTTTTGCGTTTGTACAGTTATCACGTGGATAGTTTTATGCAACCCGCTAGCTTTTCCCACACTACAAGTTTTTTTCCTTGCTCTGCCCACTCTTAAATCGAAAAATAACGAGGTAACTCCTCCCGAAAGAACACAAAATGCACAAATGGTTGGTTTAAAACACATATTTTGATACAATGCAGCAAAACACTTGCAACGTAGATACAGAAATATAAAAATGACTAACAGATATAAAAAAAATGACCCATATCTTTGAAGTAAAAATATATTTCATAAAATAAACTGAAGTAATGAAGTTGCTTAAATGGAATACGTGTAAACTAAAATTAAAAGACTTCATTTCCATATTTTAAAATTTTTCTCAACTTATATACTATCAAGTGATTATTTGTTTAAATTATTATTTAGTATGTTAGTCATAAAATTAATATAACAAAATGTTTTGATATTTGACATCCTAACAAATTTATCTACAATAATAATATACATCTAACTCGTTATGCAATATTTTTTATAGTTTGCATAGAACCTGAACTAAAAAGTGTTGAAATAAATATCTTTGTTTTCGATTTATCACACATTCATAATAAAATGATTTTAAAAAAGTAAGGTATTGATTTAATTTGATAAAGAACGAGATGTTAGTGAATGAAAAAGTTAGTACGTGTGGCGCATACTCTGTTTTAAACTTTGTTTTTGTTACAAAAAAATAAGGTTTATTTGTTGATGACCAACATAAGGGCTTTGAACATTGAGATGTAGTAGTGGACGATGTCAACTAAGAATCATGTTTAAAATTTGATCAATTTGTTGCAGTGGAAAATTGTCCAATAAAAAAGTATCGATGAAATAAAAAATAAGGTATTGTATCATTTGAGGCAAAAAGTGATGCTAAATCTGAAGAAGAAGGTGTAGTACCAAATTCATCGGACAGTATGGTTGTACTACAAAAAAAAAAGATGACGTGTTGATGTCCAACATAAGGGTTTGATAAAAAGATTAGGATACGTTGGTGGATAATATCAGAACCAGAAAATACTCCAGAGGAATTGGAAGATTAGTCAGCGAATTTAACAGATGAGCGTAGAAAAGTGGAAAAATAGAACCATTTGCCAAAAGAAAAACTGGCGATTGGACTGAAAATTTGGATTTATTTCAGAGTTTGGCTTTGAGAAATGAGTTGAAAAAATTCAAGTAGAGGACACTCATTTAAATAAGATGTTTTGTGGCTGGAAACTAGATGTGTAAGAATTGAGAAGGGGAAAATGAGAATTTTACAGAGATATTTTACATGAAAAAATTTTGATATATTACACACACACGAACACACACACACACACACACACACACACACATATATATATATATATATACATATGTATGTATGTGTTTATATGTACGTGTAAATGTATATATGTAAATGTATATGCATGTATATATATGTATATATATATATATATATATATATATATATATATATACATATGTATGTATGTGTACATATGTACGTGTAAATGTATATATGTATATGTATATGCATGTATATATATATGTGTATATATATATATATATATATATATATATATATATATATATATATACATATGTATG
>CM063510.1:141318003-141320503 GCA_032207245.1 Pardosa pseudoannulata
CAAAGAATAACATAACCACAAGATGCCAGTTTAAATGACAAACAATCTATAATTTTTAACATATAAATAAATATGAATTTTGAGAGGAAAGTAGAATGGCTTAAACTTTTGATACTATAACTGAAAGCCATAAATTTCATCAAAGGAAATACATTAGATTTAGAAATAAACATCATTAAGCAATCTGGAGGAAGATATATACTGTATTGATCAAATTTGTATTTTATGCAAAGAATAATATAGTCACAAGATGCCAATTTAAATGAAAAATAATATTTAGTTTTTAACATATAAATAAATACGAAATTTGAAAGTAATAACGAATGGTTTAAACCATTGATAAGATAACTGGAAGAAATAAATTTCATCAAAGTAAATGCACACATTAGATTTAGATAGAAATAGTATTAAAAAATCTAAAGGACGATATATACTGTATTGATCAAATTCGTATTTTATGCAAAGAATAGTATAACCACAAGATGCCAATTTAAATGAGAAACAATCTTCAATTTTTAACATATAAATAAATACGAACTTTGATAGTAAAGTAGAATGGTTTATGCGATTAATATGATAACTGAAATCCATAAAGCTCATCAAAGGAAATACATTAGATTTAAAAAAAAACACATATAAGCAATCTGAAGGAAGATATATACTGTATTGCTCAAATTCGTATTTTATGCATAGAATAATATAACCACAAGATGCCAATTTAAATGGGAAACAATCTTTAATTTTTAACATATAAATAAATACAATATTTGAGAGTAAAGTAGAATGGTTTATACCATTGATACGATAACTGAAATCCATAAAGTTCATCAAAGGAAATACATTCATAACTTGCGAAAAGAAAGTTTATCTCTAGCTATTTGTTCTTTTCAATTTTACGACAATGAATAATTATAATATTCATAACAAGAAATTCAAATTATATTTTGAATTTCGTATCGTTTCACAACTTGAATTTCCATTATTTGAAACATAGAATTTATTTTTTATCTCAATTCGCTTGCCATTTAAACCATTTTCAGGGATAGCATATCCACCTATGGTTTGGAATTACTCTCACATGAAATGCACATTTATGTCACTTTCAATAATTTTCAGAACTCCTGAAATGTCGAACGGCCGTAATTTTGCCGACTGTATAAATTCCATTCAGCAGGACGCTGCAAAAATGGATAACCTCATGAATAAAACTTCTATCCTCCCCAGATTTACATCGAAATCGATTGCAGTACCGTAGATATACATTTATATGTACTGTGTCTAGTATTTCATAAATGCGAAGGAGTGGAAAATCTCCTTTAACAACATAAGTCGAATGTTTCCTTTTCGCAGACATGATATATTAAACGTTTCCTCTTCATTCACTTACATATTTGCCCATTCTAGAAGTATAATGTAATATAGAAGTAGAAAATGATTATACAATGCCAGAATTTCAAATATTCATTTAAATTGTATAAAAATTCTCTTAGATACAGCTATTACTTATGGAAAAATATAACTAAAAATGCTGACTGATTTTTATTTTCAAATCGTAAGCGTATATATATATATATATATATATATATATATATATATATATATATATATATATATATATATATATATATATTTAAGTTCAATGGCTTGAGATGATAAATGAGTGATAAAGATTCTACTTTGCAATGGATATTTTCAACATTTTTTTTTACTCTAGTAACAACTGAATGAAAAGAATTTAAAAACTATGAAGATGAAATTTTAAAGTCATAATATTTATTCATTAAGCAATTTCTATTATTAAACGAAATATTAGTTACTTACTCTAGTAACAACTAAATGTAAAGAGATTTAAAATTAGGGAGATTTATTTTTAAAGCCAAATTTATTCATTAAGCAATTTCTATTTTTAAACGAAATATTAGTTACTTATTCTAGTAACAACTGTAAAGAGTTTAAAAAAATATGGAGATATATTTTTAAAGTCATAAAATTTATTCATTAAGAAATTTCTATTTTTAAACGAAGTATTAGTTACTTATTCTAGTAACAACTAAATGTAAAGAATTTAAAAATATGGAGATCTATTTTTAAAGTCATAAAATTTATTCTTTAAACAATTTCTATTTTTAAACGAAGTATTAGTTACTTACTTTAGTAACAATTAAATGTAAAAAGTTTTAAAAAAATGGAGATCTATTTTTAAAGTCATAAAATTTATTCATTAAACAATTTCTATTTTTAAAGAAAGTATTAGTTACTTACTCTTGTAACAACTGAATGTAAAGAGTTTAAAAAATATGGAGATCTATTTTTAAAGTCATAAAATTTATTCATTAAGCAATTTCTATTTTTAAAGAAAGTATTAGTTACTTACTCTATTAACAACTGAATGTGAAGTGTTTAAAAAGTATGGAGATCTATTTTTAAAGACAAAATTTATTAAGCAATTTCTATTTTTAGACGAAGTATTAGCTACTTACTCTAGTAAAAACTGAAGGCA
>CM063510.1:141325503-141355503 GCA_032207245.1 Pardosa pseudoannulata
ATATCATCTGTTACCTTTAAAGTAGTTCTTAGTTTTGACACAGATGAATAATTTTTTTAAGGTTTTGAAATTATGATATTTTTATAATGAGAAATCACAGTGTTATCAAATGGAACATAAATGACACTAAAATATATTAGAAAATAGTTTTTGATCATATTACAAGACTATTTTGATAAAAATTGATTCATCCCCTATATATTAATAGCCTAAGATATCTGTCCGTCTGTTCTAGAATTTTTGAAACGGTAGGACCTGGAATGGATAGAGGCATCCATATAGTATTCTTGATGAGTTAGGCTTAGCAAAATTCAAAGTGAGTAAAGTTTATCTTCTCCTAAACTATCTATCCGTTTCTAAAATAAATTGGTATAAATATGATATATCTCACAGCAAACAATACTGTCATCTTTAAAACGTTCTAAATCCACCCCGTCCCTCCTTTTAGAACGTTTAATGCCATTATTTCAAGCCCTAATTTTCTAAGTTAAGAACAGGCGATTAAAATTTTCAATTTATCACATAATAAATAGGTAAAGATAACAATTTTCTAGCATTACATCGTCATTCCTTTAACCATCTCATTTAATCATTTCTTATTTTAAAATATTTAAATATCGTCTGCATTATTTTCATAAGTTTTATCACTGAACTTAGATATAACGTAAATAACTATTAAGGCCCAATCTCTACCTTATTAATAATCTGCGAGAGGATCTAACGCAGTATAATAACTATATGCAAGAACAGTAATTAAAGATTGAAAGATCATATAACCACATCTAATAAATAGTTTAATCTGTCATTTCATCGAAATATATGGTTCTGAAACTCACAATATTATCGCAATTAGAATGATCATATATTATCATGTACCAAAATGAATATTCTAACTGCATAATTTCCCACAATGTCATCTGTTACCTTTAAAGTAGTTCTTAGTTTTGAAGTAGAAACTGCTGTAGGACCTAATGCAGAAAAAAAATTTTTTTTTAAGTTTTGAAATTTTTTAATTTTTAATGATGTTTTTATAATGACAAATCACAATATTATCAAGTGAAACATAAATGATACTAAACTATATTAGAAAATAATTTTTGATCATATTACAAAACTATTTTGATAAAAATTTATCGATCCCCTATATAATAATAGCTTAAGTTATCTGTCCGTTTCTCCTAGAATTTTTGAAACGGTTGGACCTGGAATGGATAGAGGCATCCATATAGTATTCTTAATTTGTTACGGTTAGCAAAATTCAAAGACAAGGAAGTTTATCTTCTCCAAAACTATCTACCCGTTTCAAAAATAAATTGGTATAAATATGCTTCATATCACAGCAAAAAATACTGTCATCTTTAAAACGTTCGAAATCCACCCCGTTCCCCCCTTTTCGAGCGCTTAATGCCATTTATTTTAAGCCCTAATTTTCCAACTTAAGAGCAGGCGATTAAAATTATCAATATTTCACATAATAAATAGGTAAAGGTAAGAATTATGACGTCATTCCTTTAACCATCTCATTTAGTCATTTCTTATTTTACATTTTTTTAAATAGCATCTGCATTATTTTCATACGTTTTACGACGTCATTATTTGCGTCATACGATGCAAATAATTTTCTTTTATATTTAAATGATAGATTTAAATATAACTTAACGATTATACTCATTGACACGTAATACACGTAGTTAATGTTCCCAGTTTGAATTACTTGCTTGAAAGGGATTATCTTAAGAAAATTTCTTATAACTCAGTCGAGTCGAAGCCTTATGATACTACTGGAATGCTATACGTTACGGCAGAAAACCCGAAGCAGTTAGCAAACTGCTTCTCCCATACGAGAAAACTGTAGTATGGGTTGTAGTATTAAACTGTAGTTGTCTCATTTCAATTAAGCAACCCGGTAAGGAGTAATCACGACTTAAGTAAGCGAGCGAAATCCAGGTAAAACATAGAAGATATGATCCGTGTTACTCTTTATGAAACCAGTTCAAGTAAAATGTTGTGCCTTTGTAAGAAGAATAACTTTTGAAATATTGATGTCTTGTAATAACTATTTACCCCTCTAATTATTTGTCCCTCATCTAATCATCTGTTTTCATTTTGACTAGATTCGTCAAGGCATCTAAACGTCCATAAATCTGTATATCTATAACATATCTTAAAAACAATATACATAGAATATTGAAATATTGTATTTTTAACTATTGCAACATCTATTTGTACCTCTTCCTTTCTTATTGCAATATTCAACTTCAATATGACAGATATTAAATTTATTAGATGACAGTATTCAAGTGCTACTTATCGTTGAATTAATATTCACTACTCATCGTTGAATGACATTTCACTTATTGTTTAATTAATATTATACAGGTTTTTAGTATTATTAACCCCTTGCCTGTTTTGAACGTACACCACCGTACGGGAGCGGTTACCGTGCCTTTAATGATTTCCCCGTATGGCGTACGTCCAATCGGATTTCTTTGTCATTCTCACTGTTTTAGTAGTAACTTTTGTATTTTAATGTTAAATTAGTCCTACAGGTGTCTTACAGGTGTTAGTTTTCTAAGTGTATTCTGTTTCGTTTTAAAGCGAGGGCTTCTTAGTAGGTTTTGTATTACTTCGCTAGTTTTTATCTTTGAGTTTTTGACTTGACTTTGGATTAAGGTTTTTAGAGACTGACCAAAAGAGATTTTTTAGAAGTCATTCAGTCTACAGACAAAAAACTAAGATCTGCAAACCAGTGCTATGTGTGTTAGCTGAAGAAAAATGACTGCTACGAAAGAATTAAAAAAGAGACTAGGTATTTTTGTCCGGACTGTGACGTTGTACTATGCCTTTTGCCATCAAGATTTATCGCACTAAATCTGATCTTAAAAAAAAAACAAGTTAAGTAAATATACTTGTAGCATTTGCATCTGGAAATAAATGTGTAGTAATTGTAATCGAAAATATTTGTATTTTTTATATGAGCAACTGTAAATATAACTTCCCTTTCTGGCGTACATGAGAGAGAAATATCAACCTCCAGGTAAAACATTTGTTCATTTCTTGTAAAAAAAGTTGTTATATATGCTTAAAATAATTAGAAATATTACTTTTTAAAACATTTTCCAGCTTACAAATGTAACATGAACAAAAATATGAAATAAAAAAAATGTGACATTTTTTGGATCGAATTCGCGATTAAGATAAAATTGTTAAGGGGTTAAAATATAATATTTTAGAAACTGTAAAAGAAATTATTTTATAAAAAATTGGAGAATTGTACTTTCCATTCCCAATAAAAATAAATTGAATTGAATTGTACTAAAAGTTGTATATAATTTAATAGGCTGGCAAGGGTATCATAAGGCGTTCGCATCACATTTTATTTTATTAAAAATAAAAGATTTAGAAAAAGGGTTATTTCAGCGCCAACAAATTTATCCAGGATTAATAATTTTCTTTCTACCTATTCGCGTCTTTACTTTAATTCATTAAAAACTTTTAAAAAGTATAGTATAAAGTATTTTTTCTTTGGATAAATAAATGACACTATAAATTATGGGTAAAAATCCAGGATTTCCGGATACCGTACTTTTCATCTAATTCCCTTTCAATGAATTTGAGGAAAAATATCTTTGTACACACTACCTAAAATTTAATCTTTAAAAGATGATTTTTTGTTTTATTACTTATGAGAACTTGTTAGACATCTGCAGAGAATTTATTACTTAGATGACTCCTCAGTAATGCTTTAATATGGTAATAATTTTAGGTATTGAGAATTTCGTATAGCCTAATTTCATAATAAAACTTTGGTTTTATTTTGATTCACGTGATTCATATTTACTGAAAATAATATATTTCATGATAGACAAAATTAATTATAATAATTGTCATTTTACCAAACCACTTTTCATATCTGTTATAATATTTTAAGTAAGGTAAAACACAAATTTTAAAATTTAAGTCCTAAGAATGTGTAAAGTTGAAGAAACTTCAATATAATCACATCTTAATACTGTAAAGAAATTAAAGTTTGATAAAAAGAAATATTTTGCAATTTATACAATAAAACACTGTAAAAAAGGAAAATTTAAAGCTATTATTATAAGAATAATTTTAGAGAAATTTATTGAGGGATTTTTAAAGTCCATTTATTCATCTTTTTATGCATGTATTTATTACTAATATTAACATTTTCATTCCAATAATAAGTTTAACTAAAGTGACTGTAAATTAAAAAAATACACAAATAACGTAAATTTCCTCAAATACATTTTATAAGTATATATTTAAGACTGTAGCTTTTACTATCTTTATTATTATTATTTTATTAACTTTTATCTGTTTTTTACTCTTCTGCAAAGAAATTTTCTTTCCCACACCACGTCCTAAAAAACAAGAACGCTATATTTACCCATTTACTAATACATGCCATTATAGAAAAGAAAACATCGAATAAAATAAAGTGCTTTTTATTTTAACGATTCCATTTGCTAATGCACGCGTAATAAATTGATCAGAAAAAAGAAGAAAAAAGAAGCCAAATCTTTCTTCCAATCGCAGAAGGCGAAATCCGTCCTCTCTCATCCATCATGCCATCATGAGCGGATCCAAGTCACCTTTGTTTTACGTACATAAATAGAGCACAACATTTAATTACTGGTTGCCGAGCCACGCCTGTGAAAGAATACGGAACGAAATTTCCTTACCCACTTTCGGTATACTCCCGGGGACACTCTGATGGATTGACTCATAGGTGAATGCGACAGAATGCCAATAATTTGCTTCCCAATGATAAATTTTCATGTGTTCCCCGTTTTAAGTTGTAAAATGAAACTTCGCCAACGGTTATAGGAAATGGGAATTTCTTTTAAACGGGGTTGAACGCAAAATTAATGGTTTACGGGCATTTTTTTTAAATGAGTTGTTTATTTAAAAATAATCTATGAAGTGTGTTTCACGGGCATTTAGCTTTGTGTAATAGTTAAAGTTACGCAGAAAAGTCTTCATGTTTCAGTTGTAAATCAAGCAAAAATTATTTGGAAATGAAATTATTGTATATAACCTCTAATAATTTTTTAATTCGAGTACTTTCACTTCCTTTAAATAAATTTCGAAGCCTTGTTTTGGATTTTGAATATTTTGTAGCGGAATTACTTGTTAAGATATCCCAGTTGCTTTCAACATATATGGGTTCTAATTGTGACAGTTATTAATTTAGGTTTTGGATTCCTCTAAAACAATTCTACTTATCTTAAATTGATCTTCGATTTTTAAAAAACGAAGTTTTTGGGTGATCCAACCAAAAAAGTGAAAATTTAACACTTACTTTACACATTTCGGTTTGACTGAAGAACAGAGCGCCCCTGACAACTTAACGATAAAGCTCTCAGCATGGTAGACTAACATTTACTCCTGATCTCGCCGTGTCCAAATAATTTGTATCTATATTTTAATTTTTATTATATTTGCATCCAGCTGTTCTTGTGGAACCCATTTCTTATACATTAGTTGGGGGATCCATCCAAAAAGGTGTAAATTTAACACTTAATTTACACATTTCGGCTTGACTGAAGAACAGAGTACCCCAGCCAACTTAGCGATAAAGCTCTGAGCATGGAGCTAACATTTTCTCCTGATCTCGCAGTATCCAAACAATCTGTATCTATATTTTAATTTTTATTATGTCTGTATGCAGCTATTTTTGTGGAATGAATTTCTTATATATTAAATGCGCTTAATGCTTAAAAATATTAGATTAAATGAACTATTAAAGTTTCACTAGGACTAGTTTTTAATAATTGGAAGCTGTTGGCTTTGTAAACTGTTAAGGAATTAATTGTCCATGAATGTTAATACTCGCTTTCACAGTGGTTTTTGTTAATTAAAAAAATGTATATAATTCTGTTACAATGGTGCAATCTACATCCATTAAATTCGCCAAATAGCAAGGGATAAAATGTTGTTCGGATGAAATACCTTTGTGTTTTAGTAAGCATCGGCAATAATTTAGCCAAATTTGCCAAGGGGCACCCTATTCTTCAGTAGTACCCACATTTCATGTGTAGCATCTTCGATATTTTATTCACCTTCAACCATATTCCCTTTAAAATAAAAAATCCAAGTCACGAGTTATTGGGCCTGACTCTAAATTAAAATTTTAAATAACCCAATACTTTATATTTAAAAACAGCATACGAACTCTATTGCCCAATGCACTCTGTTACTGATATTTAAGCAAATTTACTCATTTAAATCCATCATATACCTCTATTCCCACTACACTATATTACAGGGATTTAAGTAAATTTACACTATTTAAATCCAGATATGCACTCTATTACCCATTGGACTATATTGCTGGGATTTAAGTAAATTTATTAATATTTAAAACCAGTTTATGCACTCTATTACCTACTGAACTATATTACTGGTATTTAAGTAAATTTACTAATATTTTAAACCAACTTATTTACTCTAACACTATATTTAAAAACAGCATTCCAACTCTTTTTCTCCCTGCACTCTGTTACTAGGATTTAAGTAAATTTATTCATTTAAAACCAGCGTATGCCCTCTATGACCCACTACACTATATTACAGGGATTTAATTAAATTTACTCTATTTAAAACCAGCATATGCACTCTATTACCCCTTGATCCATATTGCTGGGATTTAAGTAAATTTACTACTATTTAAAACTAGCGTGTGCACTCTATTACCGACTTCACTATATTACTAATATTTAAGTAAATTTACTCATATTTAAAACCAACCTATTTACTTTATTACCTTCTGCACTATATTTAAAAACAGCATACGAACTCTATTGCCCACTGCACTCTGTTACTGAGATTTAAGTAAATTTACTTATTTAAATCCATCATATGCCCCCTATGATCCACTACACTATATTACAGGATTTAAATAAATTTATTAATATTTAAAACCAGCTTATGCACTCTATTACCTACTGAACTATATTAATGGTATTTAAGTAAATTTACTAATATTTTAAACCAACTTATTTACTCTAGCCCACTGCACTATATTTACAAACAGCATTCGAACTCGTTTTTCCCCTACACTCTGTTACTAGGATTTAAGTAAATTTTATCATTTAAAATCAGCATATTCACTCTATGACCCACTACACTATATTACAAGGATTTAAGTAAATTACTCTGTTTAAAACCAGCATATGCACTCTATTACCCATTGAAAAATATTGCCGGGATTTAAGGAAGTTTACTAATTTTTAAAAACAGCATACAAATTCTATTGCCCACTGCACTTTGTTGCTGAGATTTAAGTAAATTTACTCATTTAAATCCATCATATGACCTCTGTGACCCACTACATTATATTACAGGGATTTAAGTAAATTTACTGTATTTAAAACCAGCATATGCATTATATTACTCCTTGAACCATATTGCTGGGATTTAAGTAAATTTATTAATATTTAAAACCAGATTACGCACTCTATTACCGACTGCACTATATTACTGGTATTTAAGTAAGTTTACTCATATTCAAAATCAATTTATTTACTCTATTACCCGCTGCACTATATTTAAAAACAGCATACAAATTCTATTGCCCACTGCACTTTGTTACTGAGATTTAAGTAAATTTACTCATTTAAATCCATCATATGACCTCTGTAACCCACTACACTATATTACAGGGATTTAATTAAATTTACTCTATTTAAAACCAGTATATGCACTCTATTACCCCTTGATCCATATTGCTAGGATTTAAGTAAATTTACTACTATTCAAAACTAGCGTGTGCACTCTATTACCGACTGCACTATATTACTGGTATTTAAGTAAGTTTACTCATTTTTAAAACTAACATTTTTACTCTATTATCCACTGCAATATATTTAAAAACAGCATACGAAGTCTATTGCCCACTGCACTCTGTTACTGAGATTTAAGTAATTTTACTCATTTAAATCCATCATATGCACTCTATGATTCACTACACTATATTACAGGGATTTAAGTAAATCTACTCTTTTTAAAACCAACATATGCACCCTATTACCTATTGAAAGATACTGCTAGGATTAAAGTAAATTTACTAATATTTAAAACCAGCTTGTGCAGTCTATTACCGACTGCACTATATTACAAAGATTTAAGTAAATTTACTCTTTTTAAAAGAAACATATTTACTTCATTACCTATTGAACCATATTACTGAGATTTTAGTAAATTTACTAATATTTAAAACCAGCTTATACACTCTATTACAGGGATTTAAGTAAATTTACTCTATTTAAAACCAGTATATGCTCTCTATTACCCGTTGAAAGATATTGCTGGGATTTAAGTAAATTTACTGATATTTAAAACCAGCTTATGCACTCTATTACCGACTACACTATATTAGCATACAGACTCTATTTCCCACTGCACTCTGTTACTTTGATTTAAATGAATTTACTCTTTTAAAACCAGCATATGCACTCTATGGCACACTGTACTATATAACAGAGATTTAAATAAATTTGCTCTATTTAAAACCTTCATATGCACTCTATTACTGGTAATTTTCTGATAGATTCACTCGAAGAATTTTTTTAAATGAAAAAAAAAATAGTTTACATGTACTTTTAAACGAATTGTTTATTCAAAAATAATCAACGAAACATATTTTAAAGGCATTTAACTTCATATAATAGTTAAAATTTTGTAGAAAAATTTTGAACCTCATGTTGCCGTTGTAAACTAATTTGGAAATAAAATTACCCTTTACCTCCATATAAGGTAATAAACTATTTAAATAAAGTAAATTTGAATACATTTAGAATACAGCATATGCATTCTATTATCTACTTTTAGAATATTCCTGAGGACGCGATGAAGGATTGACTCATAGATGAATACGATAGAATTCCAATAATTTGCCTTCCAATGATAAATTTTCATAAATTTCCGGTTTTATCATGCAAAGTGAAATTCGCCGATGGTTGTAAAAGACAGGATTTTTTTAACATTGTTTAACGCAAAATTGATAGTTTCCGTACGTTTTAAAAATAGTTGTTTATTCAAAATTAACTTACGAAACGATAAGAAATTTCGCTTTACGGACGATTGGCTTTCTGTAGTTAAAATTATATAGTAAAGTATTGAATCTTTTGTTGTGGTTGTAAACAAAGCGAAAGTAATATGGAAATAAAAATTCTCATATGTAACTGCTATATAAGATAAGATAAATTGCAATTAATCAACTAAATTTACTTATGTTTAAAATGAAACATGTACTAGCAAATTATACTAGAATATAGCCTGTCATATTAGGGGATTAGTATAATTTTTAATTTTCCAGAATTCTAAAGTACCCTATGAGGCAGGTAAAAAAAAGTGGGTTTCATTTTTGACTGAGAATTATCTGGTACACGGTTCGTTTATCTTCATACTTCTCTAAAGCCTCCCGATACTGCGAATCCAATCTAGAATCCAGTTGAATTTTTTTAGTCAAACCGTGTGGTTATGTATAAAAGTCAAACGAACAAACTTCTTAATTTTCAAAGATGTATAATTTAAATGCTAGATATATATTAGTCCGCTAAATAGACTCCTAGACTTTCATAAAAAGAATTTTTTGTTAATATCGGTGATAAAGTTTTCATTGAAACAAAAAATAATTGATGATTCAATTTAAACTTATCACATATGTACCTAATCTATTATTTAAGCCAAATATAAAAGAAAATTATTTTCGTAATATCTCAGTTCAGTGATAAAACATATGAAAATAATGCAGACGATATTTAAATAATTCAAAATAAGAAATATTTAAATGAGATGGTTAAAAGAATGACGTCATAATGCTAGAAAAAAAATGTTATTTTTACGTATTTATGATGTGATAAATTGATAAATTTAATTGACTGCTCTAAACTGGGGGTTTGAAATAATGGCATTAAATGATCAAAAAGGGGGTAAGGGGTGGATTTCGAACGTTTTAAAGACTTGATTTGAATTTTGCTAACTCTATCTCATCAAGAATCCAGTATGGATGCCACTATCCATTCCAGGTCCAACCGCTTCATAAATTCGAGGACAGACGGACAGATAACTTAAATTATTATTATATAGGGGATATAATACATAATTATTATTATATAGGGTAAGCATACATAAGTATACATATATAACGAATAGGTATGTCAACAACTACCAAATTCAAATATTAATAGATGCCCTCCCTGCTTTTTAAACCTGTGTATGTTTCTACCGTTGATATTTCTAATCAGTGTCGTAAAAAGATGTGTGAGGAGGCTCCAGTCCATGACAGCTACTAGCTCTGAAGGGGTGACAAAAAATTGCCGTACTTTAGCTCCTCATGCTTTCAAGCTAATGTTGAGCCAATGGAGAAGCAAATTAAGATTGTAAATTTCCTTTCAAATACTTTTAAAAGATTCTAATCGATTGGTGAGATTGAGGCTAAGAGCCATTCTCACCAAAGTCGTTTGCAGGCTAACCGCGATTTATCCCTGTTTAAACGGAGAATTGAGTTCCACCATTGGTTGGTGCCATGGGTTAATCGCGGTTAACCACTAAAAGACTTTGGTGACACCTGTCCATAATATTACTTTAATACTTCTTGCAGGTACCTTGGTTCTCTATAAATAACTTCGTAAAAAAAAACCCAAATACAAGTTTAAATCTTTTAATAGAAAGCTTTTTTCAAGTTTGTTGTTATAAAAAAGTTAAATTAAAATAAAATGTGTCATTTGTTTGTTAAAATTAGGTTGTTCCATTTTCGAAATTGCTAATATTATTAGTTTAAAATAAATTTTATTATAAAATTTATAACAAATATAAATTTCAGTTGGTGTTCTCATTTATCTACGCAGTCTAACGTGCGAAGTGGCTTGTTGCAATTATGATAATACAATAGGCACTATAATTAGGAAAAAAGATTTTTTACAATGTAATTAAGCTGTTTTTTTAACACTCGAGAACGCGTGTCTGACCTGTGAGACCAGAGCATTAAAAAAAAATTCCACACAAAAGCACTCAATAGAAATGCATTTAAATTTTCAACAGCTGTCTTATAGGTCTTCTAGACTCCAACAACATGCATTACCGTTATTTTCTCTGAATATTATTCTCAGAAAGAGATACTTTTAGTTTACTCGGGACCAGAGACCCAGTGCATGAGCACACACTTTTGCTTTTTATATAGTTATTTTTTGTTGTTGTCTCATCCGATTTGGTCAAAAGGCTCGATATAAGCAGGAGGTTACTCGATTTAAGACCAAGTGACTTCATTTCAAAGAGCACCTCCAGTGTAAAAGATCGACTTATGTTCGAGTGGATTCTCATAATTTTGAACAGAGTACCAAGAAGAAAACCCATAGATTTGAACTGACATCCCCAGTGGTATTTATTGAGAACATGAAGAACATTGGGACCACGAACTTATTTTACGTTCCCCAGTCATCTTTAAAGAACACGGCGGATCTTAGGTCCGCTCGAATTTCGAACCCACAATCTCTGAGTTACAAGATCGTTGCCTTTGTCGAATGAGCAACCACAGTTCTTAGCTTTTGTGGATGGATGAGAGAACCTATCAAAAAAAATCTTATTTGATGAAAAAATAAAAAATATAAAGATTTGTTTTAAGTTTTTAACTTGTGTGTGTCTGACTTGTACTTTCGTAATGCTAATAAAAATATCTACAGTCCAAAATATTTCTAAATATCAAAATTCAAATAATTCGAAAATATTTTAAATTTTTAATAAAGTATATTGGGCAATAAAAATTTTCTGTTCATCATCAAACAACAATTTTGTTGGTATTTGGCAGAGAAAATTTGCACCCTGATCGCTTTTTCGAGTAACTCCGGGAAGCTTATATCCCAATAGGTTAAAAAAAGTATTTTAATTTTGTTTATTAATTACAAAATTCTTTATAAATATTTAATATTTTGCCTTCTGTAATTACCATTTGAATAAAAAATATTTTCTCAATAAATTTTGTTGTATATTTTGATGCACATGGGGCAGGAAAAGGTGATAGCCAGTAGTTTAAACTTTGCACTGAGTACAACAATACTAAGTATGCTCTGCTTTGAATATAAATTGTGAGTATTAGATTCTTATGAAGTACGATGATGATTATAAATATTTTCCCTGCTTTCTTTAACATGTTTTGGTTTTGTTGACTATGTAGTTATAAGAATTAAAAAATTCACATTGCTTAAAATAAATTTCATAGTAAACCTAGCTGATAAGTGATAACATTATTTCCATTTGTCATTTCTTAGTGAAGTGTTTTGCAAAGGAAAATATAAAACTAAAAGCAACCATGCTAATTATACAGTAGCTAGAGAACATTATTTCTTATAAACAAACAATCTTATATATTATATCTTATTAAACAATCTTAATAACTATTTTTAATTTAATTAATTGATTAATTTGATAACGAAGTTTTGCAGAATAGTTTTATAAAAGTATTAAAAACTTTCAAATCTCTATTTATTTTAAAATAAATTGAAAAATTCTGTCACTTAATATATTTCTAAATACGGATCTGTCTAAGAAAAATGGATTAGCTTATAACTAAATTAGAAACATTGATCGCATGGTCCTCTTTAATTAAGTAGACAGAGTACTTTCAAAATTAGTTTTTTTATGAATCTGCTTGAAAACTTGATATGTTATTAGTAACATATTGATGTGAAAGTGTTCGCTATTTCAAGGCAAAATCGTAGTAATTTTGAAATTTATTAATACTTAATTGTTTCAAAAGAAGAATTATTAAAATTGCTCTAAGTTGTCCTCTACTTATAAAAGAATTTTTTTATTGAACGAATTATATTTTAATATGATAGAAATATGGAATTCAAAACTGTTTAAAGAAGTCATAAGTAATATCTGAATAGTCGATTGTGTTATTAATTATATTAAATATAAGTTATTACTAGAATGAGGTAATTGAAGTATTAAAAATCGTCTTAGATTCTTATTCTTAGTCATATTTTATTATTAAATTGATAGAGATATCAAATGTTTAAAGAAAGTTAGCCAGAAGTAATTACTGAATAGTCGGTCGGGTACTGATTATATTAAAAAAGAATGATTACAATAATAGGTGACTGATGCATTAAAATATATTCTTAAAATCTTATTCTTAGCATCAAATTTTCAGGCTTCATCTGTTCATCAAAACTATTTAAAGTAGTCATAAGCAATATCTGAATAGTCGGTTGTGTTATTAATTATTTTAAATATAAGTTATTACTAGAATGAGGTAATTGAAGTATTAAAAATCGTCTTAGATTCTTATTCTTAGTCATATTTTACAATTCAATGAGATAAAAATATCAAATTTTTAAAGTAGTCAGAAGTAGCAACTAAATAGTTGGTTCAGTTATTAATTACATTAGAAAAGAGTGATTACTAGAATAAGGTAATTGATGCATTAAAAACATACTCTTTAAATCTTATTCTTAGCATCAAATTTTCAGGCTTCATCTGTTCATCAAAACTATTTAAAGTAGTCGTAAGTAATATCTGAATAGTCGGTTGTGTTATTAATTGTTTTAAATATGTTATTACTAGAATGGTATGATTGAAGCATTAAAACATCTTCATAGATTCTCAGTTATTTTAGTCATATTTTACAATTCAATGAGATAGTAATTAAAATGTTTAAAGTAGTCAGAAGTAGCAACTGAATAGTTGGTTGGAGTATTAATTATATTAGAAAAGAGTGATTACTAGAATAAGGTAATTGAAGCATTAAAACATACTCTTTAAATCTTATTCTTAGCATCAAATTTTCAGGCTTCATCTTTTCATCCAAACTGTTTAAAGTAGTCATAAGCAATATCTGAATAGTCAGTTGTGTTATTGTTTTAAATATGTTATTACTAGAATGAGGTGATTGAAGCATTAAAACATCTTCTTAGATTCTTGTTCTTAGTCATATTTATTATTAAATTAGATAGAAATATCAAATTTTTAAAAGAAAGTTAGTCAGAAGTAATTACTGATTAGTCGGTCAGGGTACTGATTATAATAAAAAAAAGTGATTACTAGAATAAGGTAATTGATGCATTAAAAACATACTCTTTAAATCTTATTCTTAGCATCAAATTTTCAGGCTTCATCTGTTCATCAAAACTATTTAAAGTAGTCGTAAGTAATATCTGAATAGTCGGTTGTATTATTAATTGTATTGAATATACGTTATTACTAGAATGAGGTGATCGAAAGTATTAAAACATCTTCTTAGATCTTATTTCTAGTCATATTTTATTATTAAATTAAATTGAAATATCAAATGTTTAAAGTAGTCAGAAGTAGCAACTGAATAGTTGGTTGGAGTATTAATTATATTAGAAAAGAGTGATTACTAGAATAAGGTAATTGAAGCATTAAAACATACTCTTTAAATCTTATTCTTAGCATCAAATTTTCAGGCTTCATCTGTTCATCAAAACTATTTAAAGTAGTCGTAAGTAATATCTGAATAGTCGGTTGTATTATTAATTGTATTGAATATACGTTATTACTAGAATAAGTTGATTGGTGTATTAAAATATCTTCTTAGATTCTTATTCTTAGTCATATTTTACAATTCAATGAGATAGTAATTAAAATGTTTAAAGTAGTCAGAAGTAGCAACTGAATAGTTGGTTGGAGTATTAATTATATTAGAAAAGAGTGATTACTAGAATAAGGTAATTGAAGCATTAAAACATACTCTTTAAATCTTATTCTTAGCATCAAATTTTCAGGCTTCATCTGTTCATCAAATATGTTTAAAGCAGTCATAAGCAATATCTAAATAGTCGGTTGTGTTATTAATTGTTTTAAATATGTTATTACTAGAATGAGGTGATTTAAGTATTAGTCATATTTTACAATTCAATTGCATAGAAATATCAAATGTTTAAAGTACTCAGAAGTAATAACTAAATAGTTGGTTGAGTTATTAATTATAGAAGAAAGGAGTGATTACTAGAAAAAGGTAATTGATGAATTAAAACATGCTCTTTAAATCTTATTATTTGCATCAAATTTTCAGGCTTCATCTGTTCATCAAAACTATTTAAAGTAGTCGTAAGTAATATCTGAATAGTCGGTTGTATTATTAATTGTATTGAATATACGTTATTACTAGAATAAGTTGATTGGTGTATTAAAATATCTTCTTAGATTCTTATTCTTAGTCATATTTTATTATTAACTTAGATAGAAATATCAAATGTTTAAAGTAGTCAGAAGTAATAACTAAATAGTTGGTTGAGTTATTAATTATAGAAGAAAGGAGTGATTACTAGAAAAAGGTAATTGATGAATTAAAACATGCTCTTTAAATCTTATTATTTGCATCAAATTTTCAGGCTTCGTCTTTTCATCAAAACTGTTCAAAGTAGTCATAAGTAATATCTGAATAGTCGGTTGTGTTATTAATTGTATTAAATATGTTACTATTAGAATGAGGTGATTGAAGTATTAAAACATCTTCTTAGATTCTTATTCTTAATCATATTTTATTATTAACTTAGATAGAAATATCAAATGTTTAAAGTAGTCAGAAGTAGTGACTAAAAAGTTGGTTGGGGAATTAATTATATTAGAAAGGAGTGATTACTAGAATAAGGTAATTGATGCATTAAAACATACTCTTTAAGTCTTATTCTTAGAATTGAATTTTCAGGCAATTTTTTTTTCTAACTGAACGTCCGCTGCTGTACCTCTAAAATGTGCTATTGAGTTTAAAATTAATTTTTTAAATGTTTATTGAAAATTTGAATGTTGATGTAATCTATTTAATTTAATGATTTCATAGCCGTTGAATATCAGACTATAATTTTCTACCTTTCATTTCACTATTTATTGTATCTTTGCCTTCAAATAAAAGACTAAATATCCCCGCATACTTATGTAATTATATATTTGGAAAATAATTTAATAAGATCACATTTAAATCATACAAAGCCATTACTCGATAATGTTACTGTTCTGTTCGTATACGTCATCTTTTGTTTCACAATTTGTTTGTTTGGATTTCAAAATATTTCAGGGCAATTTTTGTTTCTGGTTGCTGTGAAAGAGATTGTACGCATTTCTTTTCATATAGATAGCAACAATAAGGGAAATATAACATTGTAAACTTTTATTGTAAATGAATAAAAGATTTTGTTTAGCAATTGAATTTACATTTCATTTAATATCATAAATCCGGGATTAGATGTATAGCTATTTATTTACATCCCACTGATTTTAAAAATGACAAAATTGAATCTATAAGTCAAAAGTTTGCCGATTTGAATTTATTTTACAGTAATTGTATATTAATTATACATTTGAATAAAATTATTGAAAGGTGATTTTTCCAAAATTAAATTGGAAGTGTAATTGATAGTTTGATATAATATTTCCTATGCAGTTACTAGTTTTAACTATGATGCAAACAGTATTATAAACTTTCCAAATAATTAAATTGAATTTCAGTATTTAAATTGTATTTACGTGTCAGCCTTTAAGAAATTGAGTTGTCAACAACACTCTAATATTATTTCTCTCATCTATATATATATATATATATATATATATATATATATATATTATATATATATATATATATATAATATATATATATATATATATATATATATATATATATATATATATATATATCTGTAATGAGACTGACTTCTCGATGGGGGGTTGCAGTCATGGCCATAAAAATGATACCGTTTCAGCTAAAGACCTTTATTAAAATAACTTTGAAGGACGGGTTCCCACTTCATCATAGGGACAAACTGAATGGTCAGCTAGCATGAAGTTCTATGTACAAGACACGTAACACCTGGATCAACATCTGTGGGAAAATATCTCTAGGAAAATCTGTCTCTGTTAGCGTGTATCCCCTTTTTATTTGGAAATTTCCTAAATTGTCCGCTAGGGCCATGTAGGTTTATAATTGGCCAGGCCCTTTCTCTGAGGGCATAACCTGTAGTCCCAGTGGTCAATTTAGATTAGAGGTTAAAAAGGGGAATGGAAAATGACGCGGGAATTTTTACCCTTGATTTAAGTTTTGAAAACCCCTGAGAATTTTCCTTACACACACACACACACACACACACACACACACACACACACACATTTATATATATATATATATATATATATATGTGATATATAAGACAAGCAAAGAGTTAAATGCCAAGAGTCTGTTAATATATTTTTCAAACATTTATATTATAAACATCATATTTGTTAGACTGTAGACTCTCTCGTAGAGTTCTTGAAAAGATTGTCTATTAAAATATTACTGTCTTTGTTAGAAAGGTTCTGATTAATTATTTAGCTGAAATAATCTCAATCAATTGCTATATAAGTTGCTACTATTAATGCTGAAGATAATCATATAAAATCATAACCTATGATGCATTGGTAAAAATTGGTAAATTCTCAATACTTAAAATTGAACTAAGAACGATGGGCGGAGGGCTAGGGTGCTAACCTATAGTACTGGAGTATGAGTTCGAACCCCACTGTAGCATGAATGTTCATAGTCGATCAGAATTGGCTTTAAGCGGTAGGTCCCGGCCTCTATTTCAGGAAAGTAGATACTCTTATCAAGACAAGAATTTTGTATTAGGAGGAGCGCAATAAACTAAAATATAAACGCGTTTCACAAAGTTCAATATGTCATACTAAAATATAAGGAATATAAAATACAACTAAATCAAAATTTCATTTTAATTAATTATATATTTTATTATATAATTTTTTTATATATTTTATTTTATATTTTATTTTATTATTTATTTTTTATTTGACTGAAATTTATAAATAAGCACTAAAGACAAGAAGTACTGCAAAATAATTATTATTATATAAAAAATATGATAAACTAAAAATTTAATTATATTTTTTTAAATACATTTATACACTATTTAAGTTAAAGAAATATTTTTATAAATATAACAATACCAAAAAAGATGTTTCCGATCTATTTCGTTTTTCAAATATATTTGTATTCTTTGTAACTTGAATATTCCTCTAATTGGCTTAGAGGAAGTGGGGGTGGTGCTAAACCCACCAAATATCTGTCTGGGTAAAGCGGATTTTTAAATATTATTATTCACTAACAAGTTTTCATTCTAAATTGTAGCAATTACTGTTTATCATTGTTAATAATGAATGTAAGATTCCTAAGTTAATATCGAATGTCAAACATTTCTTACAGAATACCAGCGTCAGGCTAAATATCGATTTACAAAGCATATTTAATATTCTATGAATCGATTACTAGTTTTATTTAATGTGTGTTTTCAAAAAAATATTAAGAAAATCAATTTTTCTTTGTCAGTAAAATGAAATCTGTGAATTTCTTCTAATCCATAACTATAACCGTACACATCTTCCAACTTTAGTGTTTAGAGCAATTCATTTTAAAATATTCAATACTATTATTGGAAGTATTACTCGGGGGAATTTTCGAAATTGAAATTAACCGACTTTGGGAGGTTAAAGCGAAAAGGGAATACAAATTATTGCTGCTAATTTTAAATTCCTGAGTTATGACTTAAAATATGGATTAGTTAATTTTTAGTACCGTACTTGAAGAGATTTCTCGCCGAACAATGAAATATTTAAGAAAATCATCGTACAAGTGCAGTACAAATTAAAAACTGACAATAAAGCTAATGCTATAGAAACGGTTGTATGGGAATTAGAAATTTATTGTATTGTTTTCTTATGAAAAATATGTATAAAAATACCTTTTTACTTAAGTAGATGCAATGAAATATTTAAGATAAATGTACAATCAGTACAAATTAAAAATGACAATAAACTAATGCTATAAAACTGTATATAAAATTTATTGTATTGTATGAAAATATGTATAAAAAATTTTTAAGTGTGCTGTTATTGCATGACAATGCCTACAATTAAAAACAGACAAAAAGTTCTATAGTATAAATAAAAAAAGATGTTTTCTTGTAGAAAAAATACTTATACAATAGATGCAATGAAATATTTGCATGTAATGCATGTACAAATAAAAAGCAACAAAGCTATCTATAAAACATATTATAAAAGAAAATATTGTATTGTTTCTTTAAATATGTATAAAAAATATTTTTTACTTAATAGAAATGTTGATTAAATATTTTGATATTCTTCACTTTAAAATATGTAAAATCATTCTAATATATTAAAAATATTATATCTATTTTGTCATTGCAAAATATGAACCATAATTCACAGAGAAAAAATTATTTTCTGTAGCACAATATGTTACACAAACTAATGATTAGCTTCAGATGTAAAAAAAAAATTTTTTTTTCCAAAAAACATTCTAAAATACAAACATGTTTATATTTAAAAAGTTGCTTATCATAAAATATATTTAAACTATGATATTGTCCTTAATAAATTTTAAATTACATTCTAAATATTTCTGTTATAATATTTAATATGATACATATTAATCAATTATGAACAGTGTATAGTCATAGGAATATTAACATATGAAAATCAATTTTTTCAATTATGCTACATACCTAATGTTTAGAAGGCAAGATTATAATTTACATCTATAGGAATACATATTAGCAAACAGACATGTGTACCAATCTGTTTTTGGTTACAAACATGCTCATTACATTCGATGTACAGATATTTTTATAGGAATACATATTTTCAAACAGACATGTGTACCAATCTGTTTTTGGATACAGACATGCTCATTACATCCGAGGTACGGATATTTTTATAGGAATACATATTAACAAACAGACATGTGTTCCAATCTGTTTTTTTATACACACATACTCATTACATCCGATGTACAGATATTTTTATAGGAATTCATGTGTGCCAATATGTTTATTAACAAACATGTGTCCAATATGTTTTTGGATACAGACAAGTCATTACATCCGATGTATAGATATTTTTTATAGGAATACATATCATACAAACAACAGTGTGCTAATATATTTTGGATACAGACATCATTACATTTTATTTAACATGAAATTTTTATAGGAATACATTTTAATATTTATAAACATGTGTAATATTTTTGGATACAGAATATTACATTATGTATAAAGATATTTATAAATATATATTCAAAACAAACATTAATTTTTAATACAGACTTCTCATTAATGTGTAATATTTTTTATAAGAATACTTCAACAAACAGAAATGCTAAATAGTTTTAGTGTCCAAAGATTTACGTAATACAATTATTTTCTAATATTTTTCTACAAAAACAAAACTGTTAATATATTTTATACATAATCATTTTTCATAGATAATTTTAATAAAAATTATTTGCCTTTAGTTAATAGTAAATTTTAATCACAGATCTTCCAATAATAAATATATGAAATAATTATTCTGAAACCAATAAATGATTTTGTATCTTTAATAAATTCTCTACAATAAAACTATTAATTATAACATGATAATTCATTGCTCTCATCTTCCTAGTAATTTTGTAGAAGCATATTTGATTTGTACAATAGATATGAAGTTTTACACGTTACAAATGTAACGTTTCTCGGTCTTATATATCTCGAGCACACATGATTTTACGGTGTTCTTTTCAAGAGTAAAAAGTTACCACCCGTTATAATAAAACTATTAATTATAACATAATTCATTGCTCTGGTCTTCCTAGTAATTTTGTAGAAGCATATTTGATTTGTACAATAGATATGAAGTTTCACACGATAGAAATGTAACGTTTCTTGGTCTTTTATATCTCGAGCACACATGATTTTACGGTGTTCTTCTCAAGAGTAAAAAATTACCACTCGTTATAATAAAACTATTAATTATAACATGATAATTCATTGCTCTCATCTTCCTAGTAATTTTGTAGAAGCATATTTGATTCGTACAATAGATATGAAGTTTTACACGTTACAAATGTAACGTTTCTCGGTCTTATATATCTGAAGCACACATGATTTTACGGTGTTCTTTTCAAGAGTAAAAAATTACTACCCGTTATAATAAAACTATTAATTATAGCATAATTCATTGCTCTGGTCTACCTAGTAATTTTGTAGAGGCATATTTGATTTGTTCAATATATATGAAGTTTTACACTCTACAAATGTAACGTTTCTCGGTGTTATATATCTCGAGCACACATTATTTTACGGTGTTCTTCTCAAGAGTAAAAGTTACCATCCGTTATAATAAAACTATTAATTATAACATGATAATTCATTGCTCTCATCTTCCTAGTAATTTTGTAAAATCATATTTGATTCGTACAATAGATATGAAGTTTTACACGTTACAAATGTAACGTTTCTTGGTTTTATATATCTGAAGCACACATGATTTTACTGTGTTCTTTTCAAGAGTACAAAGTTACCACCCGTTATAATAAAACTATTAATTATAACATAATTCATTGCTCTGGTCTTCCTAGTAATTTTGTAGAAGCATATTTGATTTGTACAATAGATATGAAGTTTTAAACGATAGAAATGTAACGTTTCTTGGTCGTATATATCTCGAGTACACAGGATTTTACGGTGTTCTTTACAAGAGTAAAAAATTACTACCCGTTATAATAAAACTATTAATTATAACATGATAATTCATTGCTCTGGTCTGCCTAGTAATTTTGTAGAGGCATATTTTATTTGTACAATAGATATAAAGTTTTAAACGATAGAAATGTAACGCTTCTTGGTCTTATATATCTCGAATACACAGGATTTTACGGTGTTCTTTTCAATGTAAAAATTACCAGTCATATAAAAACTATTAATTATAACATAATTCATTGTCTGGTCTAAGTAATTTTGTAGACATATATGATTTGTACAAAAATGGTTTACACGATAGAAATGTAATTTCTTGCTTTTATATCTTAAACATGAATTTATGTCTTTTCAAAAAAATTATTATAATAAAACTATTAATTATAACATGATTCAAATTTTCGATATAAAAATATCAAGCAATTGTTTGGACATATAGCTAAAGAATATTTATGTTCTTGATGATTATTGTTATACTCTAATATGAGCTAATCAAACTGAATGAATCATGTGCGGTTCAAACTACATTGTGTAACAAGTCATTTAGACTAAATTTCACAATTTTGTAGTGAATGGAGAAAGGATTTATAGTAGAATCTGTTACAAACAATTGTTTATATCATGGATTTAGAGTAAACTATTGTTGAATAGTCTAAATGCACTCTGAGATTTGCCCTTGCTCAACATGAATATTTTTAACACGATATTAAGATATCTTGATAGATCTAAAATGCTCTGTTAGATTTATTCTGACAGTTACTCCGATGTCCATGCTATCATATAGAAGCATTTCTGAAATGCGATTGCATCTTATAGTACAATTTTTAAAACACAAATTAACTGAAGTAACTTAAATGACAATAGAGCTAAACTATGCTTTGATCACACAAATATACAGGGTTTCCATATACAGTAATATTTTGATATATTAACACGCTTACTAAAGATTAATATCAAAGAGATCCATATGTGTGCAAATGGGCATCCTCTACACAAAAACTTGTGCAGATTTATTTAATTTTTTTACATGTATTCAAAGTATTTACTGAAACATTTAAGACAGAAGAATTTAACACTGAAACTAAGTTCAGGTCAAAGCAATTTTGAACGTATGACTTCTTGTGGTTTAATGGTTTCGAGTATTTTTAGTTAAATAAAACAAATACTTCACAGGTGTAATCTTAAATATTTTTATAGGAAATTTCAAACAAATTTTATTAATAATGCAGAAATTATTTAAACTTACTACAAATTAATATTTAACTAGAAATGGCTGAATGCACAAGCTTTAAAGTAAAAAAGAAACTTTTCGAATAAGCAAAAGTTACTTTTTACATAAAATTGTTAAGAAACTGTAATAAAAACTAAGCCAAATTATTGACGAAGATCTAAAAATACCTTTTAATGTTAAATAAAACTGTTCTGTAAAATTCTTTTATATGGCTATTTATACTTTAAAACATGAATTTACACAAATAGAAATCTAGGAAGTATTCTCAGACTTTTCCCAGGACCTTCAGACTTTTTGTCTTTTTTTTGCTGCTAAAAACGTTGGATTCCTTGAATCTAATTATAGATTTATTTTTAAACACTTTAGCGTACAGCTATGTTTTTATCCATATACAGCTACTGTGATAGTTTTGTGACGTATACTTTTTAACACATTACATAAGCTTCATTCATTGTGGAATGAATACTTCCCGGTCGGTGCTTAACTGGTCTGTTTTTGAAAACTCCCTGTGAATCCTCGAATATGGGTAGGAAAATGATCGTGTTGATGTTCGAACTTCCTCTCAGTCATCTTTGGAGAGGGGGAGGGCTGTTTCTCTATCCCAATTGGTGTGGTGTTTCCCATGAGCTCTTCGGAGACGTATACGGTTGTGATTTGTTACTTACAACAATACATTGTTTCCATAATTAAAAGAGTTATAGGTGTTCACTTTCGTTTTATACTTTATAGGGTTATATTAATGATGATTTCCTTTTTCAAATCATCGATTAACGAAAATGGGGAATGGAAGTGACTATCAGGTGACTTAGAATAAAAGCCAATGTTGTCAGAAGTTCTCAAAAATTCTCGATATAATTTATATCAGTCTAAAATAAATGTATAGTAAAAATGCTATTCTATTATGTCAAAAGTCTAAGAATCTACTTAGTCATTTTGTTTAAAATTACACGTTAAAACCTTCCTGTTTATACATGGAAAAAAGTTTTCAGGGTTCTATCAGATCATTTTTTCTACTCTCTGTTTAGAAAAGAAGGTTTTAAATCCACTATGTAATTTTAAACAATGATGATAGCAAAAATATAAAGCTAAATTTCAATCAAACTATTTAGTAACGCCACTGTCTTTCGTCAAAAGTTTTCATAAATTTTTCGCATACACAGGTCTTAATTATACCATTTTTGTGCAACAATACATGTTTATACACACGTTAAAAGTTCAAATCAACAATACATTAAACTGAAAATATAAGTCAAATGATAGTAGATAATTTACACTTATTGTTATTTTGAAGGACAATAAATATAAGTTTGTGAGAAAATAAAATAAACTTCAGTTAAATATAAAAACGTCTCTGCAGTTTTTTTTACAAGATGAAATTAAATAAAGCACTGTGATTATTTCTCGTATTTGAAAGGGTTGAGATAAGGCTTATAAATAACCCATATTACTCTAATCCTTCTAACTCAAATGCCATATCACGTATTTTCAGGTATAGTTTACGGAATAATCTGTTTTCCTCGGAGTAATTTCGATTGTATTTATGCAGGATGAGTGTTGGTGGTTGAAATGAGGATTTATCCTATTAGATTGAAATTTACTGCATTTCATAAGGTGATAATGCAAAATCTCACTTTGTGCATCCGATTCTATTGATAAGATAAATGAGATAGTATTTTCTACCTTTCGCTGATGCAACATTAGGTAAATGTCACATGACTATTTGTCGCATGACATAAAATAAATTGATAAAAACAAGTTTGTACAAACCATCTGTTTAGAATTTAACTGAAATAGCATAAAAATATATTGTGTAGTCTTATTTAGATTTTTTGCTACCATCTAAATTTCTGTTGAAGCAGTTATTATAAGATTTTACCACGTGTCTTTTGCTTGTAGACTGGCCGCTTAGAATATTTTTTAGTTGTTTAAAAAATACTCTAAAGTTATATATTTAAAATATTTTTATGTGAAATTTCAAACCAATTCTATTGGCAATGTATAAAATATTTAAACTTAATATAGATTATTGTTTAATGAAAAATGTATTGAAAAAACAACTTTTAAAGTAAAAAGAAATTTTTCGCGTAAGAAAGCATTTTTATTTACCATAAAAAGTTAAAGATATTTGAAAATTAAACTAAGATAATTTATTTACTATTATCTAAAAAATAACTTATATATGACATATAACCCTTTTCCTCCGATGTTCAGAAATATTTTTTATAGGAGTACATATTAACAAACAGACATGTATGCTAATCTAATTTTTGATATGGACATGCTCGTTAAATCCGATGTACGGAAATTTTTATAGGAATACATATTACCAAAAAGACATGTGTGCTAATCTATTTTTTGATATGGACATGCTAGTTAAATCCGACGTACGGATTAGGTAAATCTCACATGCCTGTTTGTCGTATGACATAAAATAAATTGATAAAAACAAGTTTGTACATACCTTCTGTTTAGAATTTAACTGAAATAGCATAAAATATATTATGTGGTTTTATTTAGATTTTTGCTAGCATTTAAATTGATGTTGATGCAATTAACATAAAATTTTACCACTTCCAGGTCTCATCAATTTTCAACTTTTCTATCTATTTATTTCTTTTCTATTCAGATTTTTGCTAGCATTTAAATTGATGTTGATGCAATTAATATAAGATTTTACCACTTACATTTCTCAACAATTTTCAATGCGTCTCTTCCTTGTAGACTGGCCGCTTAGAATATTTTTTAGTTGTTTAAAAAATACTCTAAAGTTATATATTTAAAATATTTTTATGTGAAATTTCAAACCAATTCTATTCTCAATGTATAAAATATTTAAACTTTATATAAATTATTATTTAATGAATAAAGTATTGAAAAAACAACTTTTAAAGTAAAAAGAAATTTTTCGCATAAGCAAGAATTTTTATTTACCATAAAAAGTTAAAGAAATTTGAAAATTAAACTAAAACCATTTATTTATTATTATCTGAAAATAACTTATATATGACATATAACTCTTTTCCTCCGATGTGCAGAAATATTTTATTATAGGAATACATATTACCAAACAGACATGTGTGCTAATCTAATTTTTGATATGGACATGCTCGTTAAATCCGATGTATGGAAATTTTTATAGGAATACATATTACCAAATAGACATATGTGCTAATCTAATTTTTGATATGGACATGCTCGTTAAATCCGATGTAAGGATTAGATAAATCTCACATGCCTATTTGTAGTTTGACGTAAAATAAATGGATAAACGAGTTTGTACATGCCTTCTGTTTATAATTGAAATAGCATAAAAATGCACTGAAATAGCATAAAAATATATTGTGTGGTGTTATGTAGATTCTTTTTCTAGCATTTAAATTTCTGTTGAAACATTTCATATAAGATTTTACCTTTTTCATGTTTCAACAATTTTTAACGTGTTTTTTAATTGCTGAGTTTCCTCTTAGAGTATTTCAGTTGCTTAATACTCTAAAATTATATATATATATATATATATATATATATATATATATATATATATATATATATATATATATATATATATATATATATATATAATATTTTTATGTGAAATATTTCAAACGAATTTTAGTCTTAATGTATAAAATATTTAAACTTACTATAAATTATTAATTTACAAAAAAGTATTGAAAAAACAAGTTTTAAAGTAAAAATAAACATTTCGCATAAGCAAGCATTTTACTTAACATAAAAAGTTAAATTTGAAAATTAAACTCAAACAATTGATTTATTAATAGCTAAAAATAACTTTTTTTTCAAATAACATTAATTAGTAAAATTGGCTTTGATATGGTTTTTATATTTTATAGTCTAAAAATTCACAATGTTGTAAAGTTTCTCAATCTTTACATAATTTCTGACTCTTTTTAGTGCTTCAAACGTTTTGATTACTAAGCCTTCTAGTAGCTTTTTCAATGTAAAGTTTATATATAATAACAGAAGGAACCACATAGGTATATAAGTGAAATTTTATAACTCAGAGAGTTAAAATTTGACCTCGAGAGACGTTCAGACTTAATTAACATTGACGAAAGTGGTAAACCGAGTGACAGTCGGGGTTAGAGTCATAATATTTACAGTAATTAGCCTAAAAAATTGTTCAAAACTTCAAAGATAGCAGAAAAATTTGAACATAAAAATTTAACTGAAGAATCCAATATTGGTATATATGCGAAAATTTTATAACTCAGAGAGTTAAAATTTGACCTTGAAAGAAGTTCGGGTTTATTTCCCTTCCATGAAAACAGTAACCCGAGTGACACTCGGGATTAAACTGCTAAGATTTTAAATAATTATCCTAAACAATTATTAAAACTTCAAAGTTAGCAACAATACTTGCACATAAAATTCTAAATGAAGAAACCATAAAGTTATATAAGACAAAATTTCACAGCTCGGAGAGTTAAAATTTGACCTCGAAAGACATCCGGGTTTATTTTACTTCCACGAAAACAGTAACCCGAGTGACACTCGGGATTAAACTTCTAAGGTTTTAAGTAATTATCCTAAACAATTATTTAAAACTTCAAAGTTAGCAGCATAATTTGCACACAAAATTTTAAAGGAAGAAACCGTAATGGTATATATGTGAAAATTTTATAACTCGGAGAGATAATTTTTACCTCGAAAGACATCCGGGCTTATTTAACTTCCACGAAAACAGTAACCTGAGTGACACCCGGGATTAAACTGGTAAGATTTAAAGTAATTAAACTAAACAATTGTTCAAAAGTTCAAAGTAAGAATCAAAACTTGTATATAAAACTCTAAATGATCAGTCTTTGAAAAAAAATATAAAAATTATTATATGAGTTAATTGAAAATATAATTTTCATTTGGAACTAATAAATTTGTTGATTGTAATCCTTCTGTTAATCAAAGTTGAATTAAATTGGTGACTAACGTAAAGTATTTGGGATAACTGTGATTAGACATAGGAACAGTTTGAACAGAAATATCTTGCAAACTTATGAAATAAAATTTAATGGAATATAGCTATTAAGAAGAAGAATATTGCAGCTATTGGATCATTAAAAAGTTTTTTCTACTAGTTGTTCTATACATGATATCCTGAATTCTGACTCGTGTTGTAAATTATTCACTTGACAACGATTTCTATCCTTAACAAATCAGAATTATAGCAATACACTTTGAAATTCGATGAAATTCGGGTGCAATATATATTAGACTTTCGTGTTCTTTTACGCAACCTTGACATCCTGTTTCCTCTTAATTGCGTGTATCTCTCAAATTCCGAGCCTCAAACTGTAATACTCTCTTAAAGGGTGAACGCAAGAAGTCGCAATAAATCAAGACATAAATTCACGGCCTATTTCAGCCCACATCTATATACTTCGGGTAGCGGTCCATTTGCCTTCCTAACGATTCACCCTCCCATAAATCCCAGAGGCAAATGGGGCGACAGTTGCTTATTACATTTGTATCCAGCACTGTAATTTGAGACTCTCCCTCCTCTTTGTCTATAGGTTTCTCCCGCCTGCTTCGGCTGCAGATTTCTTCAATGACTCTCGAAAACGTCCGTTTCTTCCGAACCATGTCCGATTGGAAATGAAATGCAGTCTCAGATGCGAAATTGGGGTCCTTTGAAAGACATTCTTTGCCGCTGAAGAAACGTCTTATAAAGTGCTGTTTAGGATTTTTTTTGTTTAATTTTGCTTTTAATAAAAGAGTATTGCTTTTTATTACTTAAAGGTGGTTGATGCCTTAACGCATAAATTGCTTTTGTAAAAGTATGTGAATTTGCCTTATGCAACTAGTTTTAAACTGTACAACAGACTTGATGCGAAAATGTAGCAGATTGCGAAATTGTTTTTAATTACATTGTAAAAAAATTAATGAAATGGTAAAATGAATATCACTGACACACATTTTAGAAGAAAAGTGTTTTGTTTTAAATATAAATAAAGATTTTAAGGAACTACTTTACTGAAGCTCGAAGAGTTGTTTCTTAAGCATTGTATAACCATTTCCTTGGATTGTTAGATACTCTAACGTGTTTTGTCAGATAATTAATTTGTTTGAAATACTTTCAATCTGACATTATAGCTAATTAGGTATTTGAATATGAACAGAAAGGAGAATTTTAAATAGTTTAACCCTCTGACTGCTCATCCCGCGATTTCCACGGGCATGTGTTTTCTTCCTTTATTAAGAAGCACATTCGGCCTTTTTACCGTTTAACCAGTCGAATAAAGTATATACAGTATTAGACATTTAATTTGGTAATAAATAGAATTATATGACTAGAACTATAGTTATATTAGATAATTTAATTATAGATAGTATGTTATAAATAGAAGTTAACTGTATTTCAATTGAAATTTATTAAAATAAATTTTATGTGATAACATCTGACATCAGTTTTTCTAAATTAGTTTCTCATGATAAAAGTCAATATAAAAAAATCTTTTCAAGAAAAGAATTAGTATTTTAATTCTATCTCTCTCTCTCTATATCTCTCTATATATATATATATATATATATATATATATATATATATATATATATATATATATAATATATATATATATATATATATATATATATATATAATATACATATATATAATATATATATTATATACATATTATATTACATAAATATATATATATATAAATATATATATATATATATCTATATATATATATATATATATATATATATATATATATATATATATATATATATATATATATATACATATATATATATATATATATATATATATATATATATATAATATATATATATATATATATATATATATATATATATATATATATATATATATATATATATATATATATATATATATATATATGAAAATGTGGACAATTGACAGTCAATATCTCAGAATTATCGAGTCTGCAAAAAACATTCGAAGTAACTGCACCTCTAGATGCTGAAGAAAGTGACATCAGTGTTCTGCATCCCAAACGTTTTGTAGTCTCTGATATACTCCTGAAAGCCGACCAAACAGAGATGTTAAGAGCACATCATAAGGATATATTAAGAAGTGAAAAAACTGCGTAAAGGAATTATATAAGATTACTTGAGTTAAGCAGAAAATAATTTCGTGCTTTCGTGACCCCAAATGTTATCTAAACTAATATAGAAACTAGGTAAATTCTC
>CM063510.1:141360503-141370503 GCA_032207245.1 Pardosa pseudoannulata
TTACATAACATTCATCGAAGCTCAGAAATAATTTAAAACATTATATAATTATATATGATATTTAAATGCAGAATGTAATTACTTTATTACTTCAATTAAAATATCATTTTTCAAAAGGATGAAGGTTTAAAGATCAATTCGCTTGAAGTTATAGAGATTTTAAAAAAGCATACTTCATTAAAATTTGTCATTTCAAATATAGAAAAAGTTTTAAAACTATCCTCCCCATGAAGTAATATTACTCTTAGATACTTTACTTTTAAATGTTTGGCAGTAAATTATACTGGATGTTTACAGTAATTCATACTTTCTCATGCATATGAATAAATATATTTTCTTTGAATATAATACACTTCTAATCACAAATAATTACATAACTTTCATCGAAACTCAGAAGTAATTTAAAGCATTATATAATTATATATGATACTTAAATTTAGAATGTTATTACTTTATTAATTCGATTAAAATATTATTTCTGAAAATGATGACGATTTAAATAATAATTCTCTTGAAGTTATATAGATTTCCAAATGCATACTTCATTAAAATTTGTCATTAGAGATATAGATAAATTTTTTAAACTATCCTCCCCACAACGTAATTTTACGCTTAGATACTTTACTTTTACATGTTTGGCAGTCAATTATACTGGATGTTTAGAGTAATTGATACTTTCTGATGCGTATGAATAAATATATTTTCCTTGAATATGATACATTTCTAAGCATAAATCATTACATAACTTTCATCGAAGGTCAGAAGTAATTTAAAGCATTATATAATTATATATGATATTTTAATGTAGAATGTAATTACTTTATTACTTCAATTAAAATATTATTTTTCAAAATGATGAAGGTTTAAAGAACAATTCGCTTGATGTTATATAGATCTCAAGATGCATACATCATTAAAATTTGTCAATTCAAATATTGATAAAGTTTTTAAACTATTCTCCCCATAACATAATATTCTTTTACAAATTTGACTTAACATACAAAATTGATAAAAAAAAATAGTCATTTAAAATTTTAATAAAAACAACTAATCAATTTGCACAGAATTTCCAATAATTATTTCTAAAGTTCATGAAAATAGTATATTTCCAAAATATTTTGCTTTATTATTATTTTTCTTTGGCTTTCTGTTGTCCCGGAAATTCAGATGTATAGATTAAGCAATGTGACCTGCATTCCAATTTTCTCATCTCTAAGAATATTAGGTATTGTTGTATTTCTATTTTGTCAAAATGGATTGATCTAATCTCGTATAGGTAAAATGGAGTACATAAAAGAAGAATGCCTGCATGGGACTGCTTAGTATTTGCTTTCATGCTTTTGAATGCAGCCACTTATGTGCAATAAAAACTACTTAAACGAGGAATGTGTGCAATTTTTAAAAAAAACTTTCTGATTGGAGTAAGATATTTTCGATGAATACCATTTCAGAGCTCTAATTCAGAAAAAAAAATATTTTGACTTAATGCGGAGAATCTCAAAAATATTTTTTTACATACAGTGTCTTTATTAATAAGAATCATTGTTAAATACACATATGCTATTATGATATTGGTTAGATATTATGTTAATATTGGGGTCTGTGAACTTTTAAAATCATTTTTAAATTGCTGAAGTACAGCTAAAAAAACTCTGTACTTAAATAAATAGCATTAATTGATTGATAGTTTGATTAATTTAACAGCATTAATTTGACAACATTTATTAAACACAAATTTAAAAGATCTTAATTGTATTGATTCTCTAATTTTTTTATTATTACGAGGGTAAGGTTAAAAGATAGCTGCACTAATTAAAAATGAAACAAAAAAAATTTAGATTTTGTAAAAATATTTTTTTAGGTCCTAAAGTTCCGGGCAAAATCTACCTTTTGACATAAATACATCAATTATTAAAACATTTGTAAAGGCTTGGCTTAAGATTTAAAATGGCTTCTGCAAAGGAATCTAGTCAAATATCCGATAAATATTCTTGACCTCATTATTAGAATGGTATCATTGCTTTGAAATTTCTCCTTTGATGAATTCAAAAAAGTTGAAGTAACAAAGTTAAAGATATGTGCTTATAAAGAGGAGATCTCACATTTCTTTTTGAACTTTATAAGAAGTTTGCCTGTTTTGATGCACTCTGTCATTTCGCATTTTTTATATCATTTTTAAATTGCAAAAGTACAGCTCAAAAACTCTGTACTCAAATCAATAGCATTTGATTAGTTTAAACCCAAATTAAAAAATATCTTAGTTGGATAGTTTCTCTATTTTTTTATTATTACGACGGTAAGTTGAAAAGATAATTGCACTGATTGTAAATAAAACAAAAATAAATTTGTAAAAATCTTTATTTGGATCCTAAAGCTCCGTGCAAAATCTAACTTTTGACATAAATATATTTGTAACATTAAAACATATGTAAAGATTTGGCTTAAGTTTTTAAATGGCATCTGCAAATGAATCTAGTCAAATATTCAATAAATTATCTTACCCCCATTAGAATGTTTAAACCTCATCCTTAGAATGGTATCATTGCTTTGAAATTTACCCTTTCAAGAATTCAAAAACAAGGTTTAAGATATGTGCTTAAAAAGAGGAGATCTCACATTTCTCTTTTAAACTTTATAAGAAGTTCGCAAGCTTTAATGCATTCTGTCATTTTGCAGTGACTTGAATTAAGATTGCATTTTTATTATACATTTTCAGATAAATGCATCAGTTATTAAAACATTTGTAAAGACTTGGCTTAAGTTTTTAAATGGCTTATGCAAAGGAACCTAATGAAATATCCGATTAATATTCTTAACCTCATAATTAGTATGCTTCCACATCATCATTAGAATGGTATTATTACTTTGAAATTTCCCCTTATATGTATTAAAAAAATTGAAGTATCGAGGTTAAAGATATGTGCTTATAAAGAGGTGATCTCCCATTTCTCTTTTAATAGCTTTATAAGAAGTTATCTGATAGATCTGAAGTTATCTGACAGATTATATCTGTCATTTCGCAGCATTAAGATTGCATTTTCATCATACACTTCATGTATTTGAAGATAAATTTTAGTGTAGTTTTACAAATAAATTCCAGTATAGTTTTGCAAGAAAATTTCAGTAAGATCTTGTACACAAATGAAACAACCGCTGTACGCATTTAAAAATTTGATGCTACTTTGCAGGGATATGTTTACGACTGTTTATCAGACAAAATATAATTGCCAAGTTAAATTCACTACATCACACGATACGGATAAATCTCTGAAGTGCTGTCACAAAACTAAGTCAAAAAAGTCTTTACTGAAAACTTTTATGAATGAGTTAAATTGACTTTTCAATTGACCTATGTACTTAAAAAACACTTTTAAACATGTTTAGGTCTAGTTTTAATGATTGTTTGAATAACTGATTTAAAGATGCTATTTTTATATCTGTATGTTGAATTTTCAGTAAAAACATAGACTATCCTATATTTTAAATAAATTTCAATTTTGAAAATGAAGCCTAAACTTAATCTTAAACTGCTAATTTGTTTTAACATGTATTAGAAATGTCATGTAAAACTTTTATACAAAAGATTTTATTTCTTAAAAACCAAGTCACAAGAAGCATTTTAAAACTTAAAAAATATATTTAAAAAAGGATTTAAATCATTATCTGATTTAAACAATTTCATGTTATTAATTTACTCATAATTTTATGTATGTGCATACAAAATTTTATAGATCTAGCATAAAAATGGTTTATAACGTCAACTGTTCACGAATCAATAAAATGTACAGTATTGAAGGAAATAAAATTTTCATATCTGCCAACATTTGATTTGTGGTGTAAACATTTTATAATAACATAAAATAACACACAATTTCAGTTAACAACGTAGAGTAAGACAACCTAAAAATATTGTTTTAAATATTACTGAAATTTCTTAACATTTGGATAAAAGAGATTGGAAAAACCTCTCACTGGAAAAGCTATTGAAGACGTCAATTATTTTTTAAGCATTTATCATAAGTTTAATCAAAAATTTTAGGAATTATATCTTTAGAACTTGCAGTAAAGGCATTCAATTTTTCTCTGTAAATGTAAAGTATTTGAGGAATTAATATTTTTATAAATTATATAAATGTTAAAAGCTATTATTGCAAAACAAAATTCCCCGATCCTTCTTTTATGTTGAAGTAATATTTTAGAAACGAAATCCTGGTATGAAATTTTCCATTAACTATTATGCTACCATTAGCAGTTACGAGACATCCCAGCAGTTGCAGTCATTCTATAATGCTTGTAATTAATCATAACAGAATGGCAACAACTTAGTGGTTGTATTGACTCTGGGCCAAATTTTACGATAATTCTTCCCGTGTGTTTATGGATTGCATTTTTTAAATGTAAATACAATTTTTATTTCCCTAAACATCTCACGTCTGATATAAATGATGCCTGATATTATAAAATTAAATACCCTTTCACAGAAAACATCAAGGAAAATGAAATGTATAAATAACTGTTTGTAATAAAAAATATACAAAATCTTGTTTTTTTTCCTTATGGTGGTAGCAATGTTAGGTATAGGTTAGTTAAACCTATTAATCTGCAATTAAAAATTTCTGCCTAGTATTAATTAAATCATACTGGAAAATTTGAGGAGAAGAAACTAGAAAATTTTTCATGTTTGTGTATGAATTTAACTTTTCGTTTTTAGTAAATTTCAAACTGTTTGGTGTAAATTATGCGCAATGTATGAAAATACGTAATTACACGCCCTTTCCCAGAAAATATATTACAAAATAATTTATTTTGTATTAACTCTAGACCAAAATTTACGAGAATTTGTTCTTTGTGATTATGGAGGAAATTTTTAAAACATAAATACAATTTTTATTTCACTATAAACCTCGCGTCTGATATAAACGATGTCTTTTATAATAAAATTGCATATCTTTTCAAGATAAATGCCCTTTCACAGAAAACCTATTACAAAATAATATATTTTGTATTGACTCTAGGATAAATTTTACGAGAATTCGTGTGTTTATGAATTACATTTTTTTAAATATATATACAATTTTTTTCTCTATACACTTCACATCTAATATAAATGATTTTATTATAAAATTACATACCTATTCATCAAAAACATCCATCAGAATGCAAATTATATGTAACTGATTGTTATAGAAATATACAAAATCTTGTGGTTTTTTCCGTATGGTTGTAGCAGTGTTATGTATAGATTAGTTAAATCTATTAATTTCCCATCAAAATTACTGCCTAGTATTAATTAAATTCTGTTGTAAAATTTGAACAAAAGTTAAAAATATAAATCTATAAATTGAAACTAGAAACTTATTCATGTATGCATATATGGATTGAACTTTTTTTTGTGAATTGAAACAGATTGCAGTAAGTAATGAGTAATATATGTAACACATAATTACATGCCTTTTCACAGAAAATATATTACAAAATAATTTATTTTGTATTGAGTCTAGACCAAATTTTACGAGAATTTATTCCATGTGTTTATGAAATACATTTTTTAAATATAAATACAAGTTTTATTTTCCTAAACATTTCACGTCTGATATAAAACTACACACTCTTTCACAAAAAGAATCAAGGAAAATGCAATAGCTGATTGTTATAGAAATATGCAGAATCTTGGGGCGGGTTACGATACAATATTATGTATAGGTTAGTTAAATCTATTAATTTTCAATCAGATATTTTTGTCTCTATTAATTTAATCATATTGGGAAGTTTGAGCAACAACTAAATATATAAATTTATAAAAGGAAACAAGAAACTTATTCTTATATGTATATGTACGATTTTTTTCATGAATTTGAAACTGATTGCCGTAAGTAATGAATAATATTTGGAATACATAATTACATTCCCTTTCACAAAAAACGTATTACAAAATAACTTATTTTGTGTTGACTCTAATCCAAATTTTACGAGAATTCATCCCGTGTGTTTACAGATTACATTTTGAAATATAAATACAATTTTTATTTCCCTATACATCTCGTGTCTGATATAAACGATGTATTTTATTATAAAATTACATACATTTCATAGAAAGCATCCAGCAGAATACAAACTATATGTAACTTATTGTTATAGATATATGCAAAATCTTGTGGTTTTATTCCATATGGTTGTATCAGTATTATGTATAGGTTTGTTAAATCTATTAATTTTCATATAGTTTTTGTCCAGTAAATATTTTCATTGTATTTGGAAATTTTAAGTGTATTAAACATTATATTTATTATAGTTAGGATAAAAATTATGATAAAATATATTAATTTTTATCTGTATTAATTACATAATATTGCGAAATTTGAACAACAGATAGAAATATAAATTTATAGTTAGAAATTAAAATCTTATTCATGTATGTACATGGATTGAACTTTTTTTTTTAGAGAATTCGAAATATTTCGGCGTAAGTTATACGTAATTCATGAAAGTACAAATTTACATGCTATTTCACAGAAAATATATTACAAAATAATTTATTTTATATTGATTCTAAGCCAAATTTTACGAGAATTCATGTCGTGTGTTTATGGATTACATTTTTTAAATATAAATACAGTTTTTTCCCTATACATCTCACGTCTGATATAAATGATGTCTTTTATTATAAAATTACATATCATTCACAGAAAGCAGTCATAAAAATGCAAACTTTGTAACTGATTGTAATAGAAATATGCAAAATCTTGAGGATTTTTTCCATATAGTTGTAGCAGTATTATGTATAGGTTAGTTAAATCTATCAATTATCAATCAGATATTTTCGCTGCATTAATTAAATCGTATTGGAAAATTTGAGAAATAGCTAAAAATATAAATTTTTCAGTAGAAAATAGAAACTTATTCATGTATGTATATGGATTGAATTTTTGTTTTTCGTGAGTTTCAAACGATTTTCCGTAAGTAATGAGTAATATATGGAATGCATAATTACATGCCCTTTTACAGAAAACGTATTACAAAATTATTTATTTTTTATTGACTCTAGACCAAATTTTACGAGACTTCATCCCGTGTGTTTATGGATTACACTTGTTAAATATAAATACAAGTTTTATTTTCCAAAACATCTCATGTCTGATATAAATGATGTCTGATGTTATAAAATTGCACACCTTTTTACAGAAAGTATCCAGCAGAATGCAAAGTATAAGTAACTCGTTATAGAAATATAGAAAATCTTGGGTTTCTTCCATATGACGGTAGCAGTGTTATGTGGAAGTTAGTTAATCTAATTAATTCAATCAGAAATTTCTGCTTAGTATTAATTAAATTTGATTGGGAAATTTGAGCAAAATATGAAATTATACATTTATAAACAGAAACTAAAAACTTTTTCATGTATGGATATGGATTTAACATTTTTTTTCTACATGAATTTGAAACTGTTTGCTTAAGTTGTAAGTAATGTATGAAATACATAATTACATGCCCTTTAACAGAAAGCGTGTTACAAAATAATTTATTCTTACAGTCTATATATGTTTTTATCTGTCATTAAAATTTCTCATAAATAAAAATTTTCATAGTAGCTGGAAATTTTAAGCATATTAATAATTATATTCTATATACTTATAATAAATATGAAGAATTTATCATAAATATAATTATTGATTTGGAAAAATACAAGAACAGAATGCTATCAAAATCATGTCACTTCTTATTTTATATTCATGGCAGTAGTATTAAAATAATGGTTTAAAATATCGATTTCAAAACAAACGTTTTTCCTTAGTATTAATTGAATGTTGTTTAGAAGTTGCAATACATGAAGAAAGCTGTAAATTTATCAGCAGAAATTTTAAAATATAAACATATCAAATAGAAATTAAGAAAGAGAATATAAACTAATTTGACAGAAAAAGAGTATAAAGTAAAAAAAAAATATCTGAAACAGTATAGCCAGTTATCTTGGGAATAATTAAAAAACTAATGTTTTACTTTACTTTTATAAAGACAATTATTTTGTAAATAGAAATCAGAATACTTAAATATAATTTAAAAAGAGACCAAATCTCATAAGGTACCGAAGATTTTTAAAAACTTTAAAAATCTTTAAATCTGATGCTTACAACCCTAAAAAAATTTTATTGAATATATTTATGCTTGCCTAAACTTTAAAATTTTTAAATATTTTTTTACATTTATTTTTTCTCAAACAAAACTTTAAGTTTAAATTCGTGTTTAAAAATTAATTGTATTTAGATTAAAGTGGTAAAATTAAATTTGATTTTAAACAGCAAGGCAGTGGAAGTTCAAGTCACGAACTCTTCTCTGAATCCATACCTAAAATGTATATGCATACATACTTACATATTTAGCAGTTATTTTAATTTAATCTTTATTTTCATTTAGGTATAAAGCAAACACAGTATAACCAATTACTTTATTTGGTAGTATATTTTGGTTTTTAGCTGCTCATCCATGATTAATAGAAAATGTATGTTAAAAATATTTCAAAAAATCATGTACATTTTTAGCTACAAAAAATATTAAAGTTCATTAGAAAAACTTTGTGTGATTAGAATTTATAGTAGCATAAAAATGTTATATTTCAAGAAGTATAAATAAAAGTTAGTTATAATTTTTACTTTCCTATGTATATTGATCTTTTTCATAGAAAATTATTTTAATGTTTTTTAAAATTTTTCTCCATCATCAATGATTTTATAATAACAGATAAAAAAAATTTTATATATCTCGTTTCATCTATATACTCTTTTAATCAATGCCTTTATTTTATTTAAACATTGTAATTTTTACACATATTTATTGGAGTTATATTCATCCTAAATGACACTCTCTTGCTCTAGTATGATAATATGTATCTAAGAAATGATAATTGCTTCAAAATTTATTCATATTGCCTTTATTTATTACTGTTCTTTTTCATATTTAAATTATTTACTATATTTTGAACAAATTCTTACTCAACAATTTTTTTTTCAGACAGGAAAGGAAGTTTTAAAAGCTCTTGATATAATTTAACTCTTAATATAAATTGTTTAATTCGTACGCCTGACTCAGAGCATATATTTACGAAAGCGTACAAAAAAGTAAAAATGCTTTTTTTCTTATAAGCATAATGAGTTATTTGCAGTTTAAGAATGCATTTGGATCATGAAACACGCCAATAATTAATATCTATCATATTTCATTGCCTTAAGGTATAATTATCATTGAAATAGATTTTTTAAGTATAAACATGAGATTATTTAGTTAAAATGAATTATCTGGATGATATACTTTTGTTGAGCCATTGTATATAAAACTTAATATCAGATACTTGATTTTTTTTTAAACTATTATTTATTTTTTGCTTGTGCAGGAATTTTAAGGAAGTATAATTTTAAAACTTTTTTTACATTTAATTTGATTTTTTTATTAGTTACTAATTAAGGTCTTTTGTTTCACATAAACTCGCTTGAAATCAAATTTTATTTTTTATCGGTAATTATTGTTTATTTAAAGTAAATTAATAAAAGTACATACACTGTTTAATTGTACATAGATGAATATTCAAATGATACACACAAAGACATATATTTACAGACATGTGTATATACATATATATCTATATATTTATATGCACAGGTATAGCGCAAAATAATGGGAAAATCTGTGAAAAAAAAGGAAAATTTTTAATTAGTAAGTTGTTGAAACACCTTTGGCCTTAATGACATCTTGCATTTGACTTGGGATTGACAAATAAAGATCTTGAACAAAGTTCACTGGAATTCACACGCATTCCTTGTGCAGGGTCATCCGAAATTCAATACAGGGAAAAAGATACCTAGAACACACTTTGTTTCCTAAATAACCCTACAAAGGTTCAATAATATTAAAATCGGGGGACTGAAGATACCAGATTAGATATTCCACTTAATCATCATGCTGATGTAACCATGTTTGACCAAGCGAGGCGTGTGAACAGAGGCGTTGT
>CM063510.1:141375503-141380503 GCA_032207245.1 Pardosa pseudoannulata
TTAATCTCTCTTTGTTTTATAAAAACGCGAAACATAATTTGAGATAATACTATAGTTTTAGAAAGTAACATGGTCTCATATTTTTAATGAATTGATAACATTTGACTTGAAAATATAGTAATTGACTAATTTATATTTCAATATATATCTGTAGAATTTTCCATAATTTTATAATTTTATAATTTAAAATAATAATAAGAAATATATATAAATATATAAATATATAAAAATATATAAATATATATAAATATATAAAATTATATAAAAATATATGGATATATAAATATATAAATATATAAATTATTAATAATAATAAAATTATAAATAATTTTGTATTTTTATAATTATAATTTTATAATTTCATATTATATTTTGTAATTTTATAATTTTATAATTTACAAAAACGACTTGTAACTCTCACAGTCCAACAAAATGGTGTACATGCTATTATGAAAGCTTATGTATCTCAAATCCTGTTTTCAATTATTACACGATCGGAATTTAGCCTTTTACACCTCACAATCTTACAGCTACCCGTCATCTATCACGAAACTAAGATAATAAATTCTACTTACGCAGTCGTCACCATAACCCTCAAGTAGTAAAACAAAAAATATAAAACGTAAAAAATGAGAAGAAATATTTTATTATCTTTTTTTTTTATAAGAAACTAAAACATAATTTGAGATAATACTTTCGTTTATATATATATATATATATATATATATATATATATATATATATATATATATATATATATATATATATATATATATATAAATTATGAGTATAAAATTATAAACAATTTTATAATTTTATAATTAGAATTTTATAACTTAAAATTATATTTTATATTTTTATTATTTATAATTCACAAAAATGGACTTGTAACTCTCACCGTGTAACAAAATGGTGTTCATGCCATTATGAAAGCTTATGTATCTCAAACAATGTTTTGAATTTTTACACTATCGGAATTTAGCCTTTTACACCTCACAATCTAACAGCTACATGTCATCTATCACGAAACCAATGTAATTAATTCTCCCTACGCAGTCGTCACCATAACCCTCAAGTAGTAAAACAAAAAATATAAAACGTAACAAATGAGAAGATATATTTTATTACATAAAACATAATTTGAGATAACACTATCATTATACAAAGTAACGTGGTCACATATTTTTAAGAAATTGATAACATTTGACTTGAAAATATAGTGATTGACTCATTTATATTTCAATATGTATGTATAGAATTTTACATTATTTTATAATTTTATAATTTAAAATTAAAATAAAAATATATATATAAATATATAAATATATAAATATAGAAAAATATAAATACATAAGAATATATAAATTTAGAAATGTAGAAAAATATAAATATATGAAAATATATAAAAATATATAAATATATAAACATATCAATATATAAAAATATAAATATATAAATATATATAAAATTATATGAATGTATGAATATATAAAATATATAAAAATATAAATATATAAAATTATATAAAAAATATATGAATATATAAATATATAAATATATAAATTATTTATAATTCTAAAATAATAAATAATTTTATATATTTATAACTGTAATTTTATAATTTCAAATTATATTTTATAATTTTATAATTTACAAAAGCGACTTGTAACGCTCACCGTCCAACAAAATGGTGTAAGTGCCATTATGAAATCTTATATATCTCAACCCCTGTTTTGAATTTTTACACTATCGGAATTTAGCCTTTTACACCTCACAATCTAACAGCTACACGTCATCTATCACTAAACCAAGGTAATAAATCCTCCTTACGTAGTCCGCACCATATCCTTCAAGTATGAAAACAGAAAATATAGAAAGAAGTAATGATATGAACAAATCTTCTATTATTTCTGTGTTTCTTTTTAGGACGTGAAACGTCATCCTAGACAAGTCGTTCATCACCAGAGAGATTCGACGTGAAGCTTCTTTAGCATTCGGGCCGAAAAGATGGATGTCGCCCGTTTATCATTCCTGCGTCTTAGGCCATTTTAACCCTCACGAGTCAAACCGGGCATTGCATTTAATTACTACACGTGCGGCCACACCTCGGATAAAATGCAAACTTTGCACCCCTAGTTGCCTATTTCTGGTGCACCTCATGGGGATTTTTCCGATTGATTAACTCTTTGCCAAAGGAGACAGATTGTCAATATTTTTCTCGGATATGATAAATGGGAGAGTTTTAGTTTATTACGGGAATTGTTACGTGGTTACAAGAGGCATGAGTTATGGACGAGGTTTTAATCTTCGGAATATCTGCGGAATATGAATTTATGACGGGTTTTTTATTTCTTTTTCGTTCTTCATTTTTTTTCTGTTCGACGAAAAGGGATGGACATTTTATGCGATTGGTTTTCATGTGCAAATGTAATCCTTAACACTCGATCACCTAGATTCTTGCAATTAAAGGAAGTCGACTACATATGTGTAACATAAAATATATGTGTACAGTTTTATATGGTTAGACCTCTTTCCTCAGAGCGTGAACTACTAGTCAGCAAAAGGTGACTGGTGCACGAAAAATGTGTTAACTCTCTGACTACTCATCCCGCGATTTCCACGGGCAATTCAAATGTAGCAAAATTTGTCATCCCGCGATTTTCGCGGGCATGTGTTTTTCTACCTTTATTAAAGACCACATCCCGCTTTTTCACCTTTTAACCGATGGCATAAATTAAATACAGTATTAGACGTTTAATTTTGTAATAAATAGAATTGTAGACGAGAACTATATTTATATTAAATAATAAAGTTATGGATATTTATTATAAATAGAAATTAACTGTAATTGAATTGAAAATTATTAAAAAATAAATTTTGTTAGTGATAACATCTGAAATAAGTTTTTCTGACAGTTTAGTTTCTCATGATAAAAATCAATATAAAAAATATTTTCTAGAAACAAATGCGTATTTCAGTTTTAATATATATATATATATATATATAATATATATATATATATATATATATATATATATATATATATATATATATATATATATATATATATATATATATATATATATATATATATATGTATATATATATATGTATATATATATGTATATATATATATATATATATATATATTATATATATATATATATATATATATATATATATATATATATATATATATATATATATATATATATATATATATATATATATATATATATAATATATATATATATATATATATATATATATATATATATATATATATATATATATATATATATATATATATATATATATATATATATATATATATATATATTACTTATTAATAAATGCCACTGTTGATTACGACCTTTGTAAAAAATTATCAGCATGAAAACTTTTAATTGTATAAGACAACATTGTTTGAAATTTGGTATAGCTTTTTAGCTCTTATTTAATTTTAAAGTTAAATTTGTTAAAACAGAGAATCACTGTTATAATTAACAATTTTGCTTATAAAGAAATTTTTATTTAAGTCATGTACTTATTTATAAATTAGTATTAGCATGTGTTAAAAAAACTGAGATTTTTGAAAACAAGAGTTATCAGTTTTTGTTAAAACTGCTTTTTCTATTTAATGTAGTTCTAATGATTTAACTGATTAATATCATCTAACAACGTACAACCCTGATTCTCTAAATCTTGCAACTAATTGGTTTCTTAAGTATTTATAGCAGTTATTAATGATTATATCATTTTTATGTTCACTCGAATTAAGAATGTGTAACATGAATATGCAACGGAAGTTAATATTATATAACCTGATACAGATATCAATTATAAGAAAACACCAAATAATGTTAATAAGTCATCAAATTTGGTGATATATCGCGTAATTTAAAGACGAAATTTAGTCAACTTCTTGGCTTTCTATTGGTAAAATAAATTTAAAAAAAAATTATATATTTACAAACAGATGTCTTTGTCAGCAGTTGAAAAAAACAAAAACAAAAAAAATCCTGTAAATTGAATGGTGAAGAAGCATTTCTTTTAAACCTAAAAAATTAATATGAAGTAGAAATTTGTTAAAGGGAAAAATTCTGACTTAAAAACTCAGCATTTTTTATGACTTTATTATACTAATATGAGGTATATTTCCTTAATAAGTATCTACCTTTTCGGATCTTAATTCATAATTAAGTATTCATGAGTTTAATATTTTTTTTAATATATAATCTATTGTTCAGAAGCAGAAATTATTAAATGAACATTCTTTAATTGAAATTGCGAGTGAGCAATTAGTTAAATTAAGCTAAAATTTTTAAATGTGAAGCTGTAAAAATTTGTACAAGTGAACAATATATTCTTAATAATTCAATATTATTTTAAAGAATTTAGAATACTGATGTGAGGCATATTTTGTTAATATTTATATCATTATTTGGATTTTAATTCGTAATTTGATAAATATAAAATAATTATTAATATGAATTTGTAGAAATTTATAAAGGTAAATGATCGTAATCGCATATTTATGATAATTTTAAATGGAAGATAAAATATGCATCATATCAATTAAAAATAAAAAAAGTAATAATCTTACAATAAATAATAATGCTAAAATTATGATATATGAACATGCATCTATCCGATACAGCAAATAAAAGAATTTAAGCATATAATTTAATTGTAAAAATAAAAATTATCAAAGCATTCACCATTCTGCAGAAAAATATGACTGCAGTATGTACTCCCCACCTCCCGTTTTAAAAAGAACAGATAATAAACTGGTACAGAACGTGAACAATGCAGAATCATCCAAGTTCAGATTCCCGATAAAAATTCCGAAACACGTTCCAAATGGTATAATTTCAACATTCTTTATTTTGTTTTATTTCCTTGGAAGAGTATAATGAATGCTGCTTATCTCTCGTCAAAACATGAATAATTCTGAAGTTTGGGATCTCGATGCGTTGAATTTTAAAGTCTGCTTTGTC
>CM063510.1:141390503-141400503 GCA_032207245.1 Pardosa pseudoannulata
TTTCTGTCTAAAATACGCCGTTACAGTTAAAAATATTATGAGCTAGTTCACGTTGAAAGATAGCATGCAAGAAAATAAATAAAGAAAGAAAACTATGATTAACAGCTTCAGGTAGAATGTCTGCAGGGGAATTATGTCATTTTGTATCAACATGAGAGTAACGTATATAAAATTTTGTCAAATAGCCCATGTTACAAACTAACATTAGAGAATCTAAACAAGACAAATTTAAAGTAGGGAAGAATAAAATGTTAAAAACCCATTTACTGCTGTAAAAGAACCAGAAAATTATAAGTGTTTTTAAGAAATTTAAAAAGTATTTACCTTGACAAATATTTAATGTAACTCTGTTTCCACAAACATACAGTTTCAGTATAATATTTACACTTAACTGTTTACATTTATAAATAGCAAAACGAAGAAAAAGAGAAAAATATTTGTTTGCACTGATAAAGGATTCGACCAAAATCCTCGAAATGTAGAAAAGTGAGTTAATTTTAAAGTACTAATATTTATTGTTTTATTTTTATCTGTATGTTTATAGCTTTTTCTTTTATAAATTTTTAACAGATTTTTATAATCTTTGTAGATATTTTACATTCTCGGAAAACATTAATTTAAGGTTTGAAGTGTAAACATATACTCGAGTAAACAAACACAAATAAAATCTATTCAAATATGCAAAATACTGAGTTAAATTGTATGTATGTAAGTGTATATATATATATATATATATATATATATATATATATATATATATATATATATATATATATATATATATATATATATATATATATATATATATATATATATATATATATATATATATATATCCATGTATGTCAGATTTGAAAACGTAAAATTAATAATTTAGGAGGGCAAAGGGAGAAAACGCAGCTTACTCTTTAATGCAGGTACATGAATCCGTAATAACTTCATATAAAAACTCTTGACGCTTAAGAACTGAAAGAGAGCGTGTTCAGAAAGGGTTGCTATATGAATCTTGACCAAATGTAGATTTTTTGTTAGAGTGTGGACGCTAGCCACTCGCCGCCATGTTTAATGGAGGACTGTTAAACTGTGCAATAGTCATGGAATAAGACGTTATCAAGACGTCTTCGGCTCATTGATTTATCATAGGTATATATATATATATATATATATATATATATATATATATATATATATATATATATATATATATATATATATATATATATATATATATAATATATATATATATATACATATATATATATGATCGAACACACTGGAGAAATAGGCCAATATTTTTAATTGTTTGAACTTTCTTGGCTATAATACTCATATTAACTCATATGGAGTCACAATGGTAAGACAAGCTCTCACTCAGATTTCAATACCGGGTGAAATATTTAGTAAAAATCCTTTATTTTCATCTTAATGAGATGAATTCTTTCTCAAGAGAGAACAACTTAGTCACTGATATTAATTATCAGGAAGGACCTTAGATCATTGGAAATGTTGATCATTTTTTTGGGACAGCTGGAAAATGTGGCCAGAAAATTAGCATTTATTTCAGAGTTAGCTATTAGAGATGGGTAGAAAGAAATTTAAGTCAGCGTGTACTCATTCAAATAAGGTATTCGACGGCTGGAAAATAAATAAGAAAAAATGAGACGGTGGAAAAGGAGAACTTTTAAGAGACATTCTAAATGTAATAGTTTTTATATATTATACTTAGATATAAAAAAATTGGACATCACCATAAAACGAAAAAACAGTATACAGTATGTATTTACAGATGTATACAAATTAATATAACATATAGACACATTTATATAATATATCAATGCTATTTTAATTAGAGTTTTAAAATATACTAACAATTCCCTTTTAATTTTTTTTATTTTAGCTTTTCCAAAATAAATAAAGGATATAAATCACTGAGACTGTGATTCTTTCCACACTTTTCGAAAATTAAAGTTTAATTATTTCTACTTGAGGCCTCTCCTTTCCCTTCTTCATCCCACATATGAATTCTCTCAGTGAAATTGAAGATCTTTATAACATTATTGGCATTATTTATATTTTGCCCACTACGGATTTGCTCTTTCTCGTGAGTAGTCATAAACGTCATTTTCCGTTTCTTAAGACGGTATTTTCACAAATCATACAAATAAACGTCAGTTTCTTTTCTGTTTAAGTCGCTGCCATCAATTCAGAGTTTCCTATTACAGATTTTGTAATAGGAAAGTGTTTTGATGTATCATTCATTTCTCTGCTCTTGTTAGAGAAACATGTTTTACCTCAGTATCGAATAAACTTGTTCTATGTTGGACTCACTGTTTTCTTGGAGCCACAACATTACTTAGGTTATTTCCATTGCTCAGTAAGCCTAGACAATTATAAATAATAGGTACTTAATTTCCAATTGTAAGATATATATATATATATATATATATATATATATATATATATATATATATATATATATATATATATAATATATATATATATATATATATATATATATATATATATATATATATATATATATATATATATATATATATATATATATATATATATATATATATATATATATATATATATATATATATATATATATATATATATATATATATATATATATATATATATATATATATATATACAATATATATAATATATATATATATATATATATATATATATATATATATATACAAATATATATATATATATATATATATATATATATATATATATATATATATATAAATATATATATATATATATATATATATATATACAAATATATATATATATATATATATATATATATATATATATATATATATATATATATATATATATATATATATATAAATATATATATATATATATAATATATATATATATATATATATATATATATATATATATATATATATATATATATATATATATATATATATAAATATATATATATATATATATATATATATATATATATATATATATATATATATATATATATATATATATATATATGCTTACATATATACATATATACATATCTGCAAGTCTGCTTGTATATTTGTATGTCTCTGGGAGCAAACATGAAGTGGAACCTGTGTATAAAGTCTTAAATGTATGTTGTATTTTTTCGTATTTTAATATAAGCTATAAAGTACGATTCTAAAAATTAATAATAAAATGTTATCACGACAAATCTAAGCTTATAAAAACCATTATAATAAAAATTGAAATATATTTTTGAATTAATTTCCATTGCTTCGCCCTATGTTTTTCCCAGTAGTCTTAACCTAGAAGAAAATTTCCAACAAATTAACCCTTACCAGTTTTAAAAAAGACAAAATTAATATTTTAAATATTGATATGAATATTTTAACAGTTGGAAACATGGTTTTAAAATGAAAGAAAATATTTTTTCTTCCAATATCTGTTAAACATTAAGTTTTCTTTATTTTCAGCGTATCAATGAAAGAAATAAGTCGTCCATATGAAATTGTATTTTCGATGAATGTCAAGAAAAGCATGAAATTAAAGCGAACGATATCTCCAAGTCAAACTCTTTCGAATATTTGCATTCTTTTATGCATGCACGTAAAGACAGTTTTTTAAATTAATGAAAACAGGGAAGGTTCGAGTTTTAGAAAGGAAAATTATTTTTCTCGAGAAACCTGGGTAAGTTTTGTCAAGTTCGCAGAAACGGAATTATTCACTGTTTCTTGAAAATAGTGTATGTACTCATTGTTACTGATATTTTTCTTTTAATAGCATTGTATATTTTTACCTATTTATATAAGAAATAACAAAGAATGTTAAAATGTCATTATATATATATATATATATATAGATATATATATATATTATATATATATATATATAATATGCATATATATATATATATATATATATATATATATATATATATATATATATGTATATATATATATATATATATATATATATATATATATATATATATATATATATATATATAACTTTTAAAATTAGGTTCTTAACTGTGTAACTGATGTTTCTACTTTAAATCTGTTCAATGAAACATTTAGAAAAAGGCCAGAAGTATTGAAATTTTTTGTGAAAAATATATTTTGGAAAATGACATTAACATTATTTATTTTTTAGAAACAGATCTAACGAAACTTAGATTTTAGAGAGAAATTAAAACAATAATTCTGAGTGTATTGTAATGTTATGCTGCTTTTATTGCAAATTTAAAATCCATCCTCATGTGTAAATTGCTACCATTACATAAAACGGAAACAAAAGTAAAATTTAATACGATTTCAACCGCAATTCAAAATTTAGGAATCGTTTGTATGTTTACCTAATACACATATTTGTATTATTAGTTTTTATTTCTCAATATTATAAAGAAGCTTGTGCTAGTTAGACATCTCAGAAAATTTCTGATAGAATGAAATTTATTAAAGTTTAGTAGCTGAAGTATATTTTCTCTACATCAAAGTGGCGTTTCATGTATCGGCTATATATTATTCTGAAGATACTTATTTTCTTAACAAGATTTCACTGGCATTATGGTAGAAACTTCTATACCTGAGACCTGAATTTGAAGAACCAGGATGATAAAACTTCTGCTTTATCGTACTTTATTCGTTAATATCAGGAATTAATAATATCTCTTGGAAAATATGTGAAGACTCTCCGAAGCCAAATGAGAATATTGAAAGGATGTTTGTTTAAAGGAAACAAATGAATATGATAGTTATTCTAATTAAGCATCACTATATCATTTATAATTTTGAATTATTTCCTTGTGGGGCATATTTGACATCACAACCAGTTATTTTAAACTGATAATAATCTGAAGATATTAATCTAATAACAATTTTCTTTTCAATAGTAAAGTATTTAGGTGATCAACAAACCCATGGAGTAATTAGGTCTCCAATCATCAATCTTTTGTCATCTCTTATCAAAGCATTTAAAAAGTATCTCTAGCCAAAATTTTATACATAGTAAATTTCAAATCAAAGTTTGCAAAAATATATATTATCCCATGAAGAAATTCGGTTAATCTCTTATCAAAGCCATTAAAAAGTATCGATAGCCAGAATTTTATGCATAGTAAATTTTAAATCAAAGTTTAGAAAAATATATATAATCCCATGAAGATATTCGGTTAATCTCTTATCAAAGCCTTTAAAAATCATCGATAGCCAGAATTTTATGTGTCGTTAATTTTAAATCAAAGTTTAGAAAACTATATGTTATCCCATGAAGATATTCGGTTAATCTCTTATCAAAGCCATTAAAAAGTATCGATAGCCAGAATTTTATACATAGTAAATTTTAAATCAAAGTTTAGAAAAATATTTGTTATCCCATGAAGAAATTCGGTTAATCTCTTATCAAAGCCATTAAAAAGTATCGATAGCCAGAATTTTATGCATAGTAAATTTTAAATCAAAGTTTAGAAAAATATATGTTATCCCATGAAGATATTCGGTTAATCTCTTATCAAAGCCATTAAAAAGTATCGATAGCCAGAATTTTATGTATCGTAAATTTTAAATCACAATTTAGAAAAATATATATTATCCCATGAAGAAATTCGGTTAATCTCTTATCAAAGCCATTAAAAAGTATCGATAGCCAGAATTTTATGCATAGTAAATTTTAAATCAAAGTTTAGAAAAATATTTGTTATCCCATGAAGATATTCGGTTAATCTCTTATCAAAGCCATTAAAAAGTATCAATAGCCAGAATTTTATGCATAGTAAATTTTAAACCAAAGTTTAGAAAAATATATTTTATCACAGGTGATAAATTTCATTTTCATTTCATGTATTTACAAAGCATTAATACCAAATTATACAAGGAAAGGTATATGGAATATTTTATAATCAATATTTATACTTGAAAAGCACGTATAGAATATTTTTCTTAAAATCAGGTTCTTAATTTTATGACTGTAGTTTTTCTTTTAAATCTCTTACAATGTTTAAAGGAATACTTAAAAGCATGCCAGAAATATTGGTATTATTGTCACGAAGATTCGAATGAACACACCGTTTACAGACCCGTTTACACACCGTTTACCTTATTCCGCCTGACTGACGAATTTATTGAAGCAAAGTAGCAACTCTCAACTTTACAAGATCTAAAAGTTGCCTACAACTAGTGGGTATCAGCTTTTAAACCCGAACAGAATATTCGAGAAATAACTATTTTACATAATAAAGAAAAATCTGGAATGTTAGAGAACATAAGGCAACAAAAACAAGGCAACATTTTAAAATTAAAAATCCATGTCATCCCATTAACTGTCATGGCGAGTGTCGAACCTACAAACTTAGGGACTGGATCTCGTGTTTTGACCATTTGACCACTGAGCACGTGGGCAAAGTTTCTCTATGTGGCATTATTTTATAAAATTATTTTTTGGAAACTGATATTAACCTTATTTATATTCTCCACAAACTGATCAAACGGCACTTCATAGATTAAAACATCAACTGTTTGCGAAAATATTTTAATGTTGTATTAATTATTTACTATAAATTTTAAAATATTTATTAAAAGATAGGTATTCTACATCTCATGTGTGAATTACTTCTATGACATAAACCTGAAAAAAATCGTATAAATTCCAGAAGTTTTTAAATCCAATTCGAAATTTAGGTATCATTTTATTCTTATCTAAGACATGCATTTGTCTGGTTAGTGTTTTATTTCCCAACATTATAATGAAGCAAGTGTTATACATATCAGGAAGATTCCTGATAAAATGAAGTTTATTAAAGATTAGTAGCTGAAGTACACTTTCCCTACATCTAAGTGGTGTTTCAAGTATCTGCAAAAGATAATTCTGAAGCTATTCATTATCTTAACAAGATTTCACCGGCATTATAGAAGAAACTTTAATAACTCAGACCTGAGTTTTCAGAACCAAGTAGATAAAACTTCTGCTTTATCGCACTTGATGTGGTAATTAATGAATTTGTAATATTTCTTGAAAATGAGCCAAGACTCTCCAAAGCATAAAGAGAATTTTGGAACAATGTTTGTTTCAAGTGAACAAATATACAAAAACTTTTTCTAAGGATACCACTACCTCACGTATTTTACAATTTGGAATTATTTCATAATTCAAAATTGAAAAATTTGGGGTTTTTTTCAATGGGGAATGTTTACTATAGTTCATATGAAACTGAAAATAATATAAAGATACCATTGGCAATCATAACATTCATTAAAAACTGTGATGCAAACAATTTGTATCATGAATAAAGTTATTTTATTTTTTTAAGAAACTAGTCTTTCGTATTTTCAAGAAGAAGTAAAAAGTTTTTCACTATTCAAAGTTAAGTTTAAGCCTTAAACTTTACAATTTATCACATAATAAATATAATATATTTTATCACATATAAAATAACATTTTTTTTCCAGCATTATGGAGTCATTCCTTTAACCATCTCTTTTAATCATTTTTTATTTTAAATTATTTATCAATCATCTACATTATTTTTATACGTTTCATCACAGAACTTAGATAATACGTAAATAATATTTTTTTAAATATTTGGCTTAAATCATAGATTAGGTACATATGTGATAATTTTAAATTTAATCATCGATTATTTTTTGTTGCACGGAAAATTTTGTCACTGGTGTTAACAAGAAATGCTATCTACCTCCAGGTTGTAGTGGAAATGATAGTTTCATTCTTTTTATTCCATTAATTATTGTGGCAAAAACATTGGGAAGAACTTGACGATAATTTCAAAGTAGCTAAGAAAACTATGAATTATCTTTTTAAATGAATTCAACGTAATTCTAAACTACATTCACAGTATCGGGAGATTTTAGAGGAGTATGAAAGTAAACAAGTTATTGTGTACCAGATAATTTTCAGCCAAAAAACAAACCTTTTTTTACCTACCCCATAGAGTACTTTACAATTCTGGAAAATTAAAAATTTTATTGTTCCCGTCATATGACGGGCTATATTCTAGTCTTATATATTTGAACAAGTGTTTATGAAGTAACTATGAAGCTTAGAAAGAATAATTTCAGAAGCAGACTAACAGATGAACATTTAGCATCATCCCTAAAAATCAGCACATCTTACTACGAACCTCAATATAAGGAACTTTTAAAAATGAAATAGCAATTTCATTCACCCCATTAACATATTTAAATCGTAATATTTATATTGTATTCAAAATTTTAAAATAATTTATCTTGGACAGCCAAACGTTTTTTTTCGATTTTAGGTCCGCGACCAAAAAAATTTGCCCATCCCTGGTTTAAGACATAATTGATAAACGAAACCAATTTTAATGTTACTATAATTACTGTCAACAATATTATATTTTTACTAAAGTTTATTACCTTCAATTTTAAATATTTTAATCACTAACAAAGATAATAACTTAGCAGTAAATGCAAATGAAGCATAAAGAGGCTTGAAGCGTAGCATAAAATCATTGAACATACAGCTGTCATATAGCAGTTTTTCAATCTCTTATCTGACCCTAATACAGAGTACATTTCTTTTTGGATTCGGCTCACAGAGTTAAGTATCTATACATTTGCTCAACTAATTTTCTTATAAGCCACTTCGTTCCCTTGCATTAATAATTCAGCTAAATCCTGAATGTGAAACAAATGTTTGCTTAAATCTTTTTTATAATTTAACCTAATTTAGATTGGTTTTGATTTTACTGTTATATTCTAGCACAATAATTTTACTTTTTTGGTATAGAGATCACATTTGATTTTACGAATGTTTAAAATGGTTTAACTTAAGTTTTAAATTGAACAAAAATAGGCATTTAACTTTCATTTGGATTATTCATAAAACATATTAGTTTACTAAATGTTAAATTTTAGCTCAAGACAAATATTTAATATTTTTAAGTTGGTTCCTTTAATTTAAATTTTATATTAAGCACATATAGTTAATATTATTTTAGAAAATAAGTAAGTGATCTAAAATCGAAATACATTATGGATTTTATAGTTTTCATTATTCAATTACATAGTTTTTTAAAATAAAATTCATTGGTTTTGATTTCACTGTTATATTCTAGCACAATAGTTTTACCTTTTTTTTGTATAGAGATGACAACTGTTTTTCAGAATATTTAATGGTTTAACTTATGAGGTATATTGAACATAAATAGACATTTAACTTTCATTTGGGTAATTCATAAACCATATTAGTTTACTAAATGTTAAATTTTAGTTTAAGACAAATATTTAATAATTTTTCATTGGTTCCTTTAATTTAAATTTTATATTAAGCATATACAGTAAATCTTATTTTAGAATATATGTAAGTAATCCCGAATCCAAATACATTATCGATTTTATGGTTTCAATTTTTCAATTATATAATTTATTAAAATAAAATTCATTTGTTATATTAGTTGAAAACTATTAATTAAAATAATTAATTATATTTATTTGTATTGTAAAAAATGTATAAAGGATTTATTTCACTGTTCAAAGCAGTATATCAAGTTTTGTAATTAATTAAATATAAAAACATATCCGATTGCAATACTTAAATATTTTAGATAAAGTTCTAGTTTTTCAGAGAAAAGATTAAAAACATAAAGTATCGAAGAAAATAATTTCGGCTTAATAAAAATAAAAATCAGGTTAATTTAAATTAAAAGAAGAATTTATTTCACAAAATTTTGTGTTTTTTTAATATTCTAAAATATTTATCAGGATTAAGTTATTATAAAAGTTTTATCAGAATTATGGTATTTCAAAGTAATAAACTAGTACGTTACTCTGAAATATAAAATAAAAAGTTTTTGTGCTAAAACAAAAGTAAATGAAAATGTAAATATTCCAAAAAATATTTATTTTTATGTTTGTGAATAATAAAATAGTATTTTATCTTAATTATTTTATTTCGTTATATATCAATATAGAAAATAAAGTAAGTAAAAAGACAGTCTTATCATGACCTTTTAATACTT
>CM063510.1:141405503-141415503 GCA_032207245.1 Pardosa pseudoannulata
TTAAAGTTAAAATTGAAAGAGAAACATGTAATTTTTTAACCACTAAAAATCAGAAACTTTTATTTATTATTGTGTATTTCTCCTCAGTAAAACTTCATATAGCATTATATGAAAATAAATAAACTTTAGTTGATATTAAAGCAGAAAAACCTTCTTTTATAACCATATCAAAATCAAAAATGTTCACTAGTTAAGATTACCATTTATTGGTCCTTAGTACTACTACTAATAACATTCTGCTAAATAGAATTGTACCTGAGTGTCGTTGTTGATTTATGCCACTTGGTCACACCAAGCAAGATTGAGCGGTTACTACTCGTATTAAGGCAAAGGAGTGCGATTTTCTTTTTTAACATGCACCACAAAGGGGAAAGTACGACTTATGCTCAAGTGGGTCATCGTATTTTTGAATCAGGGATCAAGCAGAAGACCCATAGGCTTGGCCTTCCCTTCCCAGATACATTGATTGAGAACTTAAAGGACATTGTGACCACGAACATATTTTACGTGCCCCAGACATCTTTCATGAACACTATGGATCTTGGGCCAGCTGGGGTATAATTATCCAGTTACGAGAGCGTTGTCGTTGCCAACTGAGCTACCGCGGCTCCGTACTTGAGTCTTGCAGAATTAAGTGTTACCATTTACATCGATTAAAGATTATAAAACAGAATTAAAACTGCCCAGTAGGTCCAAACGTCATCATGGTCGAAGCTTCCATAATTATGATTAGCTCTTAAGGGTCATGTAGTTTCTCATATTGAATATGTTATAAAGATATTGGTGTTACTGTAGCCTGAATTAAGGGATATTACTAAAGAATTAACAATAAATAATCGTTATGATTGAAATAAAATGTATCTTTAGCTGTTGGGATTTTTAAAACTCATATTTTGATATCTGATGTTGATCGACAAAGTTAATATATTTTATATAGTAGAGCGCAGAATTAACCAGATTGTCCAACTCACCACGTAGATTGAGGACCATGTGATTTTTTCCGCCTTCCCCAAAATGAATTTTTCCATCAAAATCTTGTCTTTACTTTCTATTCAGTTTATGGTAGAGGTGAGTTATTTTTGCAAAACAAAATTATCAGTCCTTTTTTAGTGTGATCTTTTATTTTAATAAATGTATACATTGTAAGAACACAAACACAAACATGCAGAAATCAGAATATAGAACTTTCTTCTATGCCATTGAAACTATTCTGGCGTTACTGAAGTGCGGTTAAACGTAGAGCCTTTTCTTTACTTATGATATTATATCTAAGCATTAGATTTGAACAGTAATAGTAACTTCACCTGATGATAAAACATATCAAGAGAGTGAAAACGAAATGTTATTTATGTCATTGCGTTTTTCAATCATGTTCATTTTCGTGCAGGTGCACATAGATATATACACTATAAATGTCCACACATAACTCCAATATTAATGAAAATCTCGAAATTTATTTTTTTGCTTACAGTAATTTCTTTATATTTCGTATATAAGAAAAGTAAAAGAGGGTCCCAACTTTCCAACTAATGAAAAAAATCTCATTTGATTTTAGACAGATTAGACAAAACTGTCTATAGGGCAAACAAGTTGGGGAAACGATGAAAGTCTAAGAGACAAAATAGTAGAAAGAGATAGGTGAAAAGGGGAAATGCTTCTTAGATGAAGAGGGAGAAAATATATGAATTTACAAAGGATAAGTAATGAAAGGAACGTAGCTTTTCAGAATACACTCCAGCGATAAAGAAACGGATAATAAAAAGCCACATTTTAAGTACAGTTAGGAAAAGGGAGCATTGAGTGATATGTGAAAAAATAAAGAAAATTTTGTCTGACTAAAAATGAGAAAGCTGTTTTTACATGAATACTTTATATTTCCTTATAGTACTGGAATAGAGTCCAAGTATGAAAATAGTGCAAGAAAAGGTTCCAAGTAGGAAAGATTGTATTGTAAAGACAGTTCTACTGTAAAAGATTCATTCATTTTTAGACAAGTATGTATTCAAAAACGTTGCACAAACAAATATGAACAGAAATTATGAAAGATTCAAACTGTCTATTTTACAAATTGATGAATATAGTTTAAATTGATTGTACAGTTTTCTTTCAACGTTAACGATCAATTGTGGCAAAGCAATAATGTCTTAGTTAAATGAGCAATACTCGTTTTTAGACCAGTATATATTCAAAAACGTTACGCAGACACATATGAACAGAAAGTATGAAAGATTCAAACTGTCTATATTATAAATTGAGGAATATGGTTTCAACTGAGTGTATAGTTTCCTTCAACGTTAACGATCAATTGTTGCAACGCAATAATGTCTCAGTTAAATGTGCAGTACTCATTTTTAGACCAGTATATATTCAAAAACATTACGCAGACAAATATGAACAGAAACTATGAACGCCTCAAACTGTTTATTTTACAAATTGATGAATATAGGTTGAATTGAGTATATAGTTTCCTTTAACGTTAACGATCAATTGTGGCAAAGCAATACTGGCTTGCAGATTTAATTTTTTTTGTGTTTAAATGCTAATAATTATTTTTCAAAAATTTGTTTTTAGATTATTTATATATTTTTTCTGGTTAAATTTACTGTACTTTTTTTTATCACAGTATGAAAATTTTAAGCTCTTAAAATTTCACCTTAAAATTTTTTAAACTTCAGAGAGCCTTCTGTATCTCAACAGCTTTGAAATTATTTCTTTATTATTTCGGAGAATATGTCTGGTATGTGTTAAGCACTCTCACTTCTTTTCTCTAGAGAATGAATGTAGCAGATTCTAGAAATATTATGGTATGTAACTAATTATAAGAATGCATTTTGAAAACTTAATTATGAGGGGCTCATTAATAATTTTTTAATATGAAGCTATAAAAAGTAAATAAGATTGCATTTTTTATTTAGCGAAAATTTTATATTTTAAAATATTCAGCAAAACAAATTACTATATTGATGTATAAAAGATGTACTCTATAAAGATGTATACGTAAAATAAAGAATAAGAATATAATAAAATGTATTTATAAACACCATATTTAAAAATCTTAATCAAATTTAATATTAAATTTTGTACGTTTAATTAATCTGAGAGACATTATTCTTATTTGAATTGTTCACCTCTTAAATACCACTATCTTTTTTTATTTTATTGTACTCTTGTTAATGGTAAAACATTTCTAAAAACTATTAGAAAATTATTTAATTTAAAGGTTTCAGTATTTTTTCAGTCCACATAAATAATGTTTTTAATTTGAAGTCTAATGTACACTTATAATATATAGAAATATAAGATATTTCTCTCTCAGTTTGTTAACTGAACATTTTATAGCTTGTTAAAAACCATATTTTACTTCCATATTGAACTCTGAATGTTTAATGAATCTCAAAGGCTTATATTCTATATTTTTATTAAAATTCTTCAACGCTCACTTAATTTGTCATATTTTTATTTCAATATAACGCAGAGTTAATGTTGAAAGGAAATTGGAAACTAATAGAAATTTATTTTAAAAGATTTACTTTAAAAGTTTCAGCATTCTTTTAGTCCATGTAATTAGTTTCTATAACTGTAAAATTGTGTAAATAATGAATTCCTAATGATATTTCTTTCTGAACTGATAACTTTACAATTTTTTAAATCACATTGAAATTTAATGTTTAATTCTAAAAGTTTAATGAATTTGAGAGACTAAAATTCTTAATTAGAATTACATCTCACTTGACATGCCATATTGTTATTTTAATATACTTAATACTGAAAATCATTAGGGAATTCATCAAAAAGATTTACATTGAAAGTCTGAGTATTCTTTCCACTCATGTAATTAATTTCTTTAAGGTCTAGTTAATGAAACCTTAAAGATATTTCTTTCTTAATTTCAATATCTTAGCTGATAGTTTTACAAAATTTTAAAATCATATTTAAATTCAATATTGAATTCTAAAAGTTTAATAAATCTGAGAGATAAAAATTCCTAATTAGATTTTTCACCTCTCTCTTAACATTTAATGTTCTTATTTTAATGTATTCTATATTGAAACAAAACTGAAAAACATTAGACAATTATTTGAAAAGATTTACTTTAAAAGTTTGAGCATTATTTCAAATCAAGTAATTATTTTCTTTAAGGAATAATAAGGGAATTCTTAAAGGTATTTTTTTTCTCAATTTCAAATTTAAATTTTTCTCATCATAGTATTGTGATCGCTGTTAAACATATATGCGGTGAATGTAGTAAAATAAAAGATAATTGTCTATTGAATTAACCCCTTCCGGTATGATTTAATAATGAAAAACTGTGCATGAAATAACCATTTAATTTTTATTTAAAAAACTTGTTTCATTTTACAACTCTTACATACTCTTAATTAAAATCCACTTTTTATATAGTGTTAAATAATATCAGAAACAGTAAAATTAAGAAAATATCAAAGCAAAACATTAATAAGGTATACAGATAATAGTCTTCAAGCTAGTGGTACTTTTCAAAACAAAGTGCCAAGGAATTCTTAATTGTTTACACCGCCAAGTAGTCTCACTTTTAATTTTATTCTTGTAACAAACACGGCGTTTCTTAGTAGGTTTTCTTTTATTCTCACTCATTAATTTGGCAATGGCTCGTACCAAGAAATTCTGAGTAAACAATATGCAATAGTAACTTGTGATTTTCACAAGTGATAAAAGTGTTGCAAATTCAGTACGCTAGAAATTTTAAACTAAATTAATTATCATATTTAACAGTAACTTTAATCGCATGACGAGTGTAACTCTTCATTGTGCGGTGTGGAATGAAAAACTAATGACGAGCTAGACTCGTCATTTTACCGGAAGGGGTTAAGGTGCATTTTTATGAAATTCATGTAAAACTTTTTTATCCGAGGTGTATAAGATATTACTCTGTCTTGTTTGTGCGTGATATAAACTTCTTATCACATTGCTATATTTGGTTTTTACAGGAATGTTTAAAAGTTTTATTCGCAGCATTTTTGATAAAATTAAAGGGGATAGTTGACTCTAAAAAATTTCTCCAATATTTCTCATTTAAATCTAAAATTTTCAATAAATTTAAGCCAGAGCTCTATTTTTTCAAATATTATATACTAATTCCGTTTAATTTAAATTTCACTTTTTTTTAAATTTGAAAATGCTCCTTGAAACACAATTTAGGATATTTACTTTCAATTACTGCATTACAGCACTTCTAAATATTCACTAGAAGAAAAAGAAATTAACTTTATAATCCAAGAGAAGTTATTTTTCATAAATGTTTCATTCCAAGATTAACCTTTACCTTAATTTCAACTTGTCATACAATTTGGTATCAGTTAAAGATTCTGAATTTGCTCAGATTCTAAAATGGATATACATTTTTATTCTAATAAAAGCGTTTACTCAAAGTATTAATCTTCTTAAAAAATGTGACACAAGGACCTAATGTGAAACTTCAGTAATTATAAAAAATGAAAATTTTATTGCGAGAAAGGATTTTTTTTATTTAAGTTTATTTTTTAATCTTATCTGTAATACTTACCCAAGAGAAACTTAATAAGTCAGATTATTGTTAATAAAATAATAATATTTATATATTGTTATTAATATTAATATTATAATTAATTAATATTTTTATTATATTCAATGCATTTTTAGCATTATTGGAATGAATGTTGTAGAAAAATTAACTACAGTCCATGTCCCCTTAAAAGGATAAATGATATTAAAATTTTTCCATGGACTACAGTGGATTAAGAATGAATTTAGAATTCACACAATGATTAAAATTTCAATATTATTTTTGATCATGTAAAAAAATCCAGACTATTAAGTAATAGCAAATTTTTCTAAGAATAAGTGTCTTCAAAATAGGCAGGAATTGTTTAAAAATTTATCAAGGTTTTATTAAGAAAACACCCTCAGATACACACAAAGCTCGTTTGTTATTAAGATGCAAACTGTATTATATTTAACAAAGGATTAATTGATTAATGTCAGGCAGCGTTGTGTTGCAAAACGAGTCTGAATTTACTTACAAATCTCAAATAATGATTTATGTGTACACATAAATGTTAAATAATCATTCCAGCTTATTATCGTTATAAATGCTGATCAAATCAACAGGCACGTTTAAAACTACTTATTAAATCTCTGATTACAGTCAAATGAATTTATAATTACTCCGAATGGCGTCTAGGAAAATATGATGATAAATGTTGCATTTATTTGCGAGGAATATTTACGCGTACAGTTATTTATTACGTCACTGTTGTTTTCTCGAATAAGACGTCCGGTTCTTTAATACAAGGATTTACATAATTCATCATCAATTTGCATTTTTGGTTAAATGAAGTTAAAATAACTCTGACTGCAAAGTTTTAGAATCTGAATTGCATTAAACTCTCTAAATACAGCACTCGCTTAATGTTTGGTTTTGTTTGCTTTGTATCTCTACGGTCTACTTCTTTTTTTGCAAACTTTGGCTAATGAGACCAGGACCTACCTTTAAAGCCAATTACAAACGGCTACGGACATCCATGCCCCAGTAGGATTCGAACCCACGAACTCTGACACCGAACATCAGCATTCTATCCATCAAGCACTCGCTCGATGCAAGCATAACTTAAATAATCACATTTATGTAGGTTTTACAGTTTAGAAGAAAAAGAACTCTTCATTAGATAAACACAGTTTAAGAGCATATATTTTTGATATTGTATAAAACACTATAATAATTTCTTTTGAAAACTAAAGAGAGAGATAGTTGTATAAATTGATATACATTGTAGCGTACTTAGTTCTAAATGAGTTGGAAAAAGGATAGCGGAGACAGACTAATTATCTTTATTAGAGACACAAAATGTTAAAGTTATGATGAAGACACTGATTAAATTAATATGATATATACAGTGATGATCGTTGCCGGAATCAACTTCCTAATCATTCAGAGAGAAAAAGGAGGGAGGGAGGACAATCTCAGTCGCTCTCCCGACGCTATTAACCGTTGAGTTCACAGGAGACTCGATGGGTCAAAAAATCACCCTGGACCATGAATTCCGGTCTTTTTATATCTCCTTCTGGCCGCAGATTTCCCTCTCAACTGATCGGACATTTGGCTGATGATGTGGTGAGGAATCGTTTTGTTGAACTATAGCTGAACAAGCCCAGTTCCAAGGGAAATTTGCAGTAATCGGGAGAAATCTCTCAGATCTACAGGGCATCATTAATCGGTGTCTCTGGACAAACCTTTGAAGAACACGGTAGGAAAGTGTTGCTCCTTCCTTACAATGTAGAGGTTATCTGTCATGTGAGACTCTTTCTTCGGGAGGACATTGAAACTAGCATTGGAAATACTTCACCAGCATCCTAATGAATTTCTCAGACAGAATGATTGAGATGGTCCTCGATGTTAATACTCCTCTATTCAGCATCCTATTCTTCTCGACACTACGTCCTTTCAGAAGGTAGAGATGAGCTCAGTTCAAGGGATCACAAAAGGCACTTTCGCTATTTCTACTTTATACCGTTTTTCTCACGGTAGTAGATAAGACTGTATCTGGAAATATAACGAGAATTCGGTATAACATATACGCTAAAATGTGTTTTAAATGTGTACAGTCACGTATGTGTCTAAAATACACTATGAATTTTCTATTTATACAAACCCGGATGCTCGGGATAACTTCATATATGTAAATCTTATCGAAAGATTTTTATCTATAAATCTTGCTTAAAGACAGAAAATTCTTGTCTTTATTATTTATCGTGTATAACTGTGCAAGATTTTGACGACGCAGGCAAAGTCAGGTGCAAATAAACCTCTATATTCATGTATAATATAATCATATTCCATTCGCCTGATACTTCGCAACCCACAAAGCCAGTGAGATGTTAAGTTTCAAGAACATGTAAAGGTGTTTCCAATATTGAAGTACAAAAATGTATCGATAGATAAAAAGAACTTTGTATTTCTATTAAAGTAGTTGGTTTGATGCATCTTTCATTATACCTACCTATAGACTTGAGAGCAGGATTGATTCAAATTTATTTCTATGTTGGTGCGAAAATCACAACACACAGTATGGACAATTAAGCACATACTGTGTTGCATTTTATCTTCAGATCAATTGCTCCTTGTTAAAACATGCATTAGCCTGCATATATTTTACTCGCAGAAAAAAATATCTCTCACGTAATATCTTACATTGACCGGTGTTAATATATGTTATATTGTCATATCACGTGATAGGTGAAAGAGTTATAATATAGACAAGGCTCATTTGGCATTATCAAAGAATTGTTTCCAAATGTTTTATGACTGTAAATAGCGTGGACTTGTATATAAACACCAACCACTAATAGAAATAGAAAAACACCTTAAGTACGTATAAACAATTATATATATTTTTATTAGCCCGTGATTTCATATTCAATGAATTTGTGTTCTAATAAGATTGCTAGAATATTGCTGATAGTACTTTAATTGTACTATAAAATTTAATCGAGAAATAAATTTTAAGTTAGTATAAATTGTATAATTGAGCTATGATTCGTAGCCTGTACAAAAGAGAATTAATACAGGAATTCCTTAATATCATCTAAGAAAGTATTGGAAAAGATATTTAAATAATGTAATGAATATTTAAAAAATAATTAATAAGAAGTGAATTATAATGAAATATATGAGGGAATGATCTCATAGTGCTAAAAATGTTACTTTTTGTTAAATTATGACGTCCTAATTAGACAAATTTATTACTTGTGTTTCAGAAGGGGAAATAATATATATAATTTAATATATTTAATGTTAATATATTTAATATATTTAATGTTAACAATATTTTTGCCATGTCGTGAAGTATAAGAATATCAAGTTGAAATAAACCAAATAGTTTAGGATGAGATGTGTAATATATATACATACACAGTCATAAACATGCAATGAGTATCATTTATAAGATTTAATTATTTAAAGTATGAAATTACTCTAATTTACACTCATATAAATAGCTTCATGCCTATGGATGTGGTTGAAAATGTAATTAAAACAAAATTTTAGTCGAAGTTACGATTAATTACTTTTCTGGAGCGAAAAATCCTTAATTTGAAATACATAGGCTAATTAATAGTTCGAAGGGCTAATGACATGCTACTATACAAAAGTTTATGTTTAATATATAGGATAGATCATTTTTATGTGAAGTATTACTCCAGTATTCAAATCATGAAATATTGTCACAACTATTCATGCCTATCCCTAACTATATAACTTCCCTAAAGTTTAATAGCTTCTGTATTAAAATTTTACTCAAAGGCAGGAAATATATTTCACGACCCTATCTTGCTTAATTCTGAATGAGCCACTACGAAGTTAGGAGCTTTATTTAATGTATTTCCCTTTGTTCCAGATATCGAAATCCTTAATTATCTCAAAACCACGAATACAAAACTTTTATCTCAGAAAGCTTACTAAAATTCTTCATTAGTTTGAGAGATATTTTATAAATTATTACAAATAATACCGATAAGAAAATATGGCACGTCCTAATTAACTTGGAATACACAACTCATAAATCAACGAGATTATGAAAGGTAAATGACTTCATGAGCTAAAAGTGCACCTATTCACAACAATATTTCATTGGACTAAGTAACATTAACTGCACGAGAGCAGCATTGAAATGTGCGAAGTGGCGAGATTATTATTTAATTTTTCTGAAATTTTGTGAAGGAGAGCACAGTAATGAAGCTAGAGCAAAAATATTTTAGTAAGTAATAGTCATATTTCTGAAATTTACACAAGGAGAGGTGAAATAAAATGTTTAAAAAATATAATCCGATGCCCTATTTCTTGGTGTGTATTAAAGTTAAAATATAATTTGAATCCTATAATACTATTACATTCGATGCATTTTTTTTTAATGAAAATTATTTTACGTTTCCTACAAAGTAGTTTTAAGGAGTATCAAGACCCTTAAACCTTAATTATTTTTATTTT
>CM063510.1:141420503-141423003 GCA_032207245.1 Pardosa pseudoannulata
GATGATGTTCACTTGAAAACTGTTAACAGAGTTTTCTGTACAGATGAAAATTAAAATTTCCAGAAAAATATTCAGCAGTAGTCTCCGAAAAAGTTACATTCTTTGAAATGTTATAACTCAGTCTGTAGAGTTCCATTGTTTGCAACACCATTAGAGGAGCAATTGGAATACGTTACTTACCAGCCAAGATAAGTATCAATCTGGTGGCGTTTAGCTTGAATGTGCAAGAGAAATATACATATATTTGCATTTTCGGAGATATTTCTGTTAATAAATCAAGATACAAGGGTGAGGTTCTAGAATTGTGTGCCTATATGAACCTTTAGAGTAGGTTACAAGTCCACAGTTTGGTGTTCCACAATTTACCTTATCATCGGAGATGAGGTGAGGCCTCATTGTTCTTTACTTCCAAAAGAATTTTAATTAACTTCATTTTCATTCTAACTGCTACAACTTCCATTTACTTCTTATAAAAACCTTTAGCAATTGCTTTGAATTTGAAGTTATCAGGAAATCCTCTTGTAAGATATGTTTTCTCACTGGCAGCTTGTTAACTACAAGAATACTTATTTTGGGGGCATGTCCTTACGAATATACCCATTCAAAAGGACAAGTAGTTATCATCATAATATTAAACTTTAGAATTGCTTATTTCATGCTGTTGAAACACACGTTCATTTTGTCTTTCTATGTAAAAATAGTTATTAGAATTAAACAATTCATTTCCATAGAAAATGACAGAAAATGTCTAACTAAGAAAATACAGTTCTTCGATTAAAATGTATTGTATATTATTATAAAAATAGTTATATCATATTTTTTCCAATGTAGATGCAAATATTTTTATTTATATTCAAATATGTATGTTCTTATAATAACAAAGAACAGATTATAGAAATTTTTTAATCTAGTTTTTATGCTTATATTGAACAATATAATATTTCACCAGTCTAGTGTATTTGGCTGAAACAATTATTTTTAAAAGTATTTATAGTTTTACACTTTATCTGTTTTAAGTCTACAAACAGGTAAAATTATTCCTAAATTACTTCATAGACATATTTTTCTTATTCGGCAATTAAGCTATAGCAATTTTCAGATCGGTAAAATTGGTCTCAAAATTTGTTATTTCAACCTAATTGTGGAATATATCTAACAACTAGAATAAAAGATCACTAGGATATCACTTTTTACTTATAATAAAATAAGTATTACCACAGTTAACTTGCTAGTAAACATTTCAAACATATTTTATAACAAAAGTTTTCCAAATTTATAACTTTTGAATCGCTCATAGTGCATTTCTAATCGTCATATACTTTCAAATTTTATCAATATTTTACCTTGTTTAAAACATAATAAAATTTATTTAAAATAAATGCATTTAAGATACCAGATATAATTGTTACTTTATTTATCGTTTTCGAAATAAAATAATTGTTGTATATATTGTGTACGGAAAAAATTAATATTTTAACTACCTAAAATATTTCTTACGATATTTAAATTGAATTTACGGTATAACACTATTAAGTTATAATATTTGTTCTAAAGAATAAAGCGATGTCCTGTAAATGAAAAATTCCCCAAAAAAATTTTAATTAAAAATAAATTTTTCATTTAAATTTCTTCTGAAATAATTAATTATTAATATCTTTTAAAATTAATTAGATTTTATCTCGAAATTTTAAACACTCTAAAAAAATGTTTTTGAATATTCTGTTTATGCAGAACTACACATATCTTGCTTTAGTACCTAAATTTCTGTCCTTGTTTAAAACTCCTCAAAAGACAATTTACATCTAACACACCAAAATATTTACAACTAACATAGAAATGCTTAATCAAATAAATTTTTCTTATCTAGTTTTTAGCACCCCATTCCTTAATATAAATTTCCAGTTGACTAACATATTCAATTAAAACGCTATTTATTGAAATTAATTTTATCATTACTTTAAAATTTTGGCCCTTTGAAATCCACAGAAAGTAATAATTAAAATTATTTTGAAGTTACTTTACAAATATATTTTCCTTATCCCCTACATAAAACTGTTCTGTTTATTAAATAAACATATTAAACTATTTCTTTTCTATGTGTAAGAAATATTTTTGAATCCCTCATTTAAGCCTATCTTTAATTAACATCTATTTAAAGCGATTTTTTTTATTTAAGTAACTGAGATTTTAACAATTTAAGCCAATAAACAATCAAAATTACTTTTAAATCACATTACAAATTAATATTTTCTATATCCTACATAAAAATCAATAAACATAATAAACTTTTTCTATCAAATCTGCAAAACTATACTTTAGATCTTTCATTTAATCAAAACTATACTTAACATCTAAATATATGTTCTTGTTTCAAACTCCTGAAGACAGTAATTTATGTCTAACAGACAAAAATGCAGTAAAGATGCGAACTTGAGAACTGTGATGTAGAAACAGAGAAAAACTATAATTGCAATACAAATATGTGATCAAAACATATATA
>CM063510.1:141430503-141480503 GCA_032207245.1 Pardosa pseudoannulata
TTTGGATATTAAAACTTTGGATATTAAATCTTCTAAAAATTCTCTTTTCTTTTAAATGTAAATAATCCAAGTATATCCAAATAAAGTATCTTTGAAGGTTATTTATTAAAAAAGAATTTAATAAAATGAATGAAATTTTTAAAGAAGAATGAAAAGAATTTTATTCTAATAAATACTGAAGGATTTAATAATTAATTGATAGATTCCGAGTTTAATGTAAAATTATTGTAGGGATATTTTCTGTTGACGCAAGTTTTTTACGCGTGTCTCAGATTTTTGTATGTTTTTATAATCTTTGGATATTAAAACTTTTTTTAAAAGCAAATAATCCAAGTAGATCAATTTAAATCATGTCTTATTTTTGATGGATTTAAATATTTATTAAAAAAAAGAATTTAATAAAATGAATAAAGCTTTTAAAGAAGAATGAAAAGAATATTGTCATAATAAATACTCAAAGATTTAATATAGATTATAATTAGATAGATTCTGAGTTTAATGTAGAATTATTGTAGGCATATTTTCTGTTGACACAACTGTTTTTACGCGTATCTCCTATTTTTGTATGTTTTTGTTATCTTTGGATATTAAAACTTTTTTTAAAAGCAAATAATCCAAGTAGATATATTTAAAGTATGTCTTATCTTTGAAGGTTATTTCTAATGAAAGATTTAATAGAATGTATTAAATTTTTAAAGCAGAATGAAAAGAATACTGTTATGATAAATACTTAAAGATTTAATAATTAATTGATAGATTCTGAGTCTAATGTAGAATTATTGGTGGTATATTTTCTGTTGAAGCAAGTTTTTTACGTGTATATCTGATTTTTGTATGTTTTTATTATTTTTGGATATTAATTATAAAATCAAATAATCCAAATATATCAAATTAAAGTATGACTTATTTTTGAAGGATATTTTTTATAAAAGAATTTAATAGAATGTATTACATTTTTAAAGCAGAATGAAAAGAATATTGTCATAATAAATACTTAAAGATTTAATAATTAGTTGATAGATTCTGAGTCTAATGTAGAATTATTATTGGATATCGTCTGTTGATGCAACTCGTTTTACTCGTGTCTCAGAGTTTTGTATATTTTTATTATCTTTGGATATTAAAACATTTTTTAAAAGCAAATAATTCAAGTGGATCAATTTAAAGCTTGTCTTATCTTTGAAGGTTATTTATTAAAAAAGAATTTAATAAAATGAATAAAACTTTTAAAGCAGAATGAAAAGAATACTGTCATAATAAATACTCAAAGATTTAATAATTAATTGATAGATTCTGAGTCTAATGTAGAATTATTGTTGGATATCGTCTGTTGATGCAACTCGTTTTACTCGTGTCTCAGAGTTTTGTATAATTTTATTATCTTTGGATATTAAAACATTTTTTAAAAGCAAATAATTCAAGTGGATCAATTTAAAGCTTGTCTTATCTTTGAAGGTTATTTATTAAAAAAGAATTTAATAAAATGAATAAAACTTTTAAAGCAGAATGAAAAGAATACTGTCATAATAAATACTCAAAGATTTAATAATTAATTGATAGATTCTGAGTCTAATGTAGAATTATTGTTGGATATCGTCTGTTGATGCAACTCGTTTTACTCGTGTCTCAGAGTTTTGTATATTTTTATTATCTTTGGATATTAAAACATTTTTAAAAGTAAATAATTCAAGTGGATCAATTTAAAGCTTGTCTTATCTTTGAAGGTTATTTATTAAAAAAGAATTTAATAAAATGAATAAAACTTTTAAAGCAGAATGAAAAGAATACTGTCATAATAAATACTCAAAGATTTAATAATTCTGATAGATTCTAACAGATTCTGAGTCTAATGTAGAATTATTTTTGGTATATTTTCTGTTGATGTACCACTTTTTGCAAGGATTTCAGAGTTGTAGGTTTCTTTTTATTCACTTTAATATGAAAACGTATATAAAGCAAAATAAGCCAAGCAAATAAACTAAAATATATATATTTTTACAATGGTTGCTTTTAAAAAAGGGTTTAATAACACTTTTTTATATAACCTTAGTATTATTGTAAAAGTGAAATCTAAATATAAAAATGATTCAAAATTTTATCACGAATGAGAAAAAAAAATTGTGCCATGATCAACACTCAATAAATTAATTACTAAATGCTAGATTTTGTGCCCATTTAAGAATAATTGATGGCATATCACCTGTTGACTTAACACTACACGTGATTCAGAGTTTTCAAATTGTTTTTATTATCTTTGAATATAAACACTTATTCTAAACAAATAACCCTACTAGATAAAATTAAAGTATATCTTATGCCTAAAGCTATTAAAAAAGAGTATGAAAAAATGTATTTTTATTTTGTCACCAAATGAAATAAATAGTTAAAATTAAGAGCACAAAGAATCAATAGTTATTACTTGGTTATGTGATTATTATTTAATTCACTAAAAAATAAAAAAACAACCATTTAAAAAGGTTAAATTTAAAAAGTTTTGTAAGAGCACTGTGTAAGAGTACTGTTATAGAGAAATCAAATGTATGTGGCAATTCTAATACATGCGATCTGCGCAGGTTTAGCCCTCCTCTGCCTACAGTTCTTGTGAGATCAGCATAAACAGTGACTAATTAGTTAAACTGATTTTATAAAAAAAATCAGCAAAATTATCCAATTCGAATTTTGTAACCGCAGCTGAAATTCAGCGTCGGCTGCTGGAAGTTTACGGAGAGACTGTACTGTCTTGTTAGCATGTCGTAAGATGGTGTAGAATGTTTGCGGCCAGTGGACAAATTGTCCCTCGTACATCACTGATAATCCTCCCTGAATTCCAAACCACACTCAAACCACTTAAATTTATTGTAATATTTTAAGGAGCAGGGGGACAATATATCGTTATAATGAAGGAAAAACAAGAAAAAAAAACAGTTCCCGATGATGTAACGAATTACTGAATGATAGAATTTTTACCAGGAAGAACTATTCAAACAAATCCCATGAAGCAGCAAACACCTAAACGGATATAGAGACTATGTCGAAAAATAATATCATATACGTTTTACCATTTCCCTGCATTGGTTAAATCATATAACATATGCACGTAACACTACAGGCTTTGTAAACTTATTTTTTGATCACCCCTTATATTAACATTAATTTTTTTTACAATTAATAACGTACTTCATGCATTTTTAAATGTTTTAACCATATTTTTAAATTTTTATTTTTTACAAATTTATAACATAGCCTATGCTCACTACTATATAGTTGGTAAATGTAATAGTTTGGTAAGTGTAATATGGGATTTAATTTGTACAAATCTTTTATGCATTTTGCAAAATGAAGATGTTTTGAACACTGAAGAAATTAATCATTTGATTGAAGAACAAGTTCATTTTTTTATATACACAATATATTTAATGTTACGAGTTATATTTAATGTTAATGTCCTAAAATATTCAAGGAGGCAAACGGGAAATTTATTCATTTTTGCATAAAATGAAATACTCCTACAACATTTTAAAATATGGTATCATTATTCTATCTTTAAATAAAAATTAGATCATTATACTAACATTGTGACTAAAGTTACAAACGTCTCACATATAAAGATATTACTAAATATTTCATAAATATTTGTTTATTTTGTCACTTAAATAAACTTTTAAGAATAGTTTCGTTGAATGATCCAAAGAAAAACATTCTTTTGTATAGCAATTTTAGAAACAATTTCATTCCTAACATAAATTCTTTTTTTATGTAGAATATAATATTTAAAATTTTGTCAATTTACTTGTAAAGCTTGATTTAACAATGATGTAGTCAATTAGTTTACATAAATATATAGTTATGTTGCATCAAAAATTAGTTATGTAAATGTATAGTTTATTATCTTCTTAACTATAAAATAATTTACAATGCAATTAATTTCTACATTCAAATAGTTACAATTAAATTATTTATTTAAACTGAATAAAAGATATATGTTTTATTTTATATTTTGCTGCATTTTGAATAGTAGTAATCGAAATTGTTGATTTGCCTTATTACTATTGAAAAATAAATATTTACCAGACAATAGGCAATGTTTAAACTGTAAAGAGCTAAGACTTTTCGTAATTCCATATCATAGCTTATATAATTGGATTCTTTTTAATAAGGGAATTCAATAATTAACTTACCCGAAAGCTGATTCTATAACTTGAAAATATAAACCCTATTTTAAAGGAATCGACAAATATTCCCCTATCTCTCTCAAGCCTAAAACTTAAACATTTTTATCAACTAAAATAGTATTTTGTAACTTGAAATTATATCGTTGTTTTATTGAACTTTTTATTTTATTTATCAACTGAACATAGAGCAAACGGTTTCCAACGAAGTCAAAGTCCAAGCAATTAAGTGTGAAAATAAAATTTAAATTCATGAATTTCATCCAGAAACTTACTTATAAAAATAATTATTCCCAACAGTTCTATTCGAAAATATGAGATTGTTATCATACATTTATATTTCAACAGTAAGTTTTTTTTCAAAACAAAAAAATAATAGTAAAGTTTAGGAAATATTCAAAAAAAAAAAAAAACATTGCTTAATTTGTTACAATGTAAATTTCAGACTTTTAATTTGTTTTTTAAAATGTAGAAACGTAATAGTTAATTTTCTTACTGTGAACTTAAGCTCTAATTTTCATTAAACACGGCCACCATCTTAAGAGGAAAATAAATAATTATTTAATGGTAACATACTTAATTTAATATTTTAACTTTATTTTAAGGTTAAGTGAGACGTTCTCAAAACTTAGGCACTAAGTTTTTCAATTTTTATTTTTTTTTTAATGTAGTGGTTTTGCCTATTTAAAAAATGCACAATTTTTTCAGGAGTAAAGACTTGAATGAGTTATTTCATGGGTCAAGAATCCATTTTAATGAGGATAATACAAGGTAAACAGTCATAGTCATGTTAAAAAAATCAAGAAGTTATTTTAGTTAAGCCAATAATGTATTTTTCAGCAATAATATACATTTGAAATAAATCCATTCTTATGACAAATGTAAAATTATATATATATATATATATATATATATATATATATATATATATATATATATATATATATATATATATATATATATATATATATATATATATATATATATATATATATATATATATATATATATATATATATATATATATATATATATATATATATATATATATATATATATATATATATATATATATATATATATATATATATATATATATATATATATATATATATATATATATATATATATATACATATATATTATATATATATATATATATATATATATATATATATATATATATATATATATATATATATATATATATATATATATATATATATATATATATATATATATATATATATATATATATATATATATATATATATATATATATATATATATATATTTATATATATATATATATGTGTGTGTGTGTGTGTGTGTGTATGTATGTATGTATGTATGTATAACAGGGACGAGTGGTTAAGGCATGGAACACACATTTAATTTCATATACAAAAGCTTCTTTATTGAAATCCTTCTGTCCATGGCTATGCTATTTAGATATCCTTTATTCTCATAATTTGCCACAACAAGCGTAGAGGATGTTATCAGCCGGAATTCCTGCTCAAAACAGTCTCTTTTGGTGTTGCTACATAATCAAAATTCCTATGTCTACTTCCACGTCAGCTTTTTTACTCTGTATAGTTCCGCTCGAGGGTGTGTCTTTCTCTTATTCCGTTATCGTTAATGAGTTATAACTATTTTTAATTATAACTCGCTTAATTCTTAACCCCCATTTTTAAACCTAACACACACACACACATCTCTCTCTCTCTCTCTCTCTCTCTCTATATATATATATATATATATATATATATATATATATATATATATATATATATATATATATATATATATATATATACATACATACATACATATGCTAGTAACCTATTAAATTGCTAACATAAAATAGCAAACAAATATCTGCAGTTTTGCAGTGTCAAATGCTATATAAAAAAGCCAATGCAAAAAAATGTGTTGCAAATATACATAATAAAATATTTCCTTCCATGTTTGTGATGAAAACGTGTAGAATATATTTCCGTGAGTTAAATTACTTTTGCTTTATGTGAAACCGTATGCTTTCATACGCATAGTTCATGATGCCAAAATAAATAAAAGTAATTATAATGTAATGACCGTTATTTTTTAAATACGATATTATCGACGTCAACTGTATTCAACTTCAAATTTAACTTTCTTTTTCTAGATTTTATAATTTTCTTTTTTAATTAGAATAAATCCGATCAATGGAAAAATCATTAGGATGCTGATCTTCGATACCGGAGTGGGTTCGAGTCTCCCTATGGCATGGATGTTCATAGTTATTAAAAATCGGCCTTACGCAGTATTCTTATTAATCCTCGTATAGCAAAAAATCAGACAATCGTACTCTAAATCGTGCGCTAAAATGAAATCAAAAACTCTGTGTTGGAATCCAGAATATTATACTTTTGCCTCGGAGTTTCGTTTTAAAAAATCTTAAACAGCAGAAACAATATTTAGATTTTAACAAGATTTATCTATGCAGATCAAGATAATGCTAATAAAGATGGTATATAATTATTAGCATTATTAAAATAGATAAGAAATGAATGAAAGTCAACTTAAAGTATTAATACATTCGTTCGTTGCACTCTTAACAGCAGAAAAATAAACGGTCGGCAGCTGTTTTTGTTTCCAAAACTCATTTCGCTCCTATCCAGGAATACTCTACCTTGGCTGGATTAAATTCGGCAACAGTCGGCAAGCGTTTAAAGAATTCCCCATTATTCTTTATTCTCTTTATTTGTAAAAAGCGAATGCTCTTCAAAGAGATTAGAAAATCATTTAGATTTGCGGCTTTTGCCCTGTTATGTGGCTAAATAGATACTTGAGTATTTTCTAATTCACTTAAGGCGGATGTATCACGCAAAAAGTAAATGTTTAGGGTTTAAACGCTAAAGTTAACAGCTACAAAGAAAACTGAAGCATGTGCTGCAAATAAACGAAAAAAAGTTTATAACAGAAGGAGAGTGCGTAATTTATGGAATTTTGGATAAGCAGGGGAGAAAATTAAGAAGGATAAATGGAAATGACTCAGCTGAAAGAAAATTGCGTAAGACTAGTAACTAACACACAAATGATATTTAAGGGTGACTTAATGGACAGTGTCACGGAATTCAGCTTCATCTCCTTTGGGGTTACAAGTTCAAGCTAATATTATTGCAAAGTAAAATATAAATGACTTTTCTTCGGTTCTCATGGTCGTTAAAGATTTTTAAGATAAGACAACGATATTTTTTTATTTAAAAATGCCTATCTGAGGTCAACTATAAATGATGAGGCTAAGTTATACGGTTAGAAAATCACTCTTAAGTTCTTAAGTTTTTTATTTTCCCACGTACAATAGACGTGCTAGTAAACTAGATATGACATTATAGCTTAGTGTTGATAGGCAAAAATGCAATGCATCTGCATATGAAAAATATGCAGATGCAATAAGAGTCGTTAAATGTATCTCGTGTGTAAATAAATTTAAATGAACTTTGCGTAATCATTGTAATAAATTGGTAAAAATGAATGATATTAACGAAGTTTTATCTCTTATTACAATTTTGACAATTTTCCATTCAAATATTCATTAAAAATATAATTCTTGCTACAGATTTATTTTCTCTTTTGTTTGCATTTACTGTTCTTTCACACTATTATTGTGCATAATTGGTAAGCTTAATCCAAAACTATACGCTTCAAAACTTTTAATCGTTTGATATTTTTTTTAATTTACCTATTAAAATATTATTCAATTCAGGAAATGTTTTGCTGAACAAAATGTTATAGCAAGACAGTTGTGGTATTATTGTAATTAACAATATAGACAGTGTTTTTTTACCCTAGGCAATTAATAATATAGAACAGAATTCTCCATCGCAAAATAAATTTGGTTTGTTTTGAGTACTACAGTCTACTTTTTGCAACACGAGGGCTAATTAGACCGGGACCTACGATTTAAAGCCGATTACGAACGGCTACGGACATTCATGCTACAGTGGGATTCGAACCAAAGAACTCCGGTACCGAAGGCCAGCACCCTAATCAATCTACTACCGTTCGGCAAAATAAATTGAATATCGTAAAATATGCTATTAGCGAGCCTACAATTCTTACTCAATGTTAAAGGCTAAAATATGTCAATGGCTTATTTTTTCTGTTATTGAAACAAAAGAGATAAAAGGACTTCATAAAAATGACTCAAACCTAAAATATAATTATTTAAGTAAATATGAAAAGGAAGTTTAAAATTTTTAGTATATTTAGGAAGAAACATATTAAGGATAAATATATTTACATATTCCATTAACATATTTTGAATTTACATTCTAAAGAATTCAAAATTTCTTCAAATTCAAATAATTTATTTTTCCACTTCTCTGTGGTTGCTGGTTTTGTCTTCTGCTTTTGTGCTGTATTTTAATAATTTGATCACTTATTCTTAAATTTTAACTTGTTTTACCTACTGGTGTTCTTTTCGAACGTTTCCTTTTCCTTCATCCATGTGCTGACTTATGCTCTTGTTCGGCGCAGTATGTCTTTAGTCGATTCTTTGTCGCAGTATGTCTTTAGTCATGAAATCTTATAACCAACCAACCAACCAACGTTCTAAACATTCTTGTTTCTCATATCTTACAGAAGAATGTAAAATCCTTTAAAATTCAAGAATAGTTAAATAATCAAGTACAATATTTTTCCCCCGTTCTCTTAAAAAGTCTAAGACCAATACAAGAATACAAGTTTACAATACAAGAAATAGTAATGTAAAATAGAAATAACAATAAATGAAAAAAAATTATAATAATAACAGTTTTTATTTAAATTTATAACTTGCACACCAATTAGATAAAAGAAGGCAGGGGAGAGGGTGCTACGTGACCCTGGGCTTAAAATAGGTTGGTATATTCGTTCTATCGTTGAGTATACTTGACCAATTATCTTTTATCAGACAAGCGACTGAATCTATCTTTAAAGGGCACTTCGTTTTTAGGCTCCTATGTTTTCAAATGATTTTGGCTGAAGGAGATTTGCTATTTGAAACTAATAAAGTCTGAAAAATTTTGCCTCCAGAAACTATTAATAAAATAGAAGGCTGTCAATCTGGTTTTAAAAGTGTAAATTATAACTTCAAGATTTCCTATAATGAAAAAGTATTTATTATATATACATAAAAAACAGTAAAATTTTTCTATTTCATATCATAAAATATTAAATATATATTTCATTTTAAAAACAAACATTTGGGACAGTAACCTGATTTTCTGACAAATTTCATACGACCAAATTTGTAGATCTCAACCGTATTAGTAATATTGATATTCATTTCAATTCTAATAATTATGTTTCCAGATATAATAAAACTACTTTTGATTCCCATACTTAATTGTATTCTACAGTTTAATAAACAAGGCCGTATTAGTAATATTGATATTTATTTTAATTCTAATAATTATAATTCAAAATATAAAACTACTTTTGTTTCCCATACTTAATTGTATTCTACAGTTTAATAAACAAGAAACATTGTGTTCTATCGAATTTCACCCAGCTCAACATCCGTTGATTCCCAAAGTAAACATAGCGCGTTTGAAGTTGAAAAGGTCTTATTATAATAACCTATTTTTTTATTCAGTTCAAAATTTTAAAAAGTCTGATCTCTTTAGAATAAAGTGTTTTCTAGATTATTAATAAGGATCAAACTAGAAGAAATTTTTTTTGGTTTTGTCATATGATGAAATACATTTTTAAAAACCCAAAATATGAACACCAAATAGATATAAATGAAATTCACTCAACTTTAAAATAACTTTTGAAATATATAAATTAGAAAATAATTTTTCATACCAAATAAAAGCTAATTGTAGTTTACATCATGTGAATCTTAATTTATTATATTATATATATATATATATATATATATATATAATAGTATAAGAAATATTAATTTTTTTTAAATTTTCAATGTATAAGTAGTTTTTAATTTCTTTTAATTTCTAAAATATCGGAAACTTTTAAAGTTTTAGATTTATGGGATAAAAAATTTGGATTGAGGAAAGAAATGAAACCAAAATTTCCTATAAAAGATATTACGATTCAACTTTACAACACACTAACTAGGCCAGTAGTTTTTATATGGTAGCGAGTGTTGGACAGTAAATACAGCAGACAAAAAAAAATTTTTTTTGATATTTGAAAAATATTATGAGAAGAATTTATGGAGCTGTAAAAGAAAAAAAAATTTGGAAAATAAGAAATTATATTGTAATGCTATAAAATTAAAGAGAATATAATATAGTTTATGATAATTAAAATCTAGTTAACCTTTTTAATCCTCACAGTACTTATAAGTACCGCTTCAGTCAAACACCTATATATTCCTAATAAAGCCGTTTTTCCTGACGGTACTCACAAGGACATGAACGATGCAGTTCCTACAACAGAAAAGAAATGACAGCACCAATCAGGAATCCTTTTTATTCGCATAGTAGGGATTTTATATTTGGCGTGCTGCATTCAAAGGTGTCACTTTGTGGTTGATACATATGTTGTTCAATTGAGTAAATTCAGTGGTTTATTACCAGTTATTAGGTAATATTATTTTTTAGAGACTTCTATACTTCGCAGGTAAGAATTTCATTTGTTTTATTCATAATTTAATGTTTTATTTTCTATCGTCGAGTCAAAAATATATGTTGGTACTAGAAAGTACCAGCTGCAAAGTTAACTTCTAAAATACTGTAAAAATTAATTTTCTATTTTCTATGATTATTCTCTATTAAAACTTATCTAATGATGCAAAAATGCAGTAAGAAATTTGATGGTAATCTAATTCAGGATATAAAGGGTTAAAGTAAGTTAAATTTATTAAAGTTCCACATGATATAAGATGGCAGGACCACATACAGTGCAAAATACTGTAAAAAATTCATTGTATGAAGAACCCAATGAAAAAAGAAAGAGTGGTAGACCCAGAAGAAGATTACTTGACAGCGAGGACCGATGACTTAAAAGCATTGCTGTCAATCACTAGAGGACAATGGCATTGGATACATCTAGATTGTTTAAACTAACCGAGGCAGCCTTGGCCATTAATCAACTGCAAACTTTAATAAAAAGAAAATAAAGAAGAAAAAGTGTAGTGAGCTTCAACTTGATAGAGAAATTTAGTTTCTAATACACATATTTCAAGTGTTGGATGTAACTGAATTTATGTATATTTTTTATTATTGTGTAGATTTTTTAATATTATTTTATTATGTATACACTTGAATTTATAAAGATAAATAACATTTTAAAAATTAAAGCATTAATAAACAATTTGAAAAAAAATCATTTAAAGGTAGCAAAATATTTTATTTTATGATGAATTGAATAAAAACTGTTATGCTGAAAATTTTAAGTATCGAGAGGTATTATATCCCCATAAATCTGTGAATTTTTCATCATCAGACTGAACTTAATGTTTTAGACTGCTATGCAATAAGAAGAAGAATTGTAGTGAGCTTAAACTTGATGTGAAAATTTAGTTTCTAATACACATATTTCAAAATGTTGTGGGTAACTGAATTTATGTATATTTTTTATTTTTGTGTATATTTTTATATTATGTTAATAAATGTGCACTTTAATTGATAAAACTAAATGACATTTTAAAAATAAAGAATTAATAAACAATTTGAACAAATCATTTTATAGGTAGCAAAATATTTTATTTTATGATGAATCAAATAAAAATTGTTATGCTGAAAATTTTAAGAATCTAAAGGTATTATGTCCACTGAAAGCTGTGAATTTTCCATCATCAGATTGAACTTAATGCTTTAAACTGCTATGTAAAAAGAAGAAATAGTGAGCTTAAACTTGATAGGAAAATTTAGTTTCTAATACACATATTTCAAAATTTTGTAGGTAACTGAATTTACACATATTTCAAAATTTTGTAGGTAACTGAATTTATATAAAAAATATTATTTTTGTGTGTATTTTTCATATTATTTTAATAAATGTGCACTTTAATTGATTAAACTAAATAACATTTTAAAAGTTAAATCATTACTAAACAATTTGAAAAAAAAATCATCTATAGGTAGCAAAATATTTTATTTTATGATGAATCGAATAAAAGCTGTTATGCTGAAAATTTTAAGAATCGAAATTTATTATATCCCCTTAAATCTGTGAATTTTTCATCATAAGATTGAACTTAATATTTTAAACTGCTATGTAAATGCGACTGAATACTAAGTAACTCGGGACAATAGAGTTAGCAGCGATAAAAAAGTTTAATCTTGAAACGACATTGACGAACACATTCGAAACTTTTACTTCTAACACTATACTTCGAAATACATTAGAAGCTTATTTTGTTTCAGTTCTAAGTCATTTCAAAAATTACATCAATACAGAAGTTATTACATTGTAAAATCTTTTTCTCCCTTGTCGAATGAAAACCTCTTTTCATGAATACAATCGATATTCCTCCATCAAATTACTTTTGTCTTTTTCCTTACGTATTTTTACTGCTTTGATGCATGTCGAATGTACTGAAATGTTTTTGTTCTATATTTTATTTTTTGATACTTTTGTCTAGAGTGATGCTCTATTCTCTGGGAACAATTTGGAAGCTAAAACAAAACATTACGTGACGAATCCGTATTTTCGTACCTAACTGAATACAAAATTTCATCTTTACCGTGTTAGTAATTGTACGTTTCAGACTTTATAAACAACAATTTATAGCAATTTTTTTTCTTAGTTTTTTCCCCTTTCAAAAGCTGATCTAAGAGTTTGCCAAATGTTTCTTGCTCACGATAGGTTAATAAATTGATGTACAGGTTTGTGTTTGCCATTCATAAAAACGGATTCTTCAAGAGGTTAGACTAAATTGAAAATTTAATGATAAGCCATTAAGAAATGCTAATGTGCAAAAAAAAAAAAAAAAGTCCCGACTAAACGCAAATATTATTTACTGGGCAAAAGCTTGTAGATTTAAAGTTATTCTCATTTTTTTTTTTATCAATTATCCTACATGCAATGGTTTTAGCCGTCGACATGCAAGCCATATTTTCTTGTTATTTATTGGTAAATAAACTAAGACAGTAGCAATAAATCGAAAAGTGATTTGTAACGGAGGATTTCAAACGTATTTTGCTCTGTTATATGAAAGTAGTGTTAATTATAACATTCTGCAACATTAATATTAATTTACAAAAGTGTATATTAAATCATCTTATGTAATTTGATATTAAGTAATGTCTACGCTTGTTTTAATATCTGTTATCTTTTTTTTACATTCGAAAAATGTGTCCATGTAATGAACACAAAAAATCCCCTTTAAAGTTAATTTTAGTTTAATATATAAATAACACAATATAACAGTTAGACCACTTAGAATTTCATTAGAAATTAATCTACGTAGACATATTTATGTTGTTGATGCCACTTGGTCAAACCAAGCACTATTGATCCATACGCTACTCGTATTAAGGCAAAGGGGAAGCCTTTCGTTTCTAACGAGCACCTCAAGGGTGAAAGTGTCACTTTTGATCAAATGGGTCCTCGTTATTTTGAAGCAGAGACCAAGCTGAAGAACCATAGGCTTGGCCGGTCACCGTCAGAGGTACTGACTGAGAACTTGGAGAATGTTGTGACCACGACCAAAATTTACGTGTTCCAGCCACCTTTAACGAACACGGAGGATCTTAGGCCGGTGTGATGAGGTCAGATTTAGGCCGGTGTGACGAGGACTACACGACAGCCGGCTTGTGCTCCAAACACGTAACCGTCCAGTTACGAGAGCGTTGGCTTTACCCACTGAGGTACCGCAGCTCATTGATGACATGAGGTGATCAGCTATCATTTTAAATATCATATGATGCCATTTATGAAAAAGAAAAAACTTCATGAAAAAAGATTTATTTGGTATTACAGGTAAATTAAGTTCTGTAAAATGGCTCAGGCTTCGAACCCGCAATCTTTTAGTTGCGAGAGTTAGGCTATTATTATATAGGGGATACTCGATTCGAGTATCCCCTATCTAATAATAGTCTAAGTTATTTGTCCGTCTGTCCTCGAATTTATGAAGCGGTTGTACCTGGAACGGATTGTGGCATCCACATTCCATTTTTAATGAGTTAAGGTTGGCAACATTTGAAAACCATTCCTTACCCCCTTTTCTAGCATTTTATGCCATTTTATCAATCCCTATTTTCCCTGGCTAGGAACAGGTGATTAAATTTATCAATTTGTTACATAATAAATAGATAAAAATAACATTTTTTCAAGCATTATGACGTCATTCTTTAAACCATATCATTTAGTCATTCCTTATTTTCAATTATTTAAATATCGTCTGCATTATTCTCATACGTTTTATTACTGAACTTAGATTATGTCAATAATTTTCTTTTATATTTGGCTTAAATAATAGATAAATTTTATCACCAGTATTAGCAACAAATTGTATCTTCCTCCGGGATGTACTGAAATTGATAGTTTCATTCCTGTACTTCCATTAATTGATGTGGAAAAAAATGGAAAGAACTTAACGATCATTTCGACGTAACTAATAAAACTTTGAATTATCTTTCTAACGAGATTTCAACGAGATTCTAAACTACATTCACAGTATCGGGAGACCTAAGACGTGTATGAAGGTAAACAAATTATTATTGAGTCTGTACCAGATTCTCAGCCAAAAAACAAACCATTTTTTTATCTGCCTTATAGGGCCTACTAACTATATCTGCCTTATTATGCCTACTTCACAATTCTGGAAAATTAAAACTTTTACTGATCAAGTCATATGACGGACTATATGCTAGTATTGCATATTTGTGTCGCTAGTATTCAAGAACAAAATAGTATAGACAATTTATAGATTATTTTTGCTTTATATTTGGCGTTACACTTCTTCTGCTTTATATTAAATAATTATATTAAATTATATTTATATTAATTTATATTTAATTACTTTATATTAAATTACTTTATATTAAAATATAATTTTACTTTAATAATTTTACTTTATATTAAATTATATTTTCTTCTACTTTATATTAAATCAATTAAATTGCTCTTAAAATATTCCCTATTCATGAAATTTATTGAAAATAACAGTCTTTACATTACAATGCATTTAAATACTAAGAAAAATAAGAAATTGAAGATAAAATTCTGACTACTTCGTACGTGATAATATTTCACAATAATAGTGTAAAAATGTCATATAGGAAATATATATACATTTGTTACTTTTATCAAGGAACAAATACATAACAGAAGCATTTCAAATATTGTATCTAGAATAGTATGTAAAGTAATATTTAACAAAATATTATTACCTGGTTTAAACACCAAGGTGAAACCTTTTTAAATATATTCATTTTCCTTTTGAAATAAGATCCGCATAATGCTTTTAAAATTAAAATGCCTTTTTTTACTTTAAAAAATAAAGTTTTTCTCAGAGGTTATAGTCTATACAAGAAAAGAATGAACCAAATTAATGGAAAACCTATTAAGTAGTACGATCACCAATAACCCATTAATTTAGAAAATAAAATTCATAACTATTTTTAGGTCTAATATAAATTAAATTTTTATTCGTTTAAAAGTACATTTAAAATATATTGCAAAAGCGCTGTGTTATAACTATATGCAGTCTCATCCATTTAAAATTTAAATTTAACGAAAGACTCTAAGAAGATTTCACTTTTATTTTTCTGATTCAGAGTTGATAGAAGTTAGCAAATGATATCTCTAATAAGATGAATAATGCAGATTAAGTCATGTATTTTGAATATTCTAGTCTCTGTTTCAAATCTTAAAACGTATTTTAATTAGACATTTTAAATGCGATAATTAACATCTGCATTACATAATACTCTTTACAAATATATAGTTAGTTTTACTCATTATCATTTCTACTGTCCCGATAATCGGATAATATTATTTAATTCCAACTTACTATATATGAAAACATTTTGTGTAAATTTAATCAAGTAATTTTTTTTTTCCATAAGCTAAGTCGGACAGTTAGTTTTAATATAAAAAAATTAAATGACATTTTTTGAATTAAATAAAAATAATATTCCATTCAACAGGATAGTTTACAGGGTCAAACTACTATTTATGATTACCGATAGGTTAGTGTGCTGGCCTTCGGTACCGGAGTGGTTCATGGGTTGGAATCCACAGCGGCATGGAAGTTCATAGCCGTTCGGAATCGGCTTTAAGCTGTAGGTCCTGGTCTCATTTACCACCGTGTTCCAAAAATTAGACCGTAGCACTCCAAACCAAACCATACAACTATTTTTTTACTATAGTTTATATAAAAATCACGATATAATAACTCGATACTTCTAAGATAAATGAGATATATTCTAGTCTCTGTTTCAAATCTCAAAACGTATTTTACACAGACATTTTAAATGTGATAATGAACACGTGCATTAGATAATGATGTTTACAAATATGTAGTTAGTTTTACTCATTATCATTTCTACTGTCCCGATAATTGCATAACATTATTTCCTTCCGACTTACTAAAAATGAAAACATTTTGTATAATTTGAAGCAGGTAATTTTTTTTCATAAGCTAAGTCGCGCAGTTAGTTTTAATATAAAAAAATAAATGACATTTTGTGAATTAAATAAAAACTATAAAGCAAACAACAATATAGTTTACAAAGTCAAACTACTATTTTTTTACTATAGTTTACATAAAAATCACGATATAATAACTCTATACTTCTAAAATAAATGAGATATATTCTAGTCTCTGTTTCAAATCTTAAAACGTATTTTAAACAGAGATTTTAATTGTGATAATTAACATCTGCATTACACAAAGCTGTTTATAAATATATAGTTAGTTTTACTAATTATCATATCTATTGTCCCGATAATTGCATAACATTATTTCCTTCCGACTTACTAAAATTAAAATCATTGTATAATTTGAAGTAGGTGAATATTTTTCATAATGTAAGTCTCACAGATAGTTTTAATATAAAAAAAATAAATGACATTTTTTGAATTAAGTAAAAATAATATTCCGTTCAGCAACATAATTTACAGAGACAAACTCCTATTTTTTTTTTTTTAGTATAGTTACATAAATGTCATATATAATAACTGTATAGTCTAAAATAAATATATATCCTAGTCTCTGTTTCAAATCTTAAAACGTATTTTAAACAGACATTTTAAATGTGATAGTTAACATCTGCATTACATAATGTATTTACAGATATATAGTTAGTTTTACTCATTATCATTTCTACTGTCCCGATAATTGCATAATATTATTTCCTTCCGACTTACTAAAATAAAATCGTTGTATAAATTGAAGCAGGTAATTTTTTTTCATAAGCTAAGTCCCACAGTTAGTTTTAATATAAAAAATAAATGACATTTTCTGAATTAAATAAAAACAATATTCCAATCAACAACATAGTTTACAGAGTTAAACTACTATATTTGTACTGTAGTTTACATAAAAATCACGATATAACTCGATACTTCTAAAATAAATGAGATATATTCTAGTCTCTGTTTCAAATCTTAAAACGTATTTTAAACAGACATTTTAAATGTGATAACTAACATCTGCATTACATAATGCTATTTACAAATATATAGTTAGTTTTACTCATTATCATTTTTACTGTCCCAATAATTGCATAATATTATTTCCTTCCGACTTACTAAAAATAAAAACATTGTATAAATTGAAGCAGGTAATTTTTTTTCAGAAGCTAAATGGCACAGTTAGTTTTAATATAAAAAAAATAAATGACATTTTCTGAATTAAATAAAAAATAATATTCCAATCAACAACATAGTTTACATAGTCAAACTACTATTTTTTACTATAGTTTATATAAAAATCACGATATAATAACTCGAAACTTCTGAAATAAATGAGATAAGTCCTAGTCTCTGTTTCAAATCTTAAAACGTATTTTAAACAGACATTTTAAATGTGATAATTAACATCTCCATTACATAATGCTGTTTAGAAATATATAGATAGTTTTACTCATTATCATTTCTACTCTCCCGAAAACTACATAATATTATTTCCTTCCTACTTTGTAAGAATGAAAATATTTTGTATAAATTGAAGCAGATAATTTTTTAAGTTAAGTCACACACTTAGTTTTAATATAAAAAAATAAATAACATTTTCTTAAATAAATAAAAAACAATATTCCATTCAACAACATAGTTTACAAAATCAAACTACTATATTTTACTATATTTTACATAAAAATCAAGATGTAATAACTCGATACTTATAAAATAAATGAGATATATTCTAGTCTCTGTTTCAAATCTTAAAACGTATTTTAAACAGACATTTTAAATGTGATAATTAACATCTGCACTACATAATGCTATTTACAAATATGTAGTTAGTTTTACTCATTATCATTCTATTGTTTCAATAACTGCATAATTTCATTTCCTTCTTACTTAATAAAATTGAAAACATTTTGTATCGATTGAAGCAGGTAATATTTTTTCATAAGCTAAGTCCCACAGTTAGTTTAATATAAAAAATAAAGGACATTTTCTGAATTAAATAAAAACAATATTCCAATCAACAACATAGTTTACAAAGTCAAACTACTATATTTTTACTGTAGCTTACATGAAAAACACGATATAAAATTCGATACTTCTAAAATAAATGAGATATATTCTAGTCTCTGTTTAATTTTTAAAACGTATTTTAAACAGACATTTTAAATGTGATAATTAACATCTGCACTACATAATGCTATTTACAAATATATAGTTAGTTTTACTCATTATCATTTCTACTGTCCCAATAATTGCATAATATTATTTCCTTCCTATTTACTAAAAATGAAAACTTTTTATATAAATTGAAGCAGGTAATATTCCTCATAAGCTAAGTCGCACAGTTAGTTTTAATATAAAAAATAAATGACATTTTCTGAATTAAATAAAAACAATATTCCAATCAACAACATAGTTTATACAGACAAACTACTATTTTTTTACTATAGTTTACATAAAAATCACGATATACTCGATACTTCTAAAATAAATTAGATATATTTTAGACTCTTTTTCTAATCTTAAAACATATTTTAATCAGCCATTTTAAATGTGATAATTAATAACTGCATTACATAATGCTATTTAAAAATATATAGTTAGTTTTACTCAGCATCATTTCTACTGTCCCGATAATTGCATAATATTATTTCCTTCCAGCTTATTAAAAATAAAATCATTGTATAAATTGAAGCAGATAATTTTGTTCATAAGCTAAGTTGAACAGTTATTTTTAATATAAAAAAATAAATGACTTTCTGAGTTAAATAAAAAGAATATTCCAGTCAATAACATAGTTTTCAGAGTCAAACTACTATTTTTTTTTACTACAGTTTACATAAAAATCACGATATAATAACTCGATACTTCTAAAATAAATGAGATATATTCTAGTCTCTGTTTCAAATCTTAAAACGTATTTTAAACAGACATTTTAAATGTGATAATTAACACCTGCATTACATAATGCTGTTTACAAATATATAGTTAGTTTTACTCAGCATCATTTCTACTGTCCCGATAATTGCATAATATTATTTTCTTCCTACTTACTAAAAATGAAAACATTTTATATAAATTGAAGCAGGTAATTCTTTTTTCATAAGCTAAGTCGCAAAGTTAGTTTTAATATAAAAAATAAATGACATTTTCTGATTTAAATAAAAAACAGTATTCCTATCAAAAACATAGTTTACAGAGTCAAACTACTATTTTTGTACAATAGTATACATAAAAATCTCGATATAATAACTCGATACTTCTAAAATAAATTATATATATTTTAGTCTCTGTTTCAAATCTTAAAACGAATTTTAAACAGACATTTTAAATGTGATAGTTAACATATGCATTACATAATGCTATTTACAAATATATAACCAGGTTTACTCATTATCATTTCTACTGTCCCGATAATTGCATAATATTATTTCTTTTCCGACTCACTAAAAATGAAAACATATTGCGTAAATTTAAGCAGGTAATTTTTTTTTTCACAAGCTAAGGTCTATACAGGTAGTTTTAATATAAAAAATATAAATGACATTTTTTTGAATGAAATAAAAAAATAACATTCCAATGAACAAACATAGTTTACAGAATTAAGCTATTATTTTTTAACTATGTACTAGTTTACATAAAAACCTCGCTAAAATAACTCGATACTTCTAAAATAAATTAGATATATTCTAGTCTCTGTTTCAAATCTCAAAACGTATTTTAAACAGACATTTTAAATGTGATAATTAACATTTATATTACATAATGCTATTTACAAATATAAACATTTTGTATAAATTGAAGCAGGTAATTTTTAGCATTTAGCAAAGCAGGCATAAGCTAAGTCGCACAGTTAGTTTTAATATAAAAAATAAATGACATTTTAATATAAAATAATAGTCTCTGTTTGAAATCTTAAAACGTATTCTAAACAGATATTTTAAATGTGATAATTAATATATGCATTACGTAATGCTATTTACAAATATATAGTTAGTTTTACTCATTATCATTTCTACAGTCCCGATAACTGCATAATATTATTTCCTTCGGATTTAATAAAAAGGAAAATTTTTTGGATAAATTGAAGCAAATTAATTGAAACTGATAAATTTATTTTTTTTACTAAGCTAAGCCGCGCAGTAGTTTTAAAATCATAAAACATGTCACTTTCTCAATACAAAAACAATATTCCAATAAACAACATAGTTTATAGAGACAAACTACTATTTTTACTATAGTTTACATAAAAATCTCGATATAATAACTCGATACTTCTAAAATAAATGAGATATATTATGCTAGCAGATCAGGAAATGGATGATTTTCCGTGCATCTGAAGAAAGTAAACAAGTTTATTGAAATGGATAGATCTAAGTTCTTATGAATGGACAGACAGGCACTGGGAAGAAAGAATCGTAAATGACAGATGGTAAGCGACTCGGCAAACAAACAGAAAATGGATAGAGATCGGTGATAAAATCTTAATTTATTCTTTCCATGAACGGGAGTAACCGTATTGTAACGGTGAGAGCTATGTCAGTTATTGATTACATTATTTTTATATGTCTATCTTATCTCCATCTGAGGTGTTGCGGTTATTTCACTATTTCGATATTAGGGGACACTTTTAATTTGGATTGATCTTCGAAAAGGAATAATATTACTTATTCAATGGATGAAACCACATAATGTATTTATTTATTTTATGGTAATTCAAAAATTGTGTCTTATTAATCTCAGATGTTACTGTTATATCACTATTTTGATATTATGGAACATTTTTAATTTGGATTGATTTTCGAAGGAGAATAATCATCCCTATTCAGTTGAAGAATTTCAGATATTATTTTCGCTAGAAAACGGCATAAAATATTTATTTTTTTATGATAACTCAAAATTTGAGCCATATTAATCTCAGATATCGCTGTTATTTCACTAATTCCAAATTATGGGACACTTTTAAATTTGGATTGATCTTCAAAAAGGAATAATATTCCTTATTCTGTTGAAGAAATTTACATATTTTTTTCAAGAAAACCACATAAAATATTTATTTATTTTATGACAATTCAAAAAATTGAGTGATATTAATCTTAGATTTTACTGTTTATATCACTACTTCGATATTATGGGACACTTTTAATTTGGATTGATCTTTTAAACGGAATAATATTCCTTATTCAGTTGAAGAAATTTATATTTTTTTCAAGGAAACAACATAAAATATTATTTATTTTATGATAATTCAAAAAATTGAGTCATATTAATCAACATATATTGCTGTTATATCACTATTTTGATATTATGGGAATTTTTAATTTGGATAGATCTTCTGGAAAGAATAATATTTCCTCATTCAGTTGAAGAATTTCAGATATTTTTTTCACTAGGAAACCACATAAAATACTTATTTATTTTAAGATAATTCAAATTTGTGTCATATTAATCTCAGATGTTACTGTTATATCACTAATTTTGATGTTATGGGACATTTTTAATTTGGATTGATCTTCGAAAGGGAATAATCTTTCCTATTCAGTTGAAGAATTTCAGATATTTATTTTGACTAGAAAACCGCATAAAAATATTTATTTTTTTTAAGATAACTCAAAACTTGAGCCATGTTAATCTCAGATATCGCTGTTATTTCCATTAATTTCAAATTAAGGGACTTTTTTTAAAAATTTCTATTAATATAAAAGAAAAAATCATTTCTTAATTAATTGAATGAATTTGTGTATTATTTTTTTTTAGAAAACGATGTAAAATATTTAATTTTGTTATAACTGAAATAGTTGAGTAATACTGAATGTTACGGTTAACTCATTACTTCCATGTAATGGGCATTTTAAATTTGGATTGATCTTCTAAAGTTAATAATCTGACTTATTCAATTGAAGAATACTGACATATTATTTTCATTAGAAAACCACATAAAATATTTATTTTTTTTAAGGTTACTCAAAAATTGAACCATATTAAAACTCAGATATCTCTGTTATTTCATTAATTCCAAATTAGGACTTTTTTTAAAATTTGTATTGATATAAAGGAACAACATTTCTTAATTCAATTGAATAAATTTGCATATTATTTTTCCAAGAAATTCACATAAAATATTTAATTTTATGATAACTGAATAATTGAGTAATATCAATCTGAAGTGTTGCGGATTAATTCACTGCTTCCATATTATGAGACATTTTTAATTTGGATTGATCTTCTAAAGGGAATAATATGCCTATTATTTAATTGAAAATATTCACATTTTATTTTTCACTTAGAAAACCCCATAAAATATTTGTTTTCTTATGATAATAAAAAATTAAGTAATTTTAATCTCAAGTGTTGTGATTATTTCCCTAATTTCATATTATGGGGCTTTTATTTTTAATTTTTGATTGATATAAAAGAATAACATTCCTTATTAAACTGAAAAATTCCTTATTCAACAGAAAATATTATTCTTCTAGTAAATACATAAAATATTTATTCTTTATAATTTGAAAACTAAGTGATATAACCCGAAGTGTTGCTGGTATTTTCCCTACTTCCATATTATGAAGATATTTTTAATTTTAAATTGATCTTCTAAAAGGAATAATCTTCCTTATTAAATTGAAGAATTTCCACAGATTATTTTTACTTGAAAACCACACAAAAATGTTTATTTTTATGATAACTGAATAATTGAGTAATATCAATCTGAAGTGTTGCGGTTAACTCACTACTTTCATATAATGGGGCATTTTTAATTTGGATTGAACTTCTAAATGGAATAATCTACCTTATTCAATTGAAAATATTCACATATTATATTCACTAAAAAAAAAACCGCATATAAATATTTATTTTCTTGTGATAATAAAAAAATTGAGTCGTTTTAATCTCTGTATTGCGGTTATTTCACTAATTTCATATTATTGGACATTTTTTAAAATATTGATTGATATAAAAGAATAACAATCCCTATTAAACTGAATAATTTTACGGATTATTTTTCTAGAAAACCACATAAAATATTTATTTTTTTGTGATAACTTAAAAATTTGAGTGATATCAACCTGAGTTCAGTGATCAGAGTATCAGTGTTGCTGTTAATTTACTACTTCCATATTATGGGACATTTTTTCATTTGAATTGATCTCTAAAAGAAATAACATTCCTTTTTCAATTGAAGAAATTATTCTCGCTAGAAAACCATACAAACTATATATTTTTTTGAAAATCAAAAATTGAGTCATATTTAACTCAGGTATTGCTACTACTTCCATTTCACTACTTTCATATTATGGAATCTATATTATTATTATTTTTACAAAATTTGGATTGACCTAAATTGAATAAAATTATTTATTCAATTGAAGAAATTGACATATTACATATTACTTTTATAAAAAAACATATAAATATTTATTTTTTAATATGACTCAATATTTGAGTCATATTACTCCCAGGTATTGTGGTTAATTTAATACTTCTATGCTATTGGTCATTTTATTTAAAACAAATAATATACCTTATTCAATTGAGTAAATTCATATATAATTTTCACTTGAAAACCACATAAAATATTTATTTTTTTTTGTGATACTCAATTGGGTCATTTTAACTCAGTGTTGCGGTTATTTCACTACTTCCATATTATGGGACATTGTTTTTAAAATTTAGATTGATCCAAAAGGATTAATATTCCTTATTCAATAAAAAAACTCGTATTATTGTTATAGAAAAACACATAAAATAGTTATTTTTTTATACTCAATTGGGTCATTTTAACTCAGTGTTGTGGTTATTTCACTACTTCCATATTATGGGACATTTTTTTTAAAATTTCTATTGATCCAAAAGGATTAATATTCCTTATTCAATAAAAAATCTCACATTATTGTTACAAAAAATTATATAAAATATTTTTATGATACTTAAAAATTGTGTCATATTAAACTCAGTGTTGAGGTTATTTCATTACTTCCATATTATGGGACATTTTTTAAAATTTGGATTGATCCAAAAGATTAATATTCCACCTTTAATAAGTTATTATAGAAATATAAATTCAATAAATTATAGAAAACCCCATAAAATATTTTTTTATGATACCCAAAATTGTGTCATATTAAACTCCGTGTTGTGGTTTTTTTTCCCATATTATTTGACACTGTTTTTAAAAATTGGATTGATACAAATGTATTAATATTCCTCATTCAATAAATTATTATAGAAAGATAGATTCATATATTATAGAAAAACACATAAAATATTTTTTATGATACTAAAAAATTGTGTCATATTAAACTCAGTGTTGTGGTTATTTCACTACTTCCATATTATGGGACATTATTTTTAAAATTCAAATTGATCCAAAAGGATTAATATTCCTTATTCAATAATAAAAAATCTCATGTTATTGTTACAGAAACCGTATAAAATATTTTTTAAGATACTCAAAAATTGTGTCATATTAAATTCAGTGTTATGGTTATTTCCCTACTTCCATATTATGGGACATTTTTTTTAAATTTAGATTAAACAAAAAGGATTAATATTTCTCATTCAATAAAATAAAATTATTATAGAAATAAAGTATTCAATAAATTGTTATAGAAACCACATGAAATAGATTTTTTATGATACTCCAAAAATTGTGTCAAATTAAACTTAGTGTTGTTGTATTTCACCATTCTATATTAAGGGACATATTTTTAAAATTTGTTTGATTATCCAAAAGGATTACTATTTCTAATTCAAAAAATTTATTATAGAAATATAGATTCAATAAATTATTGTAGGAAACAACATGAAATAGTTATTTTTTATGATACTCAAAAATCGTGTCATATTAAACTCCGTGTCGTTGTTTTTTCATTACTTCCATATTATGGTACATTGTTAAAATTTGGATTAATCCAAAAGGAATTAATATTCCTTAATAATATTAATAAAAATCTATAGAAATTTAATTGTTATAGAAAATTACATGAAATAGTTATTTTTTTAATGATACTCAAAAATCGTGTCATATTAAACTCCGTGTCGTTGTTTTTTCATTACTTCCATATTACGGGAGATTGTTTTTAAAATTTGGATTGATCTTAAAAGGATTAATATTCCTCCTTCAATAAAAAAAATCCCATATTATAATGAGACCTAAACATTAAGTCATATTAATGCAAAATACTGAAGGAAAACAATATGTTTATATTAGGGTGAAGAATATTTTAGGGATCGATTATTATTATACATTGCATTGGGTGTAAATAATAAAAATTACAGTGCATGTTTTCTCTATTTTCCTTCATATTCTTTTAAACTTAGCTATTGTATAAGGGTAACACATACCAAACACACCTTAAACATTTTAAACTAAACATCGATCTTATATGTTAATACATATTTATGAATTTCTCTGCTACATAATAAGCGATAACCTACAATGAAAACTATTTAAATCAAGGATTAACATCTGAATAAATACAAAATTTATTATCAACATCTAATCAATATATACAGCTTCATATGCAAGCCCTAAAGTTATGTTAAATAAGACATGTGTATTAGTAATGCAAGAACACTATGCATTATTTTTGGGGAGAATATTAACTAATTGGATACTATAATTTCTCAACACTGCCAATGACATTAGTGCTTCAATAAAATATTCATATTATTTTCACGCCTTATTTGCGCATAATAGCTCTATTAGACAGGAAAGAAAGTTAATGTTTTAGGTGATACTTTTATGGTCACGATAAGGTGAATTCTCTGTACTTACCAGTAAATGGAGATGTGATTATAGCATACAAACTATAATCAGGGAGATGCAGATATTCATAATTCCTTACAGATGATGACTATGGAAAAAATGAGCTTCGATGTATAAAAATAAAATCTTAGTGAGTGACAAATATAATGATGTCAAGCGTAGAAAAATCGGCACGCTAGTGAAACATATATATTAAAGGAAAAAGTGTTACTAATGTTCTGTTAGACTTATATGTTGTTTACTACGTGTTAGGTATACAAAAAATGTTTATATTTAACTAGGTAATATTAACTTGAAATTAATTTTATATTTTTACTATTAATCACGCTTATTGAAAATGTCTTAGATATTTACAACAATGAGATATAAATATAAATCTAATTTATACCCTTCTCATTACGTGAGAATTTTATCAAATGTATATAAGTCCTCTTTAAGTGAAATCTCTATTTAAACCAATGAATTTTATCCTAAATTTTGCATATACCCTGGTTTGTCTGTAGCAGTGGAATACAAATTCCAGCTTAACTTTTCATCTGTCAGTAAGTGGTAAGCTTATCAAAAGTATTCGCATCAACTTTAAGAGAGCTGACATCTCTGTTTAAACACAATGAGTTTTATCCTAAATTTTGCATACGGCCTGGTATGTATGTAGCAGTGGAATACAAATTTCAGTTTAATTTTTACACTTCTCAGTGCGTGTAAAGCTTATCAAATGCATTTGAATCATCTTTAAGTGAGTTAACATCTCTATTTAAACCAATGAACTTTATCCTAAATTTTGCATATGTCCTGGTTTGTCTGTAACAATGGAATACAAATTTCAGTTTAATTTTCACACTTCTCAGTGCGTATAAAGCTTATCAAATGCATTTGAATCATCTTTAAGTGAGTTAACATATCTATTTAAACCAATGAATTGTATCCTAAATTTTTCATATGGCCTGGTATGTCTGTAACAATGGAATACAAATTTCAGTTTAATTTTCACACTTCTCAGTGCGTGTAGAGTTGCCATCTCTATTAAAACCTATGAATTTTATCCTAATTTTTTTTCGGCGTGGTATGTCGATAACAATGGAATACAAATTTCAGTTTAATTTTCACACTTCACAGTGCGTGTAAAGCTTATCAAATGCATTTGAATGATCTTAGAGTTTATCATCTTAGAGTCATCTTTAGTCATCTTAGAATCATCTTAATGTCATCTTTGAATCCTCTTTAATTTAACATCTCTATTTAAACCAATGAATTTTATCCCAAATTTTGCAGCATATGGCCTGGTTTGTCTGTAGCAGTGGAATACAAATTTCAGTTTAATTTTCACACTTCTCAGTGCGTGTAAAGCTTATCAAATGCATTTGAATCATCTTTAAGTGAGTTAACATCTCTATTTAAACCATGGAATTTTATCCTAAATTTTGCATATGGCCTGATATGTCTTTAGCAATGGAATACAAATTTCAGTTTAATTTTTACGTTTCTCAGTACATGGAAAAGTTATCAAAAGTGTTTTCAACACCTTTAGCAGAGCTAACATATCTATTTAAGCCAATGAATTTTATCATAGATTTTGAATAAGACCTGGTTTGTTTGTAACAATGTGTAACAATTGAATACTAACGTCAGCTTAATTTTTACACTTTACAGTGCGTGGGAAGCTTGTCAAAAGTATTTGAATACCTTTACGAGAGCTAACATCTTTATTTAAATTAATGAATTTCATCTTAAAATTTACATTAAGCTTGGGTTTTCTGTAAGATTGGAATTTAGCGTAATTTTTGCAGTATTTAAAAGATCATCAAAAATATTAGGGTAACTTTGCTAACAACTTTATTGAAATGTGTGTATATCATCCTTAAATTTGAATCGAATCAGTAATAATTGGAAAATAATGCAGCATTCACGTATATAGTTTATATTCTTTTATATCTTGTTTTTATGAAAAAAATCAAATGAAAATTTCAAATATGAAAACTCAACACCAGGGGCGGCTCAACAGCTCGCCAAACCTTCCATGTACTGATCGGCAAATTTCAGGGACGGCATTTTGTCTCGTACTTGAAAACAACTTTCTTTATAAGATAAATTTGTATAAAATATTTACAAAATTTAATTAGTCCTAAATTGCATGCCTGGAACATAATTCATTATTATAATTATATTATCATTCATTAATTATATTATATTATTATATTATAATTCATTAATTATTTATTATTATTTTAATTAGTTCCAATTTCATTGCCAACTAGTACAAGTAAGGATCGTAGCATATATATATATATATATATATATATATATATATATATATATATATATATATAATATAATATATATATATATATTATTTTAATAAGATAATAATATATATATATATATATATATATATATATATATAATATATATATATATATATATATATCACAGAAAGATTGCACTACTTAGTGATTTATTGTAAAAAAAGTAAGATGAAACACATAGATATGCTGTTTTCACAGGATTTAAGCTTGACTTTTATAAAGGAAAACGTGGTGATATTACTGTATTATTTGTTCTATTACTGCGTCAAGGCCCACAAGTGCTTACAAAACTGTTTCATTTAGCGTGATAATAAAAAAAAAGTAATTAGTAATGTCAATTTTTGAGATGATTAAAATATTTTTTTTAAATTTTTAAACATTGCTTTGCATACAGGAGGTAGCACATTTCACATATTTCTCTGGGGCAGGAAAACTGTTAGAGCCAGTTCTGTGTTCAGGGAGGTGCACAGTTAATTGCAAATTCATGTAAACAGCTAATAGTAGCGGTAAGTACATCGATAAGATAGTAGCATATATATATATATATATATATATATATATATATATATATATATATTTCACAGAAAGATTGCACTACTTAGTGATTTATTGTAAAAAAAGTAAGATGAAACACATAGATATCAAAAAACTCCTTACTTTTAGAGATGGAAAATTCGGATTTTACGAAAATAAAGCTGAGATTTCGTGAGGGGCATAAAATCGTGGAGCGCCTGTCTCCCATAGCTGTCCTACTACAAAATACGAACCTAAGGGAGACAAACCTCCCTCATAAATAAGTTCAACGTGAATCCCCTCTCCCCCTACAAGCCCACTGACGGTGCACCCAGGACAAGGCAAAGTGCACAATGGAGACTTTGGGGATAAAGGAATACACTACCAACCTGGGCTCTGTTTGTCATAGAACATGTTGAGCGTTATGGTCAGGGTCCGGCTTAGAGAATTGTGGATTATAGGCACAAGTATGATGGTGGCCCGCTTTTCATAAACCATAATCGAATACAAAAGTCGATAACATAAAACTGACTAGCTATTACTAGCCGTTGTGTAACCAGAGTGGAGGAATAAAACAGGCACCCTTCTCGTAGCAAATATTGGTCTTTTTTTAATTACTTTTTTTATTCCTTAACACATTCTCTTTGAAATATATCTGTGATATTTTATAAACAAAAAAGAGTAAATTAAATTTAAACTTATAAACAAACTATGCATCAATGAGGAATGATTAAAAATTATTAAATTTATTAAATTAGATTATTAAATTATGGTTATAATACGATTTATATAATCTTTTGAAAGGGGCTCTCTGAAGAACTAATGCATTTGCGGGACACATGCTGTCTCAACCCCTCTGAAAAGGTTAATTGATTTTTCTAGCTCACTGAACTTTTACATCAACAATGATATAGTCTGTAAATACACTGTGTTCTATACCGTTCTAATCCCACTGTTAGCATGTATGATATTTTCCCACTGCAGCTGGCAACAAGATAACTATCTTAATTCCATTCAGAGATTAACCTATCTTGACTCCGAAGCTGTTGCTCATTTAGCATCCCTCAAAGAACACGTGTTGCTTGAGGAATACTACATTTATGAGTAACAATGCTGCCGCAAAGTGGATCGTCATAATTTAGAAGCAGGAACCAAGAACACCTCCAGACTTTGCCTGCCACCTCCGGAGGTATCGTTTGAATTTAACCTTTTTTTATCCTGACGGTACTTATAAGTACCGCTTCAATCAAACACCTATACATTCCTAATAAAGCCGTTTTTCCTGACGGTACTCACAAGGACATGAACGATGCAGTTCCTACAGCAGAAAAGAAATGACAGCACCAATCAGGAATCCTTTTTATTCGCATAGTAGGGATTTTATAATTGGCGTGCTGCATTCGAAGGTCATTTTGTGGTAGAGTTGATACACGTGTTGTTCAATTGAGTAAATTTAGTGGTTTATTACCAATTATTTGGTACTATTATTTTTTAAAGACTTCTATAATTCTCAGGTAAGCATTTATATATTTTATTCATAAATTAATGTTTTATTTTTTATCATAGAGTCAAAAATATATGTTGGTACTAGAAAGTACCAGCTGCAAAATTAACTACTAAAATACAGTAAAAATTAATTTTCTTTTTTCTATGATTATTATCCATTAAAACTTATCTAATGATGCAAAAATGCAGTAAGAAAGTTGATGGTAAATTAATTCAGGATATAAAGCATTAAAGAACACTACGACAAGTCTTTTTCAAATGACCCATCAGACGTTAATGAACACGATGGATCTTTGACCGGCACAAGCCTTGAATTCACAATCTTCCAGTTATAAGCTTAACACGTGTGACGACTGAGTTAAAGCGAGTATTTCTTATGAAGCAAAAAAAATTACTGTTGCACTTAAAAAAGTACAATATTTTACTATAAGTTAATAATTTAAAATTAATATTTTCCCTCTTTTTAATAATTCATTGCATAACCGCAGCCTGAACGCATGTTTTCAAATCATGGAGAGTAAAATAAAAAATATTTTCTTTAACGTAGGCAGAAAATGGATAAATTTTATTGTTGTTCATTGTCTACTGATTTTTGTAAAAAGGCAGACGCAAACATGTGTAATCTATTCATGTTAAATGATGTTATAAGAAAACCCCAAAGTAAACAAGTCTGTTTTAAACAAGCATTACTGCAACATCAATCTTATGAATAAATAAAGAATGTGTTTATAATAAAGTCCGTGACTCATGTACTATTCAGAATTAATGAGCACCCAGATTTCCTGTTATAACACAAATATGTAAAATGACTCTGTTTGCGGAAATGAGCTTAGTTGCACCAAATATCTCTTTAAAATGACATTTCATTTCACCAATCTTTTTCAAGTGCGCCATCAGACGTTAATGAACACGATGGATATTTGGTCGTCGCAAGCCTCGAATTCACAACCTTCTGGTTATGAGTTTAACCCCTCTGACGACTGAGCTACCGCGAGTATTTCTTATGACGCAAAAAAAATTACTACTGCACTTAAAAAATTACGATATTTTACTATAAGTTAATAATTCAAAATTAATATTTAACCCCTTTTTAATAATTCAATGCATAACTTTAAAGAGAACTCATGTTTTCAAATCTTGGAGTATAAAACGAAAAATACTTTCTTTAATGTAGGCAGAATATGTATAAATTTTATTGTTATTTATTCTCTACTCATTTTAGCAAAAAGGCAGAACCTCCAGACGCAAACATGTCTAATCTATTCATGTTAAATAATATTATAAGAAAGCTCCTAAGTAAACAAATTTGTTTTAAACAAGCATTAGTGCAACATCAATCTTTTAAATAAATAAAGAATGTGTTTATAATAAAGTCCGTGACTAATAATGCATCACTCATGTACTATTCAGAATTAATGAGCACCCAGATTTCCTGTTATAACACAAATATGTAAAATGACTCTGTTTGTGGAAATGAGCTTAGTTGCACCAAATATCTCTTTAAAATGACATTTCATTTCACCAATGGGGCGTGCGTATAGAAAACTCCATGCGAATGTGTATAATGTTATTGCATATCTACCGACATCAATCTGTGCAGTACCTATGACTTCATTACTCTGAAATGCGAATAATGCAAACTATCAAAATGTGAAAGGTAACGGCAGATTGCAATATCATGCACTTGAATATGAAATGGGATACGAATGAAAACTCTATATAAAGTAGTAGCGTGTGCATATGCCAACCCTTAATTTATTTCTTTCATTTTTCACCTTTTAAATAATTAATACTGAAATGCAAACTGTAATATCAATCTCGAAAGCAGTAGTGCTAATATAAGCAAACCTATAAAACGTTTTACAGTAAAGGTGAATAAGAAAAAAATAGAATATGAAATGAATAAATTTAAAAAAATCTGATGTGGACACAGCATGACTTTCTTGTAAGCCCTTGTTTTTCCCTATTACTTAGTACTCATTTTTTATTTTTATTTTATGTGATATCCTCAAAATTATCTGATGCATTTTTTCATAGAGGCCACCCGTATTGTATAGTGGTTAGAGCAATGTTTCTCAACGGGGGTGATACAGCCCCCTGGGGGCTGTGACTATGATGGTGGGCGGGAGTTAGGGTGGTGATGTGAGAAAGTGTTAGCTTTCAAACTTAATTTTAAAAATACTAAATAAAGTTATTACATTAATTACATAATTTACCCAAATATTCCCTGTAATAAAATAAACTCATGGTGGTACCAGAACCAGTTATTTTCATTCCCTATCTTCTAATGGGTTGTCAAATTGGGCCGACATTAAGAAAAATATATTTAATCAACAGCACTCGTATAGTTTGGATTGAAGAGTTATGGTCTGCTCTTTTACAACAAGGGGGGTATTGAAATTGGGACCTACTACTTAAAACCGATTCCGAATACCTACGAACATCTATGCCCCAGTGGGATACGAACCTACTAACTCCGGATCAGAAGGTAAGCTCCCTAACCATTCGGTCATAGCATTAATTTGATTGTTGCTTCAGCATGTCTCAGTAACAAAAATTTGATTTGTAACTCCAGTGAAGAAAATTACTTAAACATTTTGCCTCCTATAATTTAGTACTTCTCCCACCCTATACTTTAAATTACGGGACTTTTACAAAGGGGGGGGGCGTTGAACACAATTCTGTCCCGTAAAGGTGTGGTAGCTTAAAAAAGGTTGAGAATCACTGGGTTAGAGTATTGTGCTCCTACCTGAGGGTCTTGGTTTGGTTTGTAGCGCTACGTTAAACTGTTTTGCTACACGAGATGTAATGTGACTACTGTTTAAAGTCGATTCCGAACCCCGAGGATCTAGGTTTGATTTCCGAAAAGGCTTAAATAAATTTGTGTTGTCTCCTGATAGAGAACAATGTTCCCCTACCTATATAGTGCTCCTAAAATGAAAAGGACAATAAAAATAGAGGCTACATAGGATAAATTCTAGTAATAAAGGCAAATGCCCGACATTATGAAAAAGTTTTCCTTTATAGATTCAAAGTAAGTTTCATATTTATGTGTAACCTTTCAGTAGAGGTCAAGTACTGCCAATGGATAGTAACCGACACATTTCAAATCTGTTACATTTAGATTTTTTTTTTCTTATAGAGATATTTCGTTATTTTTCAGAGTTAAAGTTTTTCGAACGATAGTCGATTGGTAGAGTACTGCTCTTCGGAACTGTAGTTCGGGGGTTCAAGTTCTACTGATGGCATGGATGTTCGAAGTCATTCGGAATCGGCTTAAGCAGTAGGTCCAGGTCTTATTAACCCTCATGTAACAAAATAGAACACAGTAGCGCTCCAAAGCAAACATTTACTCAGCACCGTGAAGTAATAAAACAAAAAAAAAATTCAAAATTACTCTCTATAAATTATAATTTTTTAAAAATTCGACTAAAAAGAATTAGTTGATATCTCTTTATTGTATTGTTTTTTTTTTATTCTAGAAACGTTAACATGCGTTATATTGAAATATCTCGTCTTTTATGGAGATGATTTCTATCAAAATGGAAGATGTGAAACTAAAAGTTAGAGTAGTCTTAAATATAATTAAAATTTGAAAATTATATTATACACTTTTTCATTACTGTTCATAAGATTTTCCCAAGGTAGTTGTATAAAACCAAGAAGCTAGATTGACCTAATAGTTACATCATAAAATAACAGGTAACCCACAGAATTACATGCAAACAAAATGTAAAATTTTTCTATAATTTTTGAAAAATAAAAATTGAGACACAAACCAAATACTTAAAACGACAAGGTATAAAATAACAATTTCAAGGGAAAAATTATAAATAATAGTAGGCATTAGAAAATATGGAGTATTATATGGAGTATTATAGACTAATTTTTATAGAACTGCCACCTAACTTCGCTGAATAAGAAAAATCGTTTCTAGAAAGCATAAAAATTCTTCAATTTCTTTTTAGCTGTCCCTAAAAAAGAGAATCTAGGTGACAATGTGATAGGGCATTCATAAAATTAATGCATGACAGGAGAGAGTATAACAATTTTGTCTCCAAAATATCAATTTAAAAAACGATATTATACTTCCCATATTCATTAAATATATAGACATTGCTAATCTATCGGGAAATGTTAATTCACAGAACCCCAGTTTTATGGTTCCCCCTTCCTGAAGAACGCAGAGCTTTTCCCCGCACAGAAGCGGAATAAATCTCGCTCCGGAACATTCCCGGAACAAAATTTATCTCCCAGCCATCGCCAAATAAACCGTGCCGCCAAAAAGGAGAACTCACCCTTCCCCCGGTCGTGAAAATCGTGTAGGTCTTCCAAGTAAAGCGATACCAACACCTATGATGAAACCATAAGAAAAAGGAAAGCGAAAACCGAGCAGGATTAGATTCCTCAATCCTTCGAAAAGGCCCCTCAGAAAGTTCCATCGGATTAAAGAGTTTCCATGCAATCTCGTATCAGCCAGAGAAATGAAAAACACGGTGGTCGGGTCTTGAGCAGTTGGCCGCTAGATGGCGGTAGCAGTCGAACGTATAAAGTATTGGTGTCCCGGACGGTCGACCGGTATTTCTCTCGTATTGATAAAGTCAGTTGGACTTGAGACTTAGGAGTGAAGGCCGCGAAATTCAGTGCCTGCTCGCTACTCCAGGACTTTTAACTGTTCCCCCTTTTGCCCACACGGACTAGTATAGCAGCGCTGCTTGTCGTTTTTTGCCTGGATTGTACAGTGATAAACTGATTTTTGCATCGGTCGCATAGAAGACTGTGCTCTATTGATATTTTATTTAACTTTGTTTTTGATCCGGACAATGGACTACATAAATTGACCATCCTGTTCCCTTTCCGGTGATAAAGGTACGCCTATTATGTGTTAATTAGTTCAGTTTAATTATATATAATGTTATAAAGAAACTTATATATACATAGTCCTGAAGACGAAAAATTTAAAACATATTATCAAAAGGATACGTAAACGTATATAGTAAAGAGAAGTACCGTAAAAATTTACAACTCGTGTAAGAAAAATAGCAGAACTTATTAATTTTATCTCCAATCTATTTAATAGATGTAAAATATTTCTAATATGTCGTTTAAACGAGAGGTAAAAACAACCATAATTACAGACCTTAGTTTTAAATTCACTATAAAATAAGAAAGAATTATTAAAGTCTGTACACATATATAAAAATATACATATTCGATGGGTATATATATATATATATATATATATATATATATATATATATATATATATATATATATATATATATATATATACATACATATATATGTATACATACATATTTTGATACATATATATATATATATATATATATATATATATATATATATATATATATATATATATATATATATATATATATATATATATATATATATATATATATATATATATATATAAATGTATGTATGTATGTATGTACGTATGTATATCAAAATAATTTTAAAAAGTCCATATTTCACTGACAATGTAGTAAAAATTTTAAACATTAGAAAATTTTAACTAAAAATTAAACAATATATTTGCTTTCATTACGTTTAGAGATGTGAAATACAACCATAATTGGGATAATTTAACAGTTCGATGAAATTGTATATCAATGTATATCAAAATAATTTTAAAAAGTCCATATTTCTGTGACAATGTAGTAAAAATTTTAAACATTAGAAAATTTTAACTAAAATTCAAACAATATATTTGCCTTCATTGCGTTTAGTTATGTGAAATACAACCATAATTGGGATAATTTAACAGTTCGATGAAATTGTATATCAATGTATATCAAAATAATTTTAAAAAGTCCATATTTCTGTGACAATGTAGTAAAAATTTTAAACATTAGAAAATTTTAACTAAAATTCAAACAATATATTTGCCTTCATTGCTTTTAGGGATGTGAAATACAACAATAATTGGGATAATTCAACATTTCGATGAAATTGTGCTTTGAGCAATTTTTGTAAAGGTTATGACGGAATTGAAGGAAAAAATTTGACGTTAATTTTTCGCAGTAAAATTTATCATTCAACTGAAAACCAATATATTGATAGACGAAAAATTATGTATGATCAATAATATATATATATATATATATATATATATATATATATATATATATATATATATATATATGTGTGTGTGTGTGTGTGTGTGTATATCAAAACAATTAAAAATGTTTAATTTTCAGAAACAAGATAAATTAATTTTGAACTTAAAATTTTATGTATATATAAATTAGCATTATTATTTACATGAATTAAGCATAGAGAAACGAATTGTCAACAATCACTCAGACACTTATGCAAGTTATTGAAATTGTGTACTGAGTAATTTTTATATAGCAAAAATCAAGAAAGAAAATTTAAGTTACATCTACCTTTGTGAAATTTATTTTACGGCAGTAGACCAATATATCAATACAAGAAAAATTATATAATATTTTATTTAGAAGCATTTATTTTTGAAGTTAAGAAATAAATTCGAGTATTTCTTATAGAGACGGAAATCATGAATTTTAAGGTAAAAAACTTGCTTTCTTAACTTCCAAAAAAACGTTAAGATTATGTCACAATAAATCAGAAATATTATTTTTCCCACAAAAAAAAAAAAAAAGAAAAACATATTTCCTGGTGTGAGCTTGCTTCTTTTGGCTCCGAATTTTATATAACGCCAAATTTTCTAGCTTTATTTATATTTTAGGATCGATTCTACCTTTTTAGGATAAAATATACTACATTCTTAGAATAGTTTCTAGGTTTTCTTTGTAAAGGAGTTTGTCATTGAAACCATATTTAGAATTGAAAATAACGTTAATTATTTTCTATGTATATATGAATATAAAACAAAATTTATTACTTTGTTAATACACCTATACTCTTCAGCTGTTTTTCAAATTTTAAACTCAAAGGTATGAGGAGAAAGTAGTTATATTTTATGAATTTTACGAATACATATCTCTTTTAAATATTTGGTGAGGATTCGTAAGCAGTATGATTACTTAATAAAGAAAAGTTACTTATGATATTTAAAGAATATAGCGAACTAAGCCGATATATACTCGTTTTTAAAAGACTCAGCAAAAATGTTTGTTTTATTGCGATTTTTTAAATAAACGAATCTTAAATTTTTAGTGTGATTTGGAAACAGTACTCTTACTTAATAGACAAAAATCACATAGTAAAGGTTTAAATTTTTGGTGAGGATTCGTAAGCAGTATGATTACTTAACAAAAGTGACTTATATAATTGATATAGAATACAACGAACTAAGCTGATATTTGCTCCTTTATGAAGACTAGTTGATAACGAAGTAAACATGTTTGTTTTAATATTACGATTTTTTAAATACGCGAATTTTAAATTTTTAGTGTGATTCGGAAACAGTATTCTTACTTAATAGACAAAAATAACTTAGTAAGGATTTAAATTTTTGGTGAGGATTCGTAAACAGTATGATTAATGAATAAACAAAAGTCATTTATAATAATTAATATAGAATACAGCGAACTAAGATGATATTTGTCCATTTTCCAAAGACTAGTTGATAACAATGTAAACATGTTTATTTTAATATTACGATTTTTTAAATACACGAATTTTAAATCGTTAGTGTGATTCGGAAACAGTATTCTTACTGAACATACAAAATTTACTTAGTAAAAATTTAAAATTTTGGTGAGGATTCGTAAGCAGTATGATTACTTAACAAAAGTGACTTATAATAATTAATATAGAATACAGCGAACTAAGATGATATTTGCCCATTTTCCAAAGATTAGTTGATAACAATGTAAACATGTTTATTTTAATATTACGATTTTTTAAATACACGAATTTTAAATCGTTAGTGTGATTCGGAAACAGTATTCTTACTGAACATACAAAATTTACTTAGTAAAAATTTAAAATTTTGGTGAGGATTCGTAAGCAGTATGATTACTTAACAAAAGTGACTTATAATAATTAATGTAGTATACAGTGAACTAAGCCGATATTTGCTCATTTTCAAAAGACTCGTTGATAATGAAGTAAACATGTTTATTTTAATATTGCGATTTTTTAAATACGCGAATTTTAAATTTTTAGTGTGATTCGGAAACAGTATTCTTACTTAATAGACAAAAATCACTTAGTAAGGATTAAATTTTTGGTGGGGATTCGTAAAAGTATGACTACTTAATAAACAAATGTCACTTATGATATTCAATAAAGAATACGGCTAACTAAGCCGATATTTCCGCATTTTCCAGACTCGTTTATAAAGAAGTAAACATGATTATTTTAATATTGTGATATTTTAAACGCACGAATTTTAAATTTATAATGTGATTCGGAAAGTGTATACTTACTTATAGACAAAAATTATTTAGTAAGGATTTATAAAGAATACCACAAACTCATCAAAAGCCAAAATTTCTGCATTTTCTAAAGATTCACGGATACTGACATAAACATGTTTAATTTTACGTTGCAATTTCTTAAATACACGAATACTGTCGTATACTTTGTCCACTAATTTACTTTGCATACGGAACTTATTTTTCAAAATATAAAAAATCTCTCTATTTTTGAATAGGTTTTAAACCGTTATCTCAGTACAAGTTAGGATATTTTATTTGAAATTTAAAATTGTGAAAAATTGAGGAGTAAACGGAGTATTTGCGTTTTACGCAATTCCTTAAAGTCTCATTTATTTTTATTTATTCTCATAAAAACATATCCTAATTTTATGCCCATAAAAAACGACAATACAGTTATTCTTTGTTTATATTACGCTTCGAAAATATTTATATAATTCTTGGCTTTTATATTTTTTATGCTTAGGTTTTTTTTTATTTTTTTAGAGGATATGGTTCCTTTCAAACTGAAAATTCATTATTATAATTACCTAACTTTGATTCGTTATAAAGTAAAATTCCTGCTTTGCTTGTAATGAAGTATTTCCTCGGTCTTTTATAAGGATCTAACTTTATAAAAATTAGTTTCGTTAAATGAAACAATCCATCTTTTAAAAAACATTAAATTAAGACACAGACCGGTTTTTAAAGATCTTGTAAAAATTCTATCTGAAAAGAGCAATACATTTATTTTATGTTGAATTGATAAAAGGTTGTTTTAATGAAGATTTTTAGTTCGAAACAACTAAGTTGCGAAAGGTACTATGTCTCCTTTAACCAAAAAGGCAGAGAAGGGTAGGGAATATGATGAGTAATATATTTCAAAATATTTAAGTCATGTAGCCAAGTAATTAACCTAACGTGTGCGATAGTTTCCTATTTCATAAATAGGAAAAACAAATACGCTGTTCACAAATTTTCAAATTTGCGAAATTTTACCAACTTGTTTGTAGCTTCTAAAATATTATCAAATATCTTAATATTTATTTACAAACATTTCCTTCCCGAATTTAAAATATAATAGTATTTTGTAGTAAAATGCATGCTTTTTTTAATCTCTATTTTTTTTCTGTTCCCGTAATTATTAAGTTTTGCTAACTTTATAAAGCTATTTATTTTATTATTATATATAAAAGAAAATCTATTTACTTTTGTAAATTTTTGGTTAATGCTCGTAATTAGCTATATCTTATAACTGCCTTTCGTACACATTTGAAAATGAACCATGCAATCCAAACTAAATATAAATGACTAACGAAACTGGAGATTTTTAGACTACGCAATTAAATCAATTACGTAAAAATACGATTTTCTTATAAACAGTACGCATGTTAATATAATTTATTAAAGGTTCTTAATTTTTTACGCATTTAAATGTTTAAACCAAAATTAATTTTGTATATCTTTCAAATTCCGTAACAATATATGTATCTTATGTTTACATATAGTCTAAAAAACCCTAAAAGAGTTTAAATGTAATAAATGAAACTGGAAATATAATTATTAAATGCTTTCAATGGTTAAATCACTCTTCCTTTCACGAATAGATAAGTTGATATAGATCTAACACGTAAATCGATCACATAAAAATACGATTTTCTTATAAACAGTACGCATGTAAATAAAATTTATTAAAGCTTCGTAATTTTTTTACACATATAAACATTTAAACTAAAATTAATTTTGTATATCCTTCAAATTTCGTAACAATACATGTATCTCATGCTTACATATAGTCTAAAAAACCTAACAAAAGAGTCTAACAAAAAGAGTTTAAAAGTAACAAATGAAACTGGAAATATAATTATTAAATGCTTTCAATGGTTAAATCACTCTTCATTTCACGAATAGATAAGTTAATATAGGTCTAACACGTAAATCAATCACGTAAAAAGACGATTTTCTTATAAATAGTACACACGTAAATAATATTTATTAAACCTTCGTAATTTTTTACGCATATAAATGTTTAAACTAAAATTAATTTTGTATACCTTTCAAATTCCTTAGCAATATATATATATATATATATATATATATATATATATATATATATATATATATATATATATATATATATATATATATCATGCTTACATATATTCTAACAAAACCTAAAACAGTTTAAAAGTAATAAATGAAACTAGAAATATAATTATTAAATGCTTTCAATGGTTAAATCACTCTTCATTTCACGAATAGATAAGTTAATATAGATCTAACACGTAAATCAATGACGTAAAAATACGATTTTCTTATAAATAGTACACATGTAAATAAAATTTATTAAAGCTTCGTTAATTTTTTACGCATATAAATGTCTAAATCAAAATTAATTTTGTATATCTTTCAAATTCCTTATATATATATATATATATATATATATATATATATATATATATATATATATATATATATATATATCATACTTACATATATTCTAACAAAACTTAAAAGAGTTTAAAAGTAATAAATGAAACTGGAAATATAACAATTAAATGCTTTCATTGGCTAAATCATTCTTAATTTATCGAATAGATAAATGAATGACATAGTTTTCATGCTTTAAACTGCATTTATTCCATGTTTTCAGGCGTCTAAGAGTAATTTATATTTATTATAAGTAATTTATTTGAAATATACTGGTTACCGTTATTTAAGAAGCACTAAAATGGAAATTTTCTTTCGAGTATTTTAATAATTTAATACGTTCAGCATAACAAACATAAAAAATGTCTTTTACGTGCTGTTTATTTCAGATAATTATTATCACGTTATTTATTTTGCAATATTTAACGTATAAGGTAGTATAATTTGAAAACTATACTAAAATATCGAATGAGACAAAGAAAACATTTAATTATTAAAAACTATATGCAGTTTATACAAATAAGCGAATAAATCTACGGCATACCATGTATGTAATCGCTTATTGAAAGAATTCGAAAATGTATTACCGGATGCACGTGTATGAATCGAACGCTGTCGTGACTCCCAACACGCATCCGATAGCGAATTTATGCCTTGATTTCAAGATCTCGGAGGACAAATCGAATTTTCTCCTTCCTTAATATCTAAATCAATTCGGACTACCGTTCTTTTGTCGCTGCTAATTTATCGATTAGAATTTTCTGTTTCAGTTTCGAAGTCAGGATATAAGTCTCCGAATATTACACGAGGAAAGTTGGCTACAGTGTAACGGTTTCCTAAGTTAACTTTAAATTAAATGCGTAGAAAGTTAATTTGTGTTACATATTAAATTAAAGATGTGGTGAAACTTTTCTTGCCTTATCCCCTTTCAGTTCGTTTCGCCCCTATTACTATTTGACTGAGCTATTCGAAAATTTTCCCATTTGTTTCTTGTAATATTAAACAAGGTTTCTGTAATTTAGGATTCACCGAAATTTTCTATAGGAATCAAATTATGACTGCATCTGTAAAAGTTGCTTACAGTATTATGGTTTAATAAGTAAGCTTTAATTTATATGTGGTGAAAGTGAATTTGTGTTACATATTAAATTAAAGATGTGATGAAACTATCTTTGCCTTAACCTCTTTCAGTTGGTTTGGACCCTATTACTATTTGACTGAGCTATTCGAAAATTTTCCCATTTGTTTCTTGTAATATTAAACAAGGTTTTATATATTTACATCTCTACCGAAATTTTCTATAGGAATCAAATTAAGTGACTGCGTTTAAAAGTTGAATGTATTATGGTTTAATAAGTAAGCTTTAATTTAAATGTGGTGAAAGTTAATTTGTGTTACATATTAAATTAAAGATGTGATAAAACTATCTTTGCCTTAACCTCTTTCAGTTGGTTTGGACCCTATTACTATTTGACTGAGCTATTCGAAAATTTTCCCATTTGTTTCTTTTAATATTAAAGACTTCTGTAATTTAGGATACACCAAAGTTTTCTATAGAAATCAAATTGTGACTCCATCTTGAATAGATAACACAACTACGATGCATTATGAAAACTTCGAAAAATTATAAATTTTATATATTTGCGTCTCTAAAATAATTCATTTCATATATTCAAGTCTGCGTTTAATGTTGAATGTACATAAACACGATCAGGTATTAAATGTAAGTAAATTAAAATAATATGTAAAGTAAATTTTAGTGTCAGTATTTCTGGAAACTATGTTTTAGTAACTATAACCTTTTATCTTTATTTATTTTGTCTGACAGTAGAATCAAATAATTTGAATTCAAATTGAATTATCAAGCTCAGTTTGAATAGATAACACAACTACGATACATTATGAAAACTTCGAAAAATTATAAATTTTATATATTTGCGTCTCTAAAATAATTCATTTCATATATTCAAGTCTGCGTTTAATGTTGAATGTGCCATAATCATGATCAAGTATTAAATGTAAGTAAATTATAATAATACGTAAAATAAATTTCAATGTACGTATTTCGGGAAACTTTTATCTTATTTCTAACAGCCATAACCTTTTACCTTTATTTATTTTTTGACAGCAGAATCAAATAATTTGAATTCAAATTGAATTATCAAGTTCAGTTTGAATAGATAACACAACTACGATACATCATGAAAACTTCGAAAAATTATAAATTTTATATATATATTTAAGTCTCTAAAGTAATTCATTTCATATATTCAAGTCTGTGTTTAATGTTGAATGTGCCATAATCACGATCAAGTATTAAATGTAAGTAAATTATAATAATACGTAAAATAAATTTCAGTGTACGTATTTCAGGAAACTTTTATCTTATTTCTAGCAGCCATAACCTTTTACCTTTATTTATTTTTTGACAGCAGAATCAAATAATTTAATTCAAGTTGAATTATCAAACTCAGTTTGAATAGATAACACAGCGACAATACAGTATGAAAAATTCGAGAAATTATACATTTTATATATTTACGTCTCTAAAACTTGAATATACTTAATGAATTAATTCAGTATATTCAAGTCTGCGTTTAATGTTGAATGTACATAAACACGATCAGGTATTAAATGTAAGTAAATTAAAATAATATGTAAAGTAAATTTAATGTCAGTATTTCTGGAAACTATTTTTAGTAACTATAACCTTTTATCTTTATTTATTATGTCTGACAACAGAATCAAATAATTTTAATTCAAATTGAATTATCAAGCTCAATTTGAATAGGTAACACAACTACGATACATTATGAAAACTTCGAAAAATTATAAATTTTATATATTTACGTCTCTAAAATATTTCATTTCATATATTCAAGTCTGCATTTAATGTTGAATATGTCATAATAATGATCTAGGTATTAAATATAATACCTAGTAATCATATAATTTTAGTGTACGTATTTCGAAAAACTACTTTTTTTCTAGCTACTATAACCTTTTATCTTTATTTAATTTGTATGGCAGCAAAATCAAATAATTTTAATTCAAGTTGAATTATCAAACTCAGTTTGAATAGATAACACAGCGACAATGCAGTATGAAAAATTAGAGAAATTATAAATTTTATATATTTGCGTCTCTAAAGTAAGTCATTTAATATATTCAAGTCTGCGTTTAATGTTGAATGTACACAATCACGATCAGGTATTGAATGTAAGTAAATGATAATAATATGTAAAGTAAATTTCAGTGTACGTATTTCGGAAAACTTTTTTCTTATTTCAAGCAGTGATAACCTTTTACCTTTATTTATTTTGAATGAATATTTTAATTCAAGTTGAATTATCAAACTCAGTTTGAATAGATAACACAGAGACAATAAGTATGAAAAATCCAATAAATTATAATTTTTATATATTTACGTCTCTAAAATAATTCATTCATTATATTCAAGTATGCTTTTAATGTTAAATGTGCAATAATCATGATCAGGTATTGAATGTAAGTAAATTATGATAATATGAAAAGTAAATTTTAGTGTACGTATTTCGGAAAACTATTTTTTTTTCTAGAAACTATAGCCTTTTATCTTTATTTATTTTGTCTGACAGGAGAATAAAATAATTTTAATTCAAACTGAATTATCAAGCTCAATTTGAATATATAACACAGTGACAATGCGGTATGAAAAATTCGAGAAATTATAAATTTTATATATTTACATCTCTAAAATAATTCATTTAATATATTCAAGTCTGCGTTTAATGTTGGATGTGCCATAATTGCAAAAGGATTTGTTTATACATATTTTTAACCATTCTTCAAACAATAGGTGATAAATTCTTTACATGGAAATATCAATCTTTGTAATCCTGCATCAAATACGCCAGGTCATGTTTTCGCGGCAAATGTAATAAAATTCAGTGATACTTCAATATTTTCCCAAATATTTCACATCAGATATAGTAATTAATATATAGGCAGTCTTTTTGGAAATTTTTTCTTTTATTTCAAGTGCCTATTAGGATACTGTAGTTCGCACACATAACATATAAATATTTTTTCTTTCCAAATGCCTTTAGAGTCATTTTATTACCAAATCAATTTTGGGAACTTTTTTTCCAATAAAGTGTAATAATATTTTGCTACAGTTTGACGACCAAATCTATTCCAAATGTTTCTAATACATCTTTGCTACATTTCCTAAGGATTATTTCCTTTTTAATTTAAATGCGTAGGCTTAAAAGTGAATCAAAGGCACGCATTCGCTCCTTCTAAGAATGAAGCATGAAACATTTATTGATGTATTTGAAATAATTTATTTATATTGCTTTTATAGTTACTTTCTTTAAAAGCGGGATTCAGCCGTAGTCAAAATAAATTATTTTCATTTGTAACAGGCTTCGATTTTATTCGTTTACTTTTTATTTTATTGATTCTTTCTGAAAAACTCTTATTTCTGTTCTCCTTTTCTGCGTTTATCAGCCCAATTTATTGATTTCTTTTCAAAATGAAGAAAAGTCATGGAGTATTTTAAGTTACGTAAACCTTTAGTTAAATAAATAATGCTTTAAATTACCATATAAATTTCCTGTCGGAGGATAGTTTCAGCTTTTTGATGTAAACATGTTTAATCTACCAGAAAATATTCGTACTCTGATTTAGAAATAACCAGGGTAATAAATTATCAACTGTCATACTCTTCTACTGTATTTTGGCAGTACGATTTATATTTTGAAAGAGCATTTAAGAAAGTCAACTTCTTTTAACGAAGTTAATCAATCAGTTTAAAGAAAACAACTATCTGCAATTTGCATTACCAAAAAGCAATAAATGTCAAAAACGGTAAATTGTTTTAGTAGCTTGATATTGTTACATTTTTAGATAAATCGTCTCTAAACTAAGAAAATAAATTATATAATTAACATTTATATGTTGAAAGAGCATTTAAGAATTTCAATTTCTTTTAAAGAAGTTAATCAATAAGTTTAAAGAAAAAAAGGTATCTGAAATTCGCATAACGAAAAAACAATAAATGTCAAAAACGGAAATTATGTAGTAGCATGATATTGTTACATTTTTAGATAAATCATCTCTTAACTAAGAAAATAAATTAGAATTAACATTTATATGTTGAAAGAGCATTTAAGAAATTCAACTTCGTTTAACGAAGTTAATCAATCAGTTTAAAGAAAAAAAACTATCTGTAATTTGTATTACCAAATAACAATAAATATCAAAAACGGTAAAATTTTATTTTAGTAGCATGATATTGTTACTCATTTTTAGATGAATCCTTTCTTAACTAATTAAATAAACTAGAATTAACTTATTTTCTTTCTAACTGAAGTTATAATCCCTAACAAAATGGATGTTAACTGTGAAACATAGAGCAGTAAACAGTCTTGTAATGTTGAATAAAGCTTGTTGGAAATATTTCCAGCCACACTGTTTTTTTCACCGTAACCGCAAAGTTTGGGAGCGATGCACCAACTTTCTTTTGGTGGAAATACCGATTTCTTTGCATGTTAAGTTTGGCTCTGTTAGTGATGCATGTATGAAAAGGTTATCTCGTTTTACAAAAATGCTCTCGGTCGTGGTAAAAACACCACTGAAGCTAAAAGTTGAAACCTGTGTATTACTACTAATGTAAATAATGTATATAATTTTAAAATTACTGTAATAAAGCTCTCCCATATAGAAGATTACTTGGAATTGAAATTTTTTTCTACTTGGTGCCGAAATATTTCTCAAATATTATTACTTGGAATACTACTTGCTTACTTGAATTACTTGATTTACGTTTAATAATAATTAATATTTTTTCCTTAAAACTGTAATCCAGAATTTAAACTCACAGTTTTACAGTTTCAGTGTAAAACTCATCTAAGTTTTTAATATTTTACGTCCAGATAGTTATACAATTACGTTGCCAACGTTTTGTGAAGAAAATATTTAAAGCATGGGAAATGTACTATAAAATAAGAGTTTTCTTAAGATATGTGTTCTTTGTAAAAACTAGTCTTTATTTGAGATCTTTTCACATATTTTTAACTATCTGATTCTTTTTTCTTTATTTTTGCTGAAAAAAAGATCTAACAATAAGTAAAAAAAGGCTTTTCTTTAAAGTGAGATGTCATTGAAAGACTTTTTTTATGATTCTAATTGTAACTAGACTGACTACCTTGTCAAACGTTGTAGAGCTTTAAGGAAATAAAATTCCGCTAGTTTTGCACATAATACTACAGAGTTGTTTTGAGATTTTGTTTATCCGAATGTTCGGGTAATAACCATAATATCAGTTTTCTCTCACGTTTTCGGACATTCTTTATTTTTATAAAAATTATATGCTGTTATTTGAGATCCCGTTACTTATTTTTACTATCTTTTTTTAAATAAATTTCCTAACAATAAGTAAAAATCATTTTCTTTAAAGAGTGATGTAAAAGTTCTTTTTTGTTTGTTTTTGTTATTTGGTTCACACTGTAACTAGACTGACTACCCTGTCAGACGTGCCAAAGCTTTATGGAAACACAATTCCGTCTGTATATGTTACAGATTTGTTTAGAGATTTTGTTTTTTTGGAATTATCAGATAAAGACAGTAATATCCATTTTTTTTCACATTTTAATGTTATCAAAATTGTATGCTTTTATTTAAGATGCAGTTACTTATTTTCACTATTAATTTTTCTTTATATTTTGGAAAACAAATATACAAACATTAAATAAAAGTTCTTTTCTTTAAAGAGAGATGTAATTGAAAGTTTTTCTTTTCGTGATCCAAACTGTAACTTCTAGTAAACTAGTAACTAGACAGACTACCTTGTCAAACGCGGAAAAGCATTATGGAAACACAATTCCGTCTGTATATATTACAAATTTGTTTAGGGATTTTGTTTTTCGGAATTATCAGATAAAAACTGTAATATCCATTTTTTTCACATTTTAATGTTATCAAAATTGTATGCTTTTATTTAAGATGCAGTTACTTATTTTCACTATTAATTTTTCTTTATATTTTGGAAAACAAATATACAAACATTAAATAAAAGTTCTTTTCTTTAAAGAGTGATTCTATCGAAAGTTTTTCTTTTCGTGATCCAAACTATAACTTCTGGTAAACTAGTAACTTGACTGAATATCTTGTCAAACGTGTCAAAGCATTAAGGAAACAAAATTTCTTATGTATATGCTACAAAGTTGTTTAGAGATTTTGTATTTCAGAATTATCAGATAAAAATAGTAATATCCATTTATTTTCACATTTTAATGTTATCAAAAATGTATTCTTTTATTTAAGATCCTGTTGATGAATTTCACTATTTACTTTTCTATATATGTTGGAAAACAAAGATACAAACAATAAATACAAAATCTTTTCTTTAAAAAGAGATATAATTGAAAGTTTTTCTTTTCGTGATCCAAACTGTAACTTCTAGTAAACTAGTAACTAGACAGACTACCTTGTTAAACGCGGAAAAGCATTATGGAAACACAATTCCGTCTGTATATGTTACAGATTTGTTTAGAGATTTTGTTTTTTGGAATTATCAGATAAAAACTGTAATATCCATTTTTTTCACATTTTAATGTTATCAAAATTGTATGCTTTTATTTAAGATGCAGTTACTTATTTTCACTATTAATTTTTCTTTATATTTTGGAAAAAAAATATACAAACATTAAATAAAAGTTCTTTTCTTTAAAGAGAGATGTTATTGAAAGTTTTCTTTTCGTGATACGAACTGTAACTTCTAGTAAACTAGTAACTAGACTGACTACTTTGTCAAACGTGGCAAAGCTTTAAGGAAACAAAATTTCTTATGTATATGCTACAAAGTTGTTTAGAGATTTTGTATTTCAGAATTATCAGATAAAAATAGTAATATCCATTTATTTTCACATTTTAATGTTATCAAAAATGTATTCTTTTATTTAAGATCCTGTTGATGAATTTCACTATTTATTTTTCTATATATGTTGGAAAACAAAGATACAAACAATAAATACAAAATCTTTTCTTTAAAAAGAGATATAATTGAAAGTTTTTCTTTTCGTGATCCAAACTGTAACTTCTAGTAAACTAGTAACTAGACAGACTACCTTGTTAAACGCGGAAAAGCATTATGGAAACACAATTCCGTCTGTATATGTTACAGATTTGTTTAGAGATTTTGTTTTTTGGAATTATCAGATAAAAACTGTAATATCCATTTTTTTCACATTTTAATGTTATCAAAATTGTATGCTTTTATTTAAGATGCAGTTACTTATTTTCACTATTAATTTTTCTTTATATTTTGGAAAACAAATATACAAACAGTAAATAAAAGTTCTTTTCTTTAAAGAGTGAT
>CM063510.1:141485503-141495503 GCA_032207245.1 Pardosa pseudoannulata
ATTTACGATACTATTATAAATTTATTCCCTAAAAAATATATTTTTTGTTTAGAAAAATCTTATGGTTGTTATTTATATATTTCTATTTATATATTTGTTTATATATTTCAATATAAAATACGAAAAGTTGGTTAAAAATTAAATAATTTTCGATCTATTGAGATTTAACTGAATAACTAAATTTACGCGCAAAACGTCAGCTCCCTGTACAATTCCGCTGCGAAATGTACCCGCACACAATGTGTTAAGATGATATATTTTGCCGAACGATAGCGAAATGGAAGAGCAGTGCTCTTCAGTACTGAAGTTTATAGTGTTATGTTTGCACATGAATAACTTAATTATCACAAAACAACAGCATTCTTTTCACAACTTTAGATCGGAAGTTCATAAGTAAAATCAAACGATAGTCAAATGGTCATCTCCAAATTACCAAATAGTTTTTGTGTTTTAAGCATTCAGTTGTTCTTTTGTGCATCAAATTGAAATTAATATCATTTATTGCACTTCTTCTATTTTGTAACTGTGAACAGATTATACCTTAAGATGATATATTTTGCCGAACGACAGTGAAATGAGAGAGCGCTGCTCTTCGGAACTGGAGTTTATAGTGTTACGCTTACACATGAATAATTTAATTATCACATAACAACCGCTTTATTTACGCAATCTTATATCAGATGATTATAATTAAAATCAAATGACGGTCAAATGGTCATCTCCAAATCCCCAAAAAGCGTATTTGTTTTTGAAGCATTTAGTTATTCTTTTGTGCGTCAAGTTAAAATTAGGATTATTTAAAGTACTTCTTCTATTTTGTAACTGTGAACAGATTATACCTTAAGATGATATATTTTGCCGAACGACAGTGAAATGAGAGAGCGCTGCTCTTCGGAACTGGAGTTTATAGTGTTACGCTTACACATGAATAATTTAATTATCACATAACAACCGCTTTATTTAAACAATCTTATATCAGAGGATTATAATTAAAATCAAATTATGACCAAATGGTCATCTCCAAATAACCAAATAGCATACTTATTTTTGAAGCATTCAATTATTCTGTTGTGTGCAAAATTGAAATTAGACTTCTTTAATTCACTTCTTCTACTTTGTGATTATGAAAAATTATACCTTAAGGTGATATATTTTACAGTATAATAGTGAAATGGAAGGGCATTACTCTTCGATACTGGAGATAATTGTGTTATGTTAGCACATGAATAATTTAATTATCACATAACAACCGCTTTATTTAAACAACCTTAGATCCAAATTTTATAATTTAAATAAAATGATGGTTAAATGATCAACTCCAAAGCACTCAATAGCATATTTGTTTTTAAAGCATTTGGTAATTCTGTAGTACGACAAATTCAAATTAGAATCATTTAATGCATTTCTTTCATTTGGGATAGCAAACAAATTACACCTGAAGATCATATATTTTTCCAAACGATGTCTAAAAGAGTACCGGAGTTCTTCGGTTTGAATCCCACTTCTGGGCTGGGTGCTAGCAGATTTGGGAATCGCTTTTAAACAGTAGGTCCCGGTCTGATTAACTCTCGTTTAGACAAATGTATACTATATCGACAAAACAAATCATATATTTTAATGTTACCGGAGTTGATAAATAGAAGTTTTATTGGCATATATTCTATGAGAAAATATACAAGCTATTGATATTTGTTTCACTTTGGAAGTTTCTATGTAGACTATCCCTCGAGTAACAAACACATGGTCAAACTGCTTGTAGCAAATGAATAACAAATTACGTACCTGTCTAGAATTTATTGAGTTTTGAAATCTCAAAGCAATCAGTGTATAAACTAAGTCCCTGCATATGAAATGAAAAGCGATGTATGGATTTACAGCAAAATGTAGTGGTTATTATAAAATGATATAACAACATGTGTAAATTACCAATTATGTAAAGATGCAGTATGCCAGCAAAATAATCTGAATTTTAATAAAATATGGTCGTAAGTAATTAATTACCTAATATTGTATTACTTTTGTCAGTCGGTAAAGAATCATGTATAAAACATTTTCCATTGTGCAACCTATATATAATTTTATTTCAGAAAGTTTATCACGAGATTTAAAACTAAGTCGAAACATTTTTCACATTACATTACATGTTTTTTTCACTTATTAATGCAGTGCAAAAGGTAAAAATTTTCAATTTTGCTGTCCTTTGTAATTTTTTGTCTGAATCCCAAGTTTGTTTGAAGTTGTTTATTTATACAAATCACGTGCTTACTAAAGAATTTTCGCTGTGAAGTTGTATTTAGTATGTAGATACATTTATGGCATTTAGAGAAAAACAACTGAATCTTTTTTCTAAAAGTGCGTTTTCTTGCTGTGATATCGTTGAACAAAAGTTGTTTTATGCATTGTGATAAGTAATTTGTATTCTCACCCCTTATTTTTGTTAGGCTAAAAGATATATTTAAAGGGAATTTTAGTGAATAAATAATCCCCTAAGGAATGTATATAGTTGGTATGTTTCTTTGTACTTCAGAATTTTATTCAATTACGGGAATAGAAAATGTTTCCTTTTAGATTGCAAAAGTTTAAATTAATATTCAAACCCGCACAATTCAAATTCTGATAATGTTACTTGATGGTTGTAGTGTGCTTTGAATTTTGATAACTGAATTTCTTTAGATAATTTATTTACTTAAAATCATAATTAGCTTACGTATTAACTCTAAAAATTAAGCAATGGAAATGAGATGTATCTCTTTTGTAGGAGTAACATTTTATCAATGTGTAAAATTACAATTAATTGAAACAAGATATCTTTAAAACCTGATTTACATCTTTCTGTTACTTTTGTTCAGATTTACAATAGACTGATAAATGGACTTAAAAATATTATATCTTTGAATATTTAACGAAAATTAGTACTGAGTTAGAACTTTTTGCATAAATACCGATAGTTAAAGCTAATAATGATTAGATTAGGAAATCATAATAATAGATTAACAATCATGATAATATCAATGGATTTTCTTATAAGCAATAAAACATATATTAAAGTAAAATAGCTTTAATATAAATAATTTTAAATAATTCTGAAAATAAATTTTTTGCCGGTCTATGTCCAAATGAAAGTAAGGTACTTTTTAGGTACCAGAGTCTATAGGTTCAAGTTCCGAAGCTGGTATGGTTGTTCTTAGACGTTCAGAGTTGTCTTTAAGCATTAGGTCCCTATGTCAGTAGATTTCTTACAGGAAAATGTAGACCTTTTTAATGGTAGATCTTTTAATGTAGACCTTTAAGTTTTTCAAACAAAGCATATATATATACATATAAGTTTTCTGTCTTTCATCAGGAACTTCTAATATTAGTGTGACTAAACTAAAAAAATTAATGTTATACAAATAAAATAGTTGGATGATATTAAGTTCTCTGATCTACCAAAAGGCGCCACTCCTGTCGTAATCTAAAATAGGATGTTCAAAGAAACTATTATGTCATCAGCATTGCCACAAAATTAGAAGATTTCAACACAGTTTAGTTAAGTAAATTGAATTTGGTTACTCTATGCAGTTATGAAACTTATTATATTCTTACAAAATATATTCCGTCACTTTAAGTTTGTTCTTTGTTGATATGATTTTTTTCCTATTCCCTTCTGAGGATCAAATGTAAAATTGAGTTTTCAAATAGAAAATTCTTAATAACTTTAAACTAAAAATGTTTTATATTTTAAAGAATAATAAAATACTAAACCAGAAAGAGGGTAGAACATTTTAAATTTATCTATGGGGGAAAGCAAAAAACTTTAAACAGAGCCGGGATTTGATAGAAAGCTTTGCTGCATACGATAAAGTAGAACAAAGCGAACTGAAAATAGATGATTTCTATAAAAATTTTAATTAAAATGGAAAATCTTCTTTTTTAGTATGCAATGATAATTAATTTGTTTAAACCCCTTGTCAGTTTGGCACGTACACCGTACTGGCGCGGTTACCGTGTTTTAAATAATTTGCCCGTACGTCGTACGGGCAATCTGATTTATTTGTCGTTTTCACTGTTGTGGCTGCATCTTTTGTATTTTTAATATAAATTTAGTCATATAGATGTCCACAAGATGTTGGTGAGGGCTTTCTGATAGGTTTTTCATTACTTCGTGAGTTTTTATCTTTGAGTTTTTGGCTTGACTTTGCATTGAGCTTTTGGGAGACTCACCGAGAGAGACTTTTTAGATGTAAATACACCAACAGGCAAAAAATTAATACCGACAATCCAGTGCTATGTGTATTAATTGAAGAAAAATGACAGTTTTCATTACTTCGTGAGTTTTTATCTTTGAGTTTTTGGCTTGACTTTGCATTGAGCTTTTGGGAGACTCACCGAGAGAGACTTTTTAGATGTAAATACACCAACAGGCAAAAAATTAATACCGATAATCCAGTGCTATGTGTATTAATTGAAGAAAAATGACAGTGGCAAAAGAATTAGAAAAGAGACTAGGTATATTTGTTCGGACTGTGACGTGCCGAACGCTGGCCGATTGGTTAGGGCACTGATCGTCGGTACCGGAGGTCGTGGGTTCGAATCCCACTATGGCATGAATGTTCGTAGCCGTTCGGAATCGGCTTTAAGCAGTAGGTCCCGGTCTCATTAGCTCTCGTATGCAAAACAGTAGACCGTAGCGCTCCAAACCAAACCAAACTGACTGTGACTTTGGACTATGCCTCTTGCCTTCTTTCAATATTTATTGCACTAAATCTGATTTTTGAAAAAAAAAGTTATATAAATGTGGGAGATTTATTCCCACCGTCGAAAAGATGCAAAGATTCAACTAAAATGAACCCATTTAATTAAATTATTTACAAATTATATACAAAATTTGTGTCTAGGGAGAATTAAAATAAAACTGGACATCAGTGTCTGTCTGGCAAACATCAGACCCCGTTTTGGCGGTCAAAAAACGGTCAGCGAGAAGTGCCGTCTGCACACGTTTCCATCTAACTCACGTCCATCGAAAGTAAACAAAAGAGTTCGTTATCTTTTATTTTCGGCAGGGTTCAGTTGTTCTTTACTTCTACATAATTGTACTTATTGTACATGCATTCGAAAATAATTGTGTAGAAATTGCAATCGAAGATATTTGTATTTTTTTCCATGCAGAATTGTAAACGCAACTTCCCTGCATGACATACATAAGAGAGAAAAGTCGTGTTGCAAAAAGTACACCGCAGCACTCCAAAAAACCAAACCAGAGAGAAAAGACTTTTTGGGAAAATATAATTTTATTTCCTGAAAAAAGTTGTTATACATTCTTAAAATAATTAGAAATATTACTTTTAATAATATTTTCCAGCATACAAATGTAAAATAAACAAAAAATTGCAATAAAAAAGTATGACTTTTTTGGATTCTTGCAAAAAATAAATTGTTAAGGGGTTAAATTTATTTTTCTCCTACAAATCTCATTAAACCAGCTCTGACCAATCGCATTAAGGAACAAAACAATCGTAAAATGACTTTCCCAATCATGCCTCCTTCGGAAAGCCCTGCCAGCTTTCTTTGAAGCCTCCTGCAACCAGATTACATCCGCTCACCTGAAATCCTAAATGAGCACTTTCCTTTAATTGCGAACTATTCAGAGAAGCAAAGGATAAAACCAGCTTCACTTGGGTGGCTACTTTATAGTACCGAGGATTGATATACACAGTGGTGATTTTCTTTCGTTATTGTTTTATGGGTTGGATGAATTGGGTTTGTTGTTTAACTTATAGAGCCTTAATTATTTTCTGTTTTATGTTCGCAACAGTGCTCTCTTGCTCGGTTGAAGTTCATTACCGGTTCGTTGCTCAAGTTTTGTTTGCGGGTATTTCTGAATGAAATCGACGTAATGTGGTACTGAAAAGGAACAATCTGTTCCTGGTTGGAACGATTAAAACAAAAATTTCTAGGTCAGGACAGGGTTCGTAAGTATTTAGATTCATTCTTGAAAGACAAAAGTATCAAGGGAACAAAATCATGATAAAATTGTTATGGAAAGGCGTTGATGAAATCGTTTTTAACCAATAAATCCGTACAGAATAAAACAAATGCGAAATTTAAACTACTTTGAATATTGCAGCCTAACATCATTAGAGATCAGCTGTCATTCTGGACATCGCAGTATTCTATTTGATAAGAGATTTTGTCACCGGGTTTTTTTTTTTTAACGCTACAGTCTACTTTTTGCAATACGAGGGCTAATGAGAGCGGGACCTACTGCTTAAAACCGATTCCAAACGGCTACGAACATTCATGCCACAGTGGGATTCGAAACCACGAACTCCGGTACCGATTTGTCATCAGAATACTGTACTGCACTGTACTCACAATATAATACAATACTATGGTGACAAAATTGTATCATAGTACACATACTGTAATGTACTGTGATGACAGTACAATATCATAGTACTGTAAAGTGACATTTTATATTAGATGAACTCGTTTAATATGCTTTCAATCGAAATGCCTCGTGAAAAGTTAAGCTTATGCTCGAGGCATGAAAAATCAAGAAACAAATATATGACAAATTTAAAATTATGATAGCAGATACTTAAAATTTTGGTAAATCTATTATAAGGTTTCCATCTAGCTTCGTTGAAAAAGAAAATTTTGTTCCAAGAACACATACAGGTTGTTCCAAAACGACCGCATAAACTCTGCACAGCTAGATTCCTCTTTCGGAGTGCATAAAAAATGTCCAATGAAACGTTCCTGTTCAATCCATAGTTTACAAGAAAAAAAGAAAGAAAAGTATGACGTCACTGCCGGTGAGAGAAAAAAACATTTTATTGGCCAAATCAACAACGGTATTTCCATATTTTTACAGACGATGATGTTTAAGACGTTCGAATATAATGTCATGCATGCACGCTCGCCATGGAATGACGTTAAGCCGCCGTTGAACTGGTATTTAAAATGCTGGATCTTGCCGCTACCTGTAGTCTTCGTATAGTGACCATGTATTCCGTTCGTGACTACTGCGACATGTACCTGATGTACTGCCGATGTAATGGAAATGCCTTACGAACTGTTAGGGAGTATGCCCGTGCATATACTGCTGTTGATATGTTCAATAAAGTATTTTTTTCTTGCACCGTCAGTAACGTCATACTTTGTTTTTCGTATTATTCTCGTAAACTATGGATCGCACAGGAAATCTTCTTTGGGTAGTTTTTATGTGCTCCAAACGAGGAATCCAACTGTACAGAATATACGGTCGTTTTGGGACATCCTGTACAAGTTCAAAAAGCTATTTTCTAACTGTCCTTAAAACGGGACAATATTATTGATTGCATGAATATTGGTGGGTTAAGTCCTATATCATAACTTGTATTTCTGTTCAATAATACCATCGTACTGCTGCCGTAAATTTACGTTATTTCATCTTCTGTTTCTGGTTAACTGTGATAGGAATTTTAAAAAAATTCAAATTATATTCCTGGGTGTTGCTGACGTGAATTCACGTCCTGCAGTGTCTATTTCTGATTAAATTAGCATTAGACCCTCTATGTAACTTTATAAGACACTGAGAATGGGAGAGCAATATGCATAATTCCGGTATTGTTTTATTTCGTTTGTATTTTGATATTTCAGTGCTTTCATATTTAGACTTTTTATCATTGAATTTTTATCCTCGTCTTAATAAAATAAATCTCGGGCAACTAACTTCAGAATTTCATTATTTTGCAGATATCTAGTATTAAAAATATAGCAAAACATTATAGAAAATAGTTATAATTTTAAACGGATATCTGTAAAAAACAATTCTTATGCAACTCATATTAAACTACGAGAAATTATGCAAGCTGTATGTTAAAAATTAACTAGTAACTGACTAATAGTATTAAAATTACTTAAAAATATAAAAAAATGAAATCTTGAATATGCACACGTTCACTCCATGTACAAATGCTTGTGCACATATCTGTATTTTTATGAAATCTAGTAGAAATTAAGTTGAAATTTATTTCGAAATAAAGATACTTTAGAGAAATTATTAGTTTCTTTTTAGTAATATTTTTAAGTATATTTACAGTTAGTTATATCTAAAAGTATAATCTTATTAACTGCATACTCATATTATCTTTTGTAAGAAAGGAATGAATTTTTTTGTGATATGCTAAATTATTTCCAAATGTTTTAATATTATTATATTTTAAGAAAAGGACAGTACTTCTAGAAGAAAATTAAAAAAGTTATAATTGAGTGTGGACCATTATTTTTATGATGCCTTTTAAGCGAAATTTATGGGTTTTAAATATAGAAAAGTTTTATTTTAAAATAACTTTATGGCTAATGTAGTACAGCTACTGCATTATTTTTTCATAAAATATTTTATTAAATTATTTTTACATACTTTACATAACAATTAAGCAAATAGTTATGTAATTTTAAAATGTTTGAATAAACTGAACTACGTTTAAAATATATTTAGATGTTGTTATCATTTTAAAAAGTAAAAAAAAAATACTGTTTTTACTTTATTTTATTTTCAACTCCCAACGGTTGACGCACTCATAGTTTGTCTGTAATGATAGAAAATGTTAAAAAAATTGTATTCAATTTTAGTCCATAGAAAAATAACGAGATGCCGTATATGAATAAATAACATTTAAATTGCGTTGAATAATTATAGAAACAGGAAAAAAACAAACCATTTGGAAATGAATGTTTAAAAACGTTGCAATTCTATTTGCAGTTCATTTAGTGCTCATTTTCCCTAATTATTTTTTCATTTATTTAAATTTGTAGCATTGTAATTTTAGATTAACAGAACAGTTTACTTCATTTGCGCGATTTTTACTACAATAAATATATACGACAAGAAAAAAAATGAAAGAGTATTTTTCATTTTAAACGGCAAACAATTAATAAATTAGCGTAGATTTTATTTATTCATTGGAATGAAATTCTTTTAATGAATCAATGTATAAAGTATTTTTTAAATTTAACAAACTTATTATATTAACTGCTACTTTTTATACGTATATTATATATTGTTATGAAGAAGTCAAATATTTGTTATATTGAAATTTGATTTTTATTAAAATTATCTAAATGCTAGCATATAGCCCGTCATATGTTGTAAAGTATACTATGAGACAGGTAAAAAATGGTTTGTTTTTAGGCTAAGAATTATCTTACAACAAAAAATAACCGATGATTAAATTTAAAATTATCGCATATATACCTAATATATTATTTAAGGCAAAAATAAAAGAAATTTATTTAAGTAATATCAAAGTTCAGTGATAAAACGATTGAAAAGAATGCAGACGATATTTAAATAATTTAAAATAAGAAATGATTAAATGAGATGTTTAAAGGAATGAAGTCATAATGCTAGAAAAAAATTTTATTTTTACCTATTTATTAAGTGATAAAGTGTTAAATATAATCGACTACTTTTAACCGGGTAAATAAGGCATGAAGTAATTTCATTAAATGGTAGAAAAGGGGGGGAGAGGAGATTTCGAACGTTGCTAACCCTAACTGATCAAGAATCCAATATGAATGTCTCTATGAATTCGAGGTACAACTGCTTCATCATTTCTAGGGTAGACAGACGGATAACTTAAGCTATTATTATAGGGGATGTGTCATACAATGCAAAATCATTTTTAGCTATTCATCTTGCAGGATATTTACCTTGAGATGACCTTTGCTAATAAGATACAGGCTTCACTTCGTAGGATACCAAATTCTGTTCAAATTCAACTTAGTCTAGATAGTTGTGATTTGCTTACAATTGTTCTTTTCTTTTCAAGGATATTGATTGGAAATACTTTTAATCTACTAGGCATTTGGGTAGGATTTCTTTTCCAATACTTTGTGCTTTGTAGATACATGTCCTTTTGTGCATTCGAAGAAGTGTTAAAATAATTAGAGCTAGTTAACTGAGGATGACCTTTGTTAAGCAGATACATGCTCCACTACGTATGATGCCGACTGATGTCCAAATTCGACTTAG
>CM063510.1:141500503-141573003 GCA_032207245.1 Pardosa pseudoannulata
TGTTTGGTCCCTGCTTCAAAATTACGAGGACCCACTTCAGCAAGAGGTCGTTCTAAGCGGTGTTCATTAAAACGAAAGGCGCATCCTTCGCCTTAATACCAGTGGCGTATGGATCAATCGTGCTTCGGTTTTCTAAATGGCTCAAGACATCAACATGTAGCCTTTATTACCTTTTTCTAAACTAAATACCGAGTCTCCCACAAAAATCTGTTTAATTTCACCAATTACATGCATTTGTGTTTATTTTTGATACACAAATGAATGGAAATACGCATGCAAATACGTACAGTATGTGCGTATATGTGTTTATAAGGTGTTTTATCAGCCGTAATTAAACCGCTGCATTTAGCTCTCTCCCATGAGAAGATAGTTACTTGATTAATTACTCTTGAGGTACACATTCTCAAAACAATGGAAATGATTGGTGGTTCTTTAATATGTTAAACAGTGTACCTAAGTATGTGAAAACGATTACAATTTTTTTTAAAAATAAAGCCATCGTTTAATCGACAGTTATGACTGAGATTTCAACAGTATTGCTTAAAATCACCAAGGAAAAGCTATCAACCAAAAAATATGGGTTACATTAAGCGTAACATAGAATATATATGTGTGTATGTGCGATATAGATAGAATGAGTCTTTTTTGATTTAGATTACAAAATACATTCATTTTTAACATAATTTTCTAGATTATTTTTATTAGTCTGACATCCGAATATATTCCCAGGGGCTTTCTATACCGGAGTTCGTACGTTCGAATCCCACTGAGGAATGGATGTTCGTAGCCGTTCGTTATCACACACACAGCTTTAAGCTGTAGATCCCGGTCTCATTAGCTCTTGTGTTTCAAAAAGTAGACCATAGCTCTCCAAACCAAACCAAGCGGGATATATTCACAAAATTTGGAATAGTAATATTTTAATTAATATTTTTTTAAATTTCAAGAAAACTTATGAAGTTTAGGCAATGGATGACAGTACTCAGACATTATAATACAGCTATGAGGACAGGGATTAGCATAATTAATTAAAATAATATGTAGTGTAAAGTTATTTTGAGATTGCGTTTCTCCATATAACAACTTCAACTGCGATGCAAAGAGCACTTCTCATGGGTTAATTGTTGCAAGTGACGTAAAGCGGTAGCATTTCGAAAGTTCTCTCATTAAAATGCACCTTTCCCCCGTGTTGTCCTCAATGCTAATTATAACTGAAATAACATAACCTTTTGGAAGCACACGCATGAAATGCCATGTCTGGAATTTCAAGCAGAATAAACCTGCACCTGCGGTGTATGGAAGTTCTTTTTTTATAGGAACAGAAAATTACTTTGTTAGCGTATATGTGCAGATCTCCCTATTATTATTTTGAAAGCACAAAGAAACTTAGTTTAACTATAAATGATATATGTTTGTAAAGTCTACCTATTTGCCGATTAACTACAATCGACAATTAAATTTGCATAGCAGATAACAAGTTTTTCTTTAAGTAGGATAAGTTCAGCGTAAACCGTAGCTGGTATAGCCATCTGGTATAGCTGGTGTAGACACATGTGCAACCAGAGAGACTGAATTGTTCGCAGCTGATTAACGTACAATAAATTAAGTGGTTCATACCGAGGCTGTGTTTAAGCCTGAGTGTTTGCCACTTGGGGATAAATAAATAATTGGACTGTGGTCAGTAGATTTCTGTTTGTCCGGCTTTTGGCGACATTCTATTGTGAGTTAGATTTAACGCAGTATTATTTCTAAAATATAATTATATATTTCAGGAAAATAAATCTTGCTATTTACCTGCTACCAAATGTGTCATTTTGTTAGGGAGTGACTTTAATATATACATTTCCTAATATTGCGGTAAAAAGTCCACATCTCTATATGGTTCCATTGGGTGCCCCCGCCCGCACCCCCCCCCCCCATGCACAATTCTAATCAAAATATATCTATATCCCCCCCCCCTGCAGTCCAAAAAATCATATCTGACTGAATGGTAGAGTGGTGCTCTTCAATACGAGAATTCAAGGGTTCAAATACCACTGTTGTCATGGTTGTTCTTGCTCTTCGGAATCGACTTTATCAGTAGGTCCCGGTTTGATTAGCCCTCGTAAGCAGAAAACCAAACCAAACTTATTTGTACCTTATTCGGGGCATTGAAAAGTTTCTGCTGATTATGTAGTTCTGTTCATTATTTGAAATAATTAAAAGTTTCCAGTAATCAGGAAGATATATTATTTTTATTTTTTGTTTTGGAATTTCTTAAATACTGAAATAGATTTATGCTGTTGTTTTATAAGTTAAATATCTTATTAAATCATGGGCGATTTTATAAACGTTCTATCACATGTACGCAGACACACACACACACACACACACATATATATATATATATATATATATATATATATATTATATATATATATAATATATGTATATATGTGTGGTGTATATATATAATAATATATATATATATATATATATAAGATATATAATATAATAACCCTGTGTGTGTGTGTGTGTTGAGTATTGCACGGGTATGTATACCCTTCCCATACTAAATAATATGTGTGTGTGTATTGTGTGTGTGTGTAGGTATGTTAAAATTATTTCCTTTATTTACAATAATTATGTAGCCCCAATTATTTTTACTTGCCGGGGCTACTAAGCAAGGAGAAGCCTAATCAGGTAGGAGTCGGGGACATTGAAGAGAACTGCAAGGGTTGAATTAAAGCTTTATTTCAGAGCTGCTAAAACGGACATCTTTACTAGGCAACGACAGACAAAAGAAAAACACAAAAATTACTGTGGTCGAACAGAGGTGCACTCAAGAGCAATGACAGAAAGAATTTTCTCACTTACTCAGTGAATTTAAGTGTAAGATCACGAAAAACGCGGAAGAATTTGTCGGCGACAGACAGCTAGGAAACGTGTTGAATAGAGAGAAAATTTACATCTATAGGATAGAAAGCTTTGGGAAATGTATCAAAAGCATTTTAAGTCGAAGACACTCCTTTGATTGAGACATTTAGAGGCTGAGAAAAATATTTTAGGTTATTAGAATGGGAGAGGTTTTTAAGGAAATATTAAAGTTAAATAATTTATATATGGATACAGTGGAGCTTGGCTCTCATAAGCAAACCATTATTATTAGAATTTTTTAATTAAAATATCTCAACATCTATACATAGTTAGAAATCAGGTATAAAAGTAAGCTACAATGATAAAAATTGACATTCATTTTAAGAGAAAATATAGTGGTTGAGCAATTGATGACTGTACTTGGACATTATAATGAAGCAATTTTGTCTATAATTAGCATAATTAATTAAAATAACATGTAGTGTAGAATTGTTTTAAGAGAGTGCTTCTTCGCATAACATTTTGAGCTGAGAGCACTTCACATGGATTAATTGTTGTAGATGGCGTAAAGTGGCAACATTTCGAAAGTCCTCTCATTAAAATGCATCTTTTCCCCCGTGTTGTCCTCGCATGCTAATTATAACCCAAATAACGTAACCCTTCCGAAGCGCATGCATGAAATGTCGTGTTTGGAAATTCAAGCAGAATAAATCCGCGCCGGCGAAATAAAATGCATTTTAATTTTTATATACCGGGAAATTAGTTTGTCACTGTGCGAGAGTGTAACTCCCCGCGTTGTTATTATTCCGCAAAGTACAATGAAACTAGTTAAAGATGAGCAATAATTGTTTCATTAATGATCAATTGTTCGTTTGAGGGAGAAGTTCTCCAATCTTTTCTGTGCCTTATTCCTGGCAGTGAAGAATTTCGAGTGATTTCGTGGTTCTATTTATATATTTTGAATTAATTAGATGTTGGCAGGGAAATAGTTTCCAATCGAAAATATTTTTCTTCCTTCGAATTTTCCTAAATAAACAGAATTATGTTAATCTTTTAATTAATTTAAATCTTTTGCCTAAACTATGTGGGTCTGTAAACATATACATATATATACATGCATGTACATAAATAAGTAATTCTTTAAATGTTTTAATAGCTTTTTTAATTACTGTTTGATTAACTCTTAATGTCGTTTTGTAGTGAATAAATTTTCCATCTGCACCCTTGAGATGGCAACAATAAATTTTAAAAATACGTATAATTTCTCTCGAATATTAAATGAAAGTTGAATACTAACTCCAGTTTTATATTAACCCTAATCTTTCGTTTACTGAATCAATTATTTTAATTTTATTTTCTGGGGGCATGATTATTTCGAACTCTTCACAGTTTTTTACTGCAAGTTTAAGCTTAAGTTGCTATTTACTATTTGATTCAAATGTAACTCTTTTGTGTTTTGGTTTTTCTGTTCAATCAATTAGCTATCGTTTAAATCCAGGTAGTATGTTTTGATACATGTTTAAATGATGGATACATCTTAATCCATGTTAAATAGATTTTGTGGTTATGAATTAGAATAAATGTATGCAAAAATTTAGTTACATCGTATCCATAAGTGTTATAAGTTAGCTGAAGTGCGGTTTTAGCAGATATAAAAATCTTCTCTTGATGTGATGATCATTTCTTGATGAAAGACATTAATGCGGCTGAATTGCATGAGTTTGCATCGCAGTTCACAACCATTGAACTTTCATAAAAGTTGAGAATTATTGAGATTTATTCCTTATGCGTCAGCATCGAATAGAAATAGTTATTGTATAGATTCAGCACCACGCTGTATGTTTCCTAAGCATGTTATGGCATAAGTTGTTTATTAAATTTGCTTATTAAAAAGGTTTTTAAGTTGGTATCTTGATACGTAAATATTTTACAATCAAGGTTCAACACTTTTGAAAATAATGGAATCATAAAGATACCTGATCATCAAACCTACCTGTATCACGGGAAGATTAATGGTCACATCAAAGTTGAATATTTTTGTGGAGAACTGAAATTTCTATTCAACAATCCTACAATCACTTCATGTTTAATCCTTTTGTAGATTTAACAACACAAATAATATGTTTTGAAGAAAAGCAATAATTTAACAATGAATCTTTCAGTAATTCTAGTGTGTGTGTTTTTTTGCCTATTGTGAAAATCACCTATTTTGTTTCAGCATATCTCACATTAACTTATATAATTAATTGAATATTTAAAAATAAATGGTTAAATTTATTTTTTTAATGCAGTACAATTAAACATCCATCATGCCATCTTGTTCTATTCGATATGTCGGTACTTGAAAACTATAAAATCAAAATTTTCCTGCTGTAAGCCTTATTAAGATGCAAATACTATCTGATTCCAACAGTAAAGCATAGTTATGAATCTAATTTTAAATATGATTTATTCTCACAGCTTGATTGTTTCCCAATAATATTTTTACCAAACGCCAGCTTCTTATTTAATTTATACTAATTAAACTTCTACTTGAGGGGTGATGGCTTTAAGTATCGGAGTTAATGGGTTCGAATCCCACTGTGACATGGATATTCGTAGCCGTTCAGAATCAGCTTTAAGCAGTAGGTCCCGGTCTCATTAGCCCTCGTGTTGCAAAAAGTAGACCTAGCACTCCAAATCAAACCAAACCATCTACTTGAGGGAAAATTAGTAGATCCCAAAAAGATATTACTTTCTTTTGTTTTAAATGAACAGTTCAGTAGTTTGTCATACGTTTCTGAAGTCTACAAATGCTATTTCATTCAATAGTTTATAATGTAGTCGTAAATATTAAATAAGTAAAAAATCATCTCACTTAAACAATTATATTTACTTTATGTTCTACAAACTTTTATCTAGAAGAAAATCGCAAAATTCTTTCAAAAATAAAGAATTAAAAATATCTTTTAATTAAGTAAAAGTTCGAAAAGAGCAGCGAAATCACACTTGGCAACACCGCAGAACTGGTTTCATCCCAAATAGCGGTCATTTCTAAGTAGCCGCGGATGTACAGAAAGAAACAGAATTTGGCCTTGAGTTACTCTGAAGTAATCAATCTCAGCACATAATATCCCTCGTATTGTGAGTTTTAAATAACATGGCAGGCATACCTGAGTTCACACACTGCAGGAAAAAAAAGTCTAACACAAAATAAATAATAATAATAACAATAATAAGGATGATATTTCAAGGTCTTCGTTGTGGGCATGGTATCGATTTTCCACAGAGGTTAACACAGTCTTCAACGAGTAATTTCCTAGAACAGAAAAAAAAAACATCTGCAGTCTTTTTTGTTGTTATTGTTATTGCATTTCTTTGCAGTTAAGAATATATTAAAGAAATGCATAAATAAAATATAAATTTTCCCAAGATATCGGGCTAATTTATGCATGGCATTTTGAGTATTTTGAAACTTAGTAAACTATTTTCATTTTTTTTTTAAAGGTAGACTTTTATAACTTTTTACTACTATTGTTCAGTGTTTTATTATTTACGCACAATGATTTGGTTAATTCAGATAAAAATATAATTTTATACTACTGTAGAAGTAATAATTTTTTGTATAGATTATCCTCTTCATAAACATTATAGATGAAAATTTAGCTGTACACACAGACGCATTCCTATGCGTGAGCAATGATGTTTTAACCTAAATCAAACTTAATTATAATTGTATTTTAAAATAAATTTATGGTGATTCTAGTGATAAAATTACGACTTTTGGATGAAACATCTTTGTTTTCCTACTGACTGTGGTAGCCTTGGGGACAGCGCATGCACCGAAGCTAATATCTGCTTAGTTTAATTATTCTGATAAAACTCCTTTAAGTAACTTAGTTTTACTCCTTAAGCGTTATCAGATGAGTAATTCCGAGCTTTCTAATTGGCTGGCACACTAGAACCCACCACTACTATAAAATTTACCCTCTAAGCGGTTCACACGTACAATTAATCCAAATCGATGATGTCTTAAAAACGTACAGTTTTCGACCTCCAAAAACGCTCCAAAAATGGATGTAATGTACATTTTTGCTTTAGGGCTTTTCCCCATGTAGTTTTCTGTAGGAGGGTCAGGGCGATTGTTTAGGAACTGCACCCCTATTTGACTGACATTTATTGAGGGATGCACCCCTACCCGAGGCACAAAGACGCTGATAGCTTTTCATGGCTCTGTAAATCTCTATTTTGAAGTATTTCGTTTGCGGTAACAGATGTATCTCTAATTGTACCACTTAAATATCTTGGATGACTTTCGTAAAAAATATAAACAAGTCTCTCAAAGAATATTTTTATTTGTACTTTTAGAATATATTATTTCTTATGGGATGATCTTCGAGACTCGACGAGTTTTATGTGTATTAAAAATTAGCAATCTATAATATCTATTTATATATCTATTTATAACCTGAAGTAAAGGGACAATAACGAGGGTGGGTTTCCCGTATCCTATTCTAGTCGACAAAGGGTCAAGGAAATATCATAGAACGCTTTGGCTACTGACACAGTTAACCTTTAGCGTATATTTTGGAGACTTTTGTTTCGATGTGTTCCACTCGGAGGGTTAAAGTACACATTTTAAAAGCAGAAGCTAAGCTAAATAGAAGAGATGTTTAATAATTATTTTTCCTTACTTTTCTTTTTTTATGATTTCAAGGCTGCAATTATCCAGTATGAACACCATTTTCTATTTGTGGTTGGTCTATTATAACTATTACACACACAGGCACACACATATGCATGAGCGTGTGTATGTGTTCGTGTGTAACGAATTGAAAATTCGCAGAGAAAAAGTAAGAAAATTGGATGACAAGTTTAAATTTGCATGAAGTATGAATTTTTCTTCATGCAAATCCGAAATTTTTAACCAAACTTGGCATATTCACGTTTCAAGGGATGAAGGAAAATACTGTTGACATTAAGATTTAAAAACTTCAAAATCCTTTTTTTTTTCGATAGCTCACATCTTATTTATATTATTTATTTATTTATTTGTTCTCATATAGAAAGCATTCTCATATCAACATTCTCATATAGAAAAGTAATAACTTAAAACTTTTTTTTCTAATGAAACAGGCGATACATATATTATCGTAACATCTATACAAATCTGCGAAACTGTTACTAATTTAGCACCACCCGATTAGCACGTGTAGCTTAAGTTATGCTAAAGACGTGAGTAACATTACCCCCGCTGGGTCTTCTTAATTTAGAAGCAGGGACGAAGCAGAAGACCCTCTGTGGTTGGCCTGGCACCACCCAAAGATATCATTTCTAAACTTGGAGGATTTTGTGACCAAGAACGTATTTCACGTGTCCCAGTCACCTTTAACGAACACGACAGAATTTAAAGGTATATATTTAAAATTATATTCTCACCGTATATCGTACATGAAAAATATTCTTATCACTTTTTTAATATAGTGTTAGGATAATATCCATAACTCTGCTGCATTAGATATTAAACAAAAGCATTTTAATATAAAAGAAATGATGGTTATGATTTAAAAATAATTTTAGAATTGTTTCAAGAGCGTAGAATTTTTCCGGGTATAGGAACGTAAGAATCTTATAGATAGTAAAATATTCATATAAACTTGGAGGATATTGTGACCAAGAACATATTTTACGTGCCTCAGTCACCTTTAACGACCACGGCCGAATTTAAAGGTATATATTTAAAATTACATTCTCACCGTATATTGTACATGAAAAATATTCTTATAACCTTTTTAATTTAGTGTCAGGATAATATCCATAACGCTGCTGCATTAGATATTAAAAAAAATTTTAATATAAAAGAAATGATGGTTATCATTCAAAAATAATTTTAGAATTGTTTCAAACGCGTAGAATTTTTCCGGGTATAGGAACGTAAGAATCTTATAGATAGTAAAATATTCATTAGAGTTTTTCGAACACCAAAAATTGAAAAAGTGAATGCGGAAACAAATATCAAATTTTCCAAATAAGAGTTTTTACTTATTACGTCGAAAGCGTTCAGAATGAATTATTTATTTCTCTTTTACTATAATGTAAAACTTTTAAACAAATATATTTCAAGGTAACTTTCTCCGAATAACTGCAATCACTTTCGTCTTATCTGATACAAAAACCAGGAAAAAATAATCAGATAGAGCGCAATAGAATGTAGGATAATCACGCCGCAAACAATTGATGCTTTCTCGAATATTTTCTCTCCTGAAATTGCTGTTTAGTTGGTTTACAATATGCTTGCATATGTAAAATTTCTTTTGCATGGTATACAATAGCTTAGGAAATAGCCCATTTCTGACAATAGCTCCATTTCTTGTATTTATTAGTCAAAAGTTTCTTTTTCATTATTAAATCGGTATACACTCATATTTATATTAAAAATTTTGTAATGTGAAACAATCCTTTATAAATAAAGAAAAGTATACATTTAGTGTAACTATATAGAAAACGTATTTTTAATGGCTTATTATACTGTATAGCTCATTTTCCTGTGTAAAATATACAGAGTTCCGTATATTATATTCGTGTAGCGCTGCAGGTTACGGATTAACATTTCTAAGAGCTCTTTCTAACCATCGTAAATATTCATTAAAATAAGGGTTCGAATAAAAATGCATCCTGTCCTATATTATCATCTATATAATAGTAGACTAAGTTATCTGAATTCGAATTTATGAAGTGGTTGTACCTGGAATGGATAGAGGCATCCACATTGGATTCTAGATGAGTTAGGGTTAGCAAAATTCAAAGCAAGTGAAGTTTATCTTCTTCGAAACTATCGATTCCATTCTAAAATAAATTGGAATAAATATGTTTCGTATCACAGCGAAAAATACTGTCATCTTTAAAACGGTCAAAATCCACCCCTTCCTTCCCTTTCCCAGCGTTTAATGCCATTATTTGTAGACCCATTTTATTAGGACTTAACCAAGGTTGCGAGAAAAGGGTATATATATACATATACATATATATATATATATATATTTATATATATATATACATACATATATATATATATATATATATATATATATATATATATATATATATATATATATATATATATATATATATATATATATATATATATATATATATATATATATATATACCCTTGGTGAATATTTTTGTTTTTTGTATTAATTTGATGACTTGAAAACACCAAAATTTCTCTTGCATAAAAAATTTACTTAACTCTTGACGCTTAAATTACATCACATAGCGCGTCACCTCGTAACTGACTGTATATATATATATATATATATATATATATATATATATATATATATATATATATATATATATATATATATATATATATATATATATATATATATATATATATATATATATATATATATATATATATATATATATATATATATATGTATATATGTATATATGTATATATATATATATATATATATATATATATGTATATATATATATATATATATATATATATATATATATATATATATATATATATATATATATATATATATATATATATATATATATATATATATATATATATATATATATATATATATATATATATATATATATATATATATATATATATATATATATATATATATATATATATATATATATATATATATATATATATATACTAATTTATTTTATTAGCTTTTGTTAATGATTACAAAATTTTTCTGTTTAAACTGCAAAATTTAGTAATAGAATATGTACTTTAGAATTTTAAAATTTCAGACTTTGTTGGACATTAAATTAAATACTTGAATAGTAATATAGTAATTATTGCTTAAAATTTTTAAATTGAGTGTCTTATCTATTAATACACATTTTCTTTTTCTTTAACTTTTCTCTCAGTTAAAAGTTTAACGAGTATGAAATTACTGTCTTATATAAGTCTAGTGCAATTGGGAAAAAGCTGGCTATTTTATCCTTATTCTAATGTGCCGCAAGTGCTGACGTCATACACTCAATTGCCATGAAAATAAGAAGCAAGTGGATGTCAGGAGAACGGAAATTAAGAACGAATTGAGAGGGATTACGATTTGCGAGGTAAAGTTAAGTGCCTACGTGGTTTGATTCCCCACAGATAGCTATTTTAAAGAAGACTACGGTCGATATTTTATGGAAAAACTCTCAGATGGTCGTTAGAATATCGGTCAACTCTTGTGAATACCGAAATTCTCTTTATGTGTTGACGCTTTCGATCTCCATTTCATTGAACTAAATGCTATTCCCTCAGATATGAGAATTCATTATTTCCAGTATGTAAAATTAAATTTAGAAAAGAAAAATGAGAGTATGCATTATTTTAAATTTCTAAAATATTAATAAATATTTTAAAATGAAAAGAAAGAGCAAGAAATTCAGCCTTTTGTATCTCAATAACGAAGGATTAGAATTTATTTTCTCAGACATGAAAATTCAAATTTTTAATATCAATTTTTTAAATCGATATTTTATGGAAAAACTCTCAGATGGTCGTTAGAATATGGGTCAGCTCTTATGAATACCGAAATTCTCTTTATGAGTTAACGATTTGTATCTCAATAACACCGAGCTAAAAGTTATTCCCTCAGATATGAGAATTCATTATTTCCAGTATATAACAGAGAATTTAGAAAGGAAAAATGTGAGAATGCATTATTTTAATCTTCTAAAATATAATTAAAAATATTTAAAAATGAAAACAATGAGCCAGAAATTCAGCCTTTTGTATCTCAATAACCCCAAATTAGAATTTAATCTCTCAGACATGAAAATTCAATTTTTTTATATCAATTTTTTAAACTGATATTTTATGGAAAAACTCTCAAATGGTCGTTAGAATATGGGTCAGCTCTTTGTATCTCAATACCACTGAACTAAAAGTTATTCCCTCAGATATCAGAATTTATTATTTCCAGTATGTAAAATAGAATTTAGAAAAAATGTGAGAATGCATTATTTTAATCTTCTAAAATATAATTAAAAATACTTAAAAATGAAAACAATGAGCAAGAAATTCAGCCCTTTGTATCTCAAAACCGCCGAATTAGAATTTATTCTCTCAGATATGAAAATTCAATTTTTCAATAACAATGTTTTAAATCGATATTTTATGAAAAAACACTCAGATGGTCGTTAGAGTATGGGTCAGCTCTTGTGAATACCGAATAATTTTTTATGTGTTAACGCTTTGTATCTTAATAACAACGATCTAAAAGTTATTCCCTCAGATATGAGAATTTATTATTTCCAGTATGTAAAATAGAATTAAAAAGGGAAAAATGAACATTTTTTTAATAAAAATGTAATAATGAATTATGTAAATCTTCTAAAATATAATTAGAAATATTTAAAAATGAAAACAATGAGCAAGAAATTCAGTCCTTTGTATCTGAATAACGCCGAATTAAAAGTTATTCTCTCAGATATGAAAATTCATCATTTTAGTTATGTAAAATAGAATTTAAAAATTAAAAACTATAAAATAAACTTTTTTAACAAAATGTAAGGATGTATTTAATTAAAAATATTTAAAAATTAAAACAACGAGCAAGAAATTCAGTTTATGTGTTTAACCCTTTGTATCTCAATAACTCTAAAGTAAAATTTATTCTCTTAGATATGAAAATTCAATATTTCGAATGTGTACAATAGAATTTAAAAATTTAAAACTGTAAAATGAACACTTTTAACAAAATATTAGAATCAATTTTTCTCAATCTCCTAAAATAAAGTTAAAAGCATTTAAAACAGTTAAAAATAAGGTTTTATTGACAAAAGTTGGGGAATAGATTGTTTTAAACACGCAAAATTTAATTTTGAAAATTTAAACTTAAAATTTACATTTTAATCAAAAATATGATAATGCAATATTTAAAGCTTAATAATATACTTTTAAAATTTTCAAATTAGAAATCCACCAATTTTTTAAATTAAAATGCAGTTTAATAAAATAAAAACAGAAAAAATAAAAATTTATTTAAAAAAAATAGAAGAATAAATCATTTGAAGTATCCAAAATATAGTTAAAAAAATTTTAAATTGACTATTTATTGTCAAAAATGTGAGAACGTTTTATTTCAAACTTCTAAAATATAATTTGTATAATTAAAGCAGAAAAGATTAACATTTATTCTCAAAATAGTCAAATACATTATATTAAACATGGAAAATATATTTTAGAAATTTTTAAATTAAAAAATGAACATTTATTGAAAAAAATGTGAGAATCCATTATTTCAAACGTAACTAAAGCATAATTAAAATTATTTAAAACAAAGGAAAATTAGCATTTATTGGCAAAAATGGAAGACTGGATTATTTTGAATATGTAAAGTATAATTTAATAGATTTAATAGAGAAAATAAATATTTATTGAAAAATTGAGATAATACATTATTTTCAACATGTAGAATTTAATATAAAATTTAAAATTTATAAAATGAACATTGATTTGCAAAAAAAAAAAAAAAAAAAAAAATTGCATTTTCTACAAATTAAATAATTTATATTTCTTACAAATTATTTTAACCAAAAATATTCCTACCTATTAAAATTATCCCTGACAGAAATTTTGAAGACTTCTTATTCTTCTTAAATTTATTTTATTTATCATGTGCATTTGATCAAACGATGAATGAAACTTTGATACGATAATCAAACTTAGTATCTTCAATTTAATATCGATTCTACGTATAAAATGCCTTAATTGTAGAGCTGCTATTGAACTTTTTTTCATAGTAACTTTGAATAGGATAAAGCAACTTATTTGTGATAACAGTCTAACATTTATTACATCTCAGAAAAAAATCTCATTGTGTAGACGATATTAGCTTTCGAGTTTGTTGCGAATCTGCAACAAGATGATACAAAGTGTTAAACTTCATTTCATTATACTTTTGTTTTGAGTATGATAAAAAAAAACCTATTTGTGTTAACACTAACATTTACTAGATCTCAGAAAAAAAATTAATTTTATTGTGTAGACGACATTATATTTTCAATATGTTACAAATCGACAACACGGTAATACAAAGGGTTAAACTTTGTATCATAGTAATTATATTTGTGATTATGATACAGCAACCTATTTCAATTAAGAGTCAGACATTTATTAGACCTCGGAAAAAATATAATTTCATTGTGTAGACGACATCCATTTTTGATTATGTTGCAAATCTGCAACACTGTGATACAAAGAGTTATACTTTGCTTCATAGTATTTTTGTTTGTGAACATCACAAAAGAACCTATGTTTGTTAAAAGTCTGACATTCATCAAATATCAGAAAATATACAAATGTTTTTACATAAATATAATTTTTTGTTTCTAGCTATTTTCTCTCAAATATTATTTCTTCTTATTTGTATATTTTTTATTGAATTATTGATTTGAATCGTTAAATTGCTGAGAAACAAATCATATTTATTATAAAGGTTGGTATAAAAGTTATATAAAAATATTTAATTTAACTTCTAGTTATATGAACAAAAGCGAAGTATTGGAAGAAGTAAAACCTTTATATAAGAAGTCAGTAAAGATTTTTTCTGAAATTGCAAGTATCTGAAATTGCAAAGAAGATTTTTAATCAAAAACCTAGGAGTATTTTTTTTCATTAAAGTCTGTTATTAGCTTCTTCAAAAATTTTTCTTTAATTTTATTTAGCTGATAAGATAGAAGGGCCATTGAATCTCTTTTTTTCTTATTTAAGATTATTCTTAGAAATTAAAAGCTTTAAAAGATTTCAGTAAATGGATTGTTGGGATAACATAAGTGTAAAGATGATCAGTAATAGTTCTTTGATCTATGCAACTAATAAGATTATATTTATCAATTTAATGATAATATTTAGAAAACATTTACAATTTACTGCTTATGAAATAAATCTAATAGCATACAAGCTCCATAGGACATCCAAGGGACATAGTGAATATCGTGTGGACGTAGACGTAATTTTTTCGTTGAGGAGTTGAACTCCTGTACTCTTGGGGAAATTTTAACTACCTTCAAATATTATCCTTTGATTTTACATTTGTTTCTGCTAACTAATTTGAAAATTTAAAAAATTTTCTTCTGTGTTCTCTTTTTATCACTGATTTAGTAGTTATGTTATGTCAAATTATGTACATTAATTTAAAAGTAGTTTAATTTTTTATGTAGTGTCTTTTAAAATTAAAACACTTCTATTGAAAATTGTAATTCGGCATATTGTTTAGAGCAATCTCCTAGCACGCTGGAGACTGGGGGTGCAAATCCTGCGTAAGGATTACGTTTTAACTCGTAAGGATTGCGCCAAAGTAAGGGTTTGTTTTCATTGCCCGTTGTTCCTTCATAGGAAGCAAAGATGATCTATATTGTGCTAACACAGTAAAATGTCCAAAAATTAACTTCAGCACTGTAAAAGGCGGTAGACAATAAAAAAATGGCAAATGTCTCTAAATTGAAACAAAAAATTGTATTTCTATGAAAGGAAATATAAATATATTAATTTTATTTTAATTAAAAAGGATTTCAATATAAAATTCTTATGTAAGAATTTGAAGATACAAATGAGCTTGCACGTTAATGTAAACTGTGTAAAGTAAAAGAGGGGTACTGAAATACAAAGCAGGCAGGGTAAAACTTAGGGTATCACTGACGTCCTTTGAAAAGTTTTCTTTCACTTAATACCACGAACAATCTTTTACTTCTTAACACAAACTGTATAAATAACATAAAAACGTCACGAGATAATTCTGTCTTCCACACTGTAATACTACGTAAACTCCCTTCTGTTTGTACAATGAATGAAATGTGACGTGTATCTGTCGGAAGCACGTAGGCCTGAATATCCGCACTGCGGAGTGACTAGATTATCAGAATGAATACTTTCTCTAGACGGAATAGAAATTATCTCCCATCCTAGAAAATCCGTCACCGCTGCCCCAGAACAGAGCCTTCTTTGCGAAGACAGAAAGGAAAAAAAGTTAACGAAAACAGCACAAGATTAAAGTGAATAAATTTAGACATTGCAGCAGCCATCTGTTAAATGCAACACATCAGCCCAAAGATAAAGCGTATGTCACAAAGATGGACAGCATTGTCAGTCATTCGTAGCACGGGATCAGAGATAGTATACCGGTGTACCACACAGTGAGAAAACACTCTTAAGGCGTGAGCGAAGAGACTTACGACCCACTGGAGAGAGACAAGGAACATATTTCTTGGGTCATGACCTGTCGAGTACCCGAGATACGTTGAGCTATTCGGGCTGTTTTAATTCTAATCTTGAGCCCCTGGCGCCGGTAGCAGATAATGTCAACGCAAACTCAAAGAAGAGATTTATGAAAGAGCCAGAGAAGTACTTTTATTGTTACGCTTTGCATCGTTCTTAATCTTAATGGGTTTTTTGGGGGGAGCACTTAAGCACACACACATATGAAATCAGAAAACTGAGTGCTTTGCAGGTCACTTCAAATGCACCCGTTTAAAGATTAAGTAGTGCTTTTAAGAGCTGTTAAGTAATTGAGAAGTTAAGTTTGATAATTTACTAGGGAGTTGTATTCCCTAGTAGTTTTCATTTGATAGGAATGATTCAATGGCCATTAAACGGCGAAAATATCACTAGATGAAGCATTAAAAAATATCTTTTTGGATTACCTTCAATTGAAAAGAACAGCTGCTGTTTAACACTAGAAAATGTGTGTTCATCACTTCTTGGGATTTTTAATTGAATTTTTTTTCAACATCCTTTCAGCTTAAAAGAAAATATTTCAAAGAATAAAGTAATAGCGCAGATTTCCGGAAATACATTAAGTTTCATTGAAATTATAGAAATAAATAAATAAAAGTTAATAGCGTTCAGAAAATATAAACTGGGAGACGGATAATGAGTTAACATTTAAATAACATTGAAAAAAATGGCAAAAAATATATAAAATTTGAAATTTTAATAAGAGTCTGTACAGTAAGTTTTTAAATGATATATGTATTTACAATTTAAAATTTTATTTTTTAGTAACACATATTGTGATAAAGTAAATAATATAACATTAATACATTAAAATACTAAATAACTATTTGAAAGACTGCTGTTTTGAAACAGTAAACATTTGTATTTAATACATGACACTTATTTTCCTCTTATATAAAATATTACTTTAGGTTAATTGTAGGGATTAGAAAATATAACATCTTAAAATAAACTCATTTATAAATGTAAATCTTAAAATAGTATTTAATATTATTTTCTTTGCAAATAAAAAATTTAAATATATTTCTTTAATAAATTATATGTATAAGGATTTATACACGAACATAGCATGTGCATTATATATACAATATATAATAATATGTACGCATATATATGTATATATGTACATGTGAATGTGTACATATATATAGTATATATGTGTGTGTATATAAAATTTTATATTCTCATTATAAAAGCAAGTATATAGATGATTAGAATATTAGTTTAATGTATATATATATATATATATATATATATATATATATATATATATATGTGTGTGTGTGTGTGTGTGTGTGTGTGTGTATTGTGTATATGAATACAATATAGATAAGTCAAAAAGAATAAAAATGTCTACAATATTCGATTTATTCTTCTAAAATTCTTTAAAAGTTTTTTATTTTCAACATTTTCATCCGTAAATTTTTAGAGGTAGAAAAGAACTTTTTCTAATGTAATTCCGGAAATAAAGCACTCAATTGTGAATACATAACAAACAAATAAAAACCTAATCTCCTTAAAAAGAGTAAATTAAATTTACTTAAGCTTTACAAATTTGGGAGGAGAATTTTATTACCTTCAATTTTTTCCATAACATTGCGGGTTTTCTCCTCTTGTTGGAATGTAATATTCAATGATATTTATTTTAAACATCTTTTTTTATACATCCCAGAATTTAAGTTCTCTAAGTAGGCCATCTCACAGAATTATTTAAAGAATAATTCAAGCAGAACATTTTCGTTTTCTAAAGAAGAGTAAGATTGAAAAATTTAATATATTTGAATGATTAAGAATGGCATTGAAAATAACTTTATTGTTTTTCATGTTCGTCTAACAGAAAGGTTTTTTTTGTGTTTATGATTTTTTATGAAGATTTCGAGTAGAGTTTAGGTAATTTTCAACAATGATTCCAGATCTTTTCTTTTTTTTTTATCTATGGCAATTCAGTGCCCATACTTTTTGATTTCGACTAATAAATACACTCCGAATGTGTTTACATTTACACTCACACGTACACTATATATATATATATATATATATATATATATATATATATATATATATATATATATATATATATATATATATATATATATATATATATATATATATATATATATATGTATGTATGTGTGTGTGTGTGTAATGATATTTTTAAAAAATGATGTAATGGTATTTTCTAAAAAATTAACCAAATTAATTATATCTGTCTTGAATTAATTTTTGCTTTTGATTTTATATTTTGGCATCTATTTCTAGCAAACATAGCGTATGTCTTTGTTTCAACTATTGAATCCTCCCAGTTTCATAAGTAACTAAAAATAGATTCTGAAGCTTACACTATGTCATCGGCGCCACCCACGTGACTTATGTAAATAAACTTTGATCAGTTCGCACAAACAACTATTTAACCACGATGTACAAGTTTAGCAAACAGTCTTTTGTCACAGTTGATGCCCTAACAAACTGTGTTAGTTTGATCAAAGCATTCCCATTTAGTTTTCACTCGTCTAAGGATCCATGATTGAAGTCTGATTTATCATCTCGGAATTCCTTTTGAGTTGAGACAAAAATTTCATCTCTTATATATATATATATATATATATATATATAATATATATATATATATATATATATAATATATATATATATATATATATATATATATATATATATATATATATATATTATGTATATATATATATATATATATATATATATATATATATATATATATATATATATATATATATATATATATATATATGTATATATATATATACATATATATATATATATATATATATATAATATATATATATATATATATATATATATGTATATATATACATATATATATATATATATATATATATATATATATATATATATATATATATATATACGTATATATATATATATACATATATATATATATACATATATATTACGTATATATATATACATATATATGTATATATATATACGTATATATATATATATATGTATATATATACATATATATATATACATATATATACATATATATGTATATATATACATATATATATAATATAAATATTAGTCACTTTTACATTAGTCATATAAAAATTAGTCACTTTAAGATCTCTGTATAAACCTCCTCTCTCTCATTCTAATTCCTTAAAATCTATTCCTTGACTTCAAATTTTAACAACCCATTTCCTAAGGCTTTTTGTGCAATAGATGTAAATTTCCTGTCCATTCAAAGCATTTTTCAGCCGTCACTGGCAAATGGCTCAGTTTTTCCCTTAATCTAACAGTTAAATTCTATGTCTACGTGACTTGTCTCTTGGGAAAACTCTCTATGATGTACACCTCTGTTCCAACAAAGTATTATTCATATTCTTCTTTTGTCTGCCGTTGACTGTCAAAGATGTCTTTTTACCAGCTACTCAATAAAGATTTAGTTTGTTCTCAAAATTGTGCTAATCGACTGCAACATTATTCATTAGTCTAGCTAATTAGGCTTTTTTTGCCAAGTAGCAAGGGCAAGTAAAAACAATACCGGCTACAATAAATTATTTGTGACTAGAGGAAATAATTTCCGCTGGATTGCATATATATATAATACCTTTTATTTCAAAATAAATTGAACAATAATCTTAAAATTGTATTCATTATTCCAGTATAAGATTACAGTGTTTAATATTAATATACTCAACATTTAGTATTTTAACCTAACCGTCATGTCGGCACATTGAAATATATAAATAAAAATTTTTTGGCACCAAGACAAAAAATTTCTTGGGCAATACGTAATCTCCGGAACACACCTACCTTAAGAAAACAGTAATAAATTTTAAGATCGGTATGAAAGAACTATTTTATATGCATAGCTTGAAATGAATCACAGTTTTAGAAGGGGAAAAATGTTCAAATGGTGAAATACTTTTTAAAACATCCAAAGAAAAAAACCCCTCATTTTTCAGCCTCACAGAAAGGTGTTATCAGTCGGTATTTTTTACATTTAGCTGATATAATGTGGGGCACATATATTTTATTTGATCTCGGAAAGTTCGCTGAAAAATATTCTGAAATATTTGTCCTTTTTTTTAATGGAGTCGCAACTCATTTGGCATATTTGGACATTTTAGCACGGTATTATATGTGTGTGTGAATGTGAATCTTGGGTCATGTATCTCTGTCTATACACTGATAAAAATGAAAAAATGTTATGTATTATCAGAGCTGTTCCTGCACGGAGCAGCAAAGGGCAAAGGGGCACCGGAGTAAAGCTAAATAATGCCTTTCGACAATATAAAATTATTATTGTTATTAGTTCAAAGATACGTACACAATCTCTTATAGCATTAACCATACCAAGCTGCAGAATTTGTTGGTCATTTCATTATGGGAGCACCATTATGTGGCTAACATAATTTCAGAAATTAAAAAAACTAATCTCCTCGGGCAACAGCCCCTAGTTTACCAGGGCCTACGGTGCCAATCTCCGTTTATGTGACCAAGGGCGCTGGGGTGAGAAGCATATGTTCCGCTTAGGTGGTCAATCTTATTCGGAACCCCCAGTGTTTAGTTCCCAAGCACGCTTGATCCTCAGTTCATCTACCCACTGGAGGGATGAAAGGCTGAGTCAACCTTGCCCAGTCCGGGGATCGAACCTAGGACCTGTGTCGTGGGAGCACGAAGCACTACCCCGACGCCACTGGGTTTCAACATAATTTCAGAGGACAGCAAAAAAAAGTATGTCCTCGTAAAGTAGAAGCAGGAAAAAAATAAAAATCCCCTAGGAATGACCTTCAGAGGTATTGCTCTAGAATTTGGAGCACATTGCTAATTGTTTTTAAATAATACAGTCGCCATTAATTAACAAGACGGATCTTTGTAAGTCTCGAGCCTAGAACTCGCAGTTGTAAGGTACATTTAAAGTTACCCACTAGTTGTCGTGGGTATCATCAATAATATAAACAATAAATGCTTTGCTAAATATTAGGCAGATGCAAAAGAATTTTACTAATTTGCTTTGTTAATTTCTTCTGGGTAATTTTATTTAAATACAAAGTATGTCCAGAAAGTAGCGATAAGGTATATTTCATTTAGAGAAGTAAGAATTTTAGATAGGCTTGTCTATTTCTGACCACCGTTATTTTTTTTATTCATAAATATTTATTCACTAGAAATTATTAAGCATAGTTAGTAAGCTTTAATTTATTTGATTTTCAGAGATTAATTTAAAGTCATATTTTTATCAGAGGTATAAAAATGTTCTTTAATCTCGTTTATCTCCTGACCGCTGTCAATCCCGTCTCAAGGTTTCTCGAAAAAACATTGAGATTTTCCTTCTTTCCGAGTTTAATAATCACAGCCATAAAGTACTAAACAAACGAAGTGTGCCCAAGAAAAAAGCATGCAAACATTCCTTGGGAAGTCTTTTCTCTTTACTGAGCCACTGCGCCAATTCTGCCACCAAATTCCTGCCATAATCATACAATCAATTATTTCCCGGTCTATATGCGAGATGATTAAATCTTTTCTTGGGGCCAAACGCTGGGCAATGCAAGCGCACAAAAAAAATAAATAAATGAATGAATGAATAAATAAATTTTTGCACCCATGGTCTCGTGATGAAAGAAAAATGCCTGGGCATTTTCGCGGTTTCGTTCGCCGAAAACTCATTTATTGCGCGAAAGGCAATTCTGGGCGGTGCTATGCATCCATCACTGCCTGTGACAAGGCCCGCACTATCGAATGCGATATCATTGCGATTATGGAAATGAAACCCGTAAAGCAAAAGCAACTCCCACTAATGACTGTGTAAATGTTTCCCAAAGATTTATGATTTCTCGGCGATCTATCACCTCTGGCCATTTTTGTTAGCTCGCTAAATGGCACTACCCATGGGCGATGTACTTGTACGCCAGTTTTCAGGTGTACGTCTTTTCGCTTCTCGATCAATTACATCATGTTTCACCACATAGTTACATCTTGACGTGTATATCTTATTTGCTCTGCAAACAAAAGGGACAGATAATAGGGCGGTATGCAAACATGCGTTCTCAGGAGTAACACCGTCTGTCTGTAAAGCAACGAAGAAAAATTGTCTTACCGTCCAGTGGTGATATACGTAAAAAAAGAACAGTAAATAAGCTAGAAAGCTTGTGACGTGATGGAACGTTAAAAACCACAGTATGCTAAAAGATTTCTTGATGCTTTTTTTATAAAAAAATAAAATGTATATTTTAGAATCTATTTTAAGATAAAACGACTTTGATAGAACAAAGAATTTTCCAAATGACAGATTCTAACTGAAAATATGAAATGTTTTTTTTTTTTGAACCTATGTACCTATGTAAGTTACCTATGTACTTTGTTATAATAAGCATTTTTTTAATGATTTTATAATTTTACTGTTTTGAAACCTTTATTTTGTCAAACACCCTCAATTTAAACTTTTAAAAATATATTTATCAGTTTGTCAATTTTTTATTGAAATAGGAATTTCAAAATTATTACGATCATTAATTATATTTTATCTATTTATTGTTAACAATTTTTTGTATTGTTAACAATTTATTGTTATTAATTATTATTAACAATTATAACAATTTTCTATTTATTATTATCAATCTATTTATTGTTAACAATTATTATTAACAATTTTAACAGATATTGTCTATTAATTTGTTTGACATGAAATTAGGTATGCTTCTGGAAATCGCAAAGTATTTTTTCTAGTTACAGAGAATTTAATAGCCCGAAACTTCAAAACAATTGGTAAATTACTGTATTACTTGAAATAATTATGTTATAAAATAATATTCAACTAAAGTAAGTATCAATAGTCAGTTTTCTTTCAATGCGAATTCTAAAGTTAAAGAGAAAAAAAAGTAAAATTATTCTATTCGTATACTGTACACTAGGAGAATTTTTAAGGAATATTGTTTTACGGCTGAATTTTGTTAATTTGTTTCCCAAAAAATTATTTTCTATTAGATCTTAGTAACTTAAGCTTCATGTAATATAAGAAGTTATATAAAGCTCCCGCTTAAAATGGTTAGATACTCTCAACATAAAAATATCGTTAAAAATTTTAAAAATCTTTAAATGTAAGACATAATGTTCCTTCTATCCTTAACAAACACGTAGAAATGAACGTAGAAATGAAACATATAGTAAAGTTTAGATAGGAGGTTAGATTTTTTAAGGGGACATTGTATCTTTCAAGTGTTTTATTTAACAGGCATTATTCAGATTGTTCATTAAAAAAGCGTATTCTGCTTCTTTAAAAAATAATATTTTAAAGATCTTTAATAACACTTTAGCTTTAGAAAATTATTTAGATTTTGTTTTTTCAAATAATAAATAAATATATATATATTAAATAAAAAATATGAAATTCATTTTTCCGCAAGATAACTGTAGAAATATGTATATTAAAAACTAAATTTTTACATCGATTTGAAGTAAACTATATGTTTTATTCAATAAACCAAAATTTTAGAGTTTTATGCCATTTTAAAATTACAGAAATAAAAATTATCAAGGAAAAGTAAGTAATAAAATAAAATATATAATCCGTATTAATTTTAATTGAGGTTTGAAGAATAAAAAGGTAACTAACATTCGTTTGATATAAAGTATTAGTGGTTCATTGGATTGTTTTTTTTTCTAATTGGTAACTTTAATATTTTTATATACTGCTTAATATAACACAACTGAATAATTTTTAATATAGTTTGTATATTAATTTAGGTTTCTCAATGTCCAATGAGTTTATTATGTATTGAAACATGCATTTATACATTTATATTTACAATCTTCTAAAGCCTTAAACAGGGCTTGTAAACTTTAACAAGCCTTAACCTTAATTATTTATGTTGTGTTTCTGATGCCACTTGAACAAACCAAGCCTGATTGAGCAATAAGCTACTCTTGTTATGGATATTAGATGCGCTTTTCGTTTATAATGGCACCGTTAAGGTGAAAGAACGACTTTGTTGAAGAGGATCCTCGTCATTTTGAATCAGGGACTAAGCAGAAGATCCATAGATTTGGCTTGCAACTTCCAGAGGTATTGGTTGAGAACTTGGAGGATACTGTGACCACGAACATATTTTACTTGCCCTAGTCACCTTTAATGAACACGGAGGATCATACATCGGCTTGGGCTCCGAACCCACAACCCCTCAGTTACGAGATATTTGCCTTTGCCGACTGAGCTACCGCGGTTTGTCAATACTTATTTTACCCTTTATTGAAAACGAAAATGTTATTATAATTACATTAGAAAATGTTAAAGGAAGCGGAGCCTCTAGATGCAGGTAGCGTCTTTAGATCCACTTCTGCTTCCCACTATAGCACAAACTCCCCTAAGTACTTACATACTTGCGGAACATGTAGTGTTTCTAAATATAGAATCATAGTACAACTTAAAATCCTTGCATTTCTCGAGAAACGAGGCGTAGTATAATCCACTTTAAAATGTTATTATGCTCCATATACTTTAAAGAGATAAAATTTTATATAGAAACGGAAATTCTTTTGTTGTGAAATTGCACAATTTTATATTTACTATCTCCTGTAAAAATTCAATGGGGAAAGTAATCCGAGAGTTCCTACTATACGTTGTAGCTTTTCAATTTCCATAGACTTCAATCAATATTGAAAAGCTATTTCGTATAATCTTTATGCGCATGTAAAATATTATTGAAACTGCGAATATTTTAATACGCTGGAGGTTTATATTTGATGCGAAAAAAAAAATAGAGTGTGTGGTAAATATATATTTTGAGAAAAACAGCATTCTGGGAACGACAGTTTTGGGTCTATTAAACGTCTGTGTTGTGTTTCTTTTATATTCAAACCCCACAAGCAAACTAAAAAGCATGCTTTATAGAAAAAATTGGTCGTAAATATTTATAGTCTGTTTAATGTATGTTGTGGTGGAATATATACGGTATCAATGTATAAGAAGGTTTCTCGTACGTCTATATACATACCGAGAGAAAAAAAAAATGAACAGCTCTGGTTGCAAGTCAAAATTCTGGGATACAATTCCTGAGATTATAACATGATATATGTATATATATAAATAATATATATATATATATATATATATATATATATATATATATATACATATATATATATACATATATATATATATATATATATATATATATATATATATATATATATATATATATATATATATATATATATATACATATATATATATATATATATATATATATATATATATATATATATATATATATATATATATATATATATATATATATATATATATATATATATATATATATATATATATATATATATATATATATATATATATATATATATATATATATATATATATATATGTATATATACATACATATATATATATATATATATACATATAGAGGGCTTTGCTTCAAAGCAGTAAAATTTCAACAAAATGATCTCATTTACTGAGACCAGATAAACGGATCTCAATTAATATTTCAAAAATTTAAGACCAAATAAATCTATTGAAACTTAATTACTTACTAGAAAAAGATAAATAGATCTCAATTTTTATTTCAAAAACTTAAAATTAAAATAAATCTTTAAAAATTTAACTACTTACTGAGACCGGATGAATGAATCCCAATTATTATTTCAAAAATTTTTAAGATCAGATAAATCTATTGATACTTAACTACTTACTGAGTAAAGGTAAATGGATCTCAATTTTTTTTTCAAAAATTTAAAAATAAATAAATCTGTAAAAATTTAACTACTTAATGAGACCGGATGTACGGATCTCAATTATTATTTCAAAAATTTAAGACCAATTAAATCTGTTAAAACTTGACTACTTGCTGAGACCAGATAAACGGTTCTCAATTATTATTTCAAAAATTTAAAAACAAATAAATCTGTAAAAATTTAACTACTTAATGAGACCGGATGTACGGATCTCAATTATTATTTCAAAAATTTAAGACCAATTAAATCTGTTAAAACTTGACTACTTACTGAGAAAAGGTAAATGGATCTCAATTTTTAAAAAATTTAAAACTAAATAAATCTATAAAAATTTAACTACATACCGAGACTGGATAAACGGATCTCAATAATTATTTCAAAAATTTCAGACTAAATAAATCTATTAAAACATAACTACTTGCTGAGACCAGATAAACGGATCTCAATTATTACTTCAAAATTTTAATTCTAAATAAATCTATTAAAACTAAACTACTGACTGAGATCAGATAAACGGATCTTAGTTATTATGTCAAAAATTTAAGACTACAAAATCTATTAAAACTTAACTACTAATACTGTCAGACGCATTTAACGAGTATGGATTTTTTTAAATAGCACTAACTTCATAATTTCGCAACTTTATCTGTTTTATAGGAAAGAGAAAAGAAATTCAAAATAACGCAATTGCTTTATAGATGTTCTTTCATAAGGTAAAACTCTAAATGAGTAAGAAATAACTGAGAAACAATTTTTATACTGAAGAACTTTTATCAATTCTGTTCCATTTATGAGTTACTCATGTGTCTAATACAAAACACCATAATTATGTGTTCGTGTTTTGAGAAAGCTACTAGAAATTTAAATAAGAATTTTCAGTAATGTAATTTTTATTAACCAGTTATTCTCGTGCTTGAAACTATTACGACTGGTAATGTGTTAGATTGATCCCAACCGTTGAAAATGTTTCTCTATTTTTCAAAAGGACACAATACGGTTCCTTTTTAGAACAATATCCAATAATAATAATCATGTTGTTCATCAATATACATTAAGTATCGAATAGCTTTCCCAGCAGATTATTGTATTCGGAATTGCTATTTTTCATTCACTAACGAGCCAGAATAATGAAGGTAAAAAAACCGCAATATTCTCATGCAAACAAGATACAACAACCTCTTTATTTAAATAAACTGACCGTTAGATTTTCAATGATATTCAGAAAAGTACTCATTAATAATTACTTTAACAATCCCATTAATAATCTATAAACTCAATTTCCCAGCCCCGCGTGTGGACCCACTGCCCTCTCACCAAATCTAACACACCTTGTTGCTTAAATGTAAAGATCACTAAGGGTGGACTCGGACAATGGGGAGGAACCTAGACAGACGGATATACCTCTGAGTGTTTGCTTGCACGCGAGTTAGCGTGATTGGGAAGACGGGTTATTATGTACGTCCGCTAGCTGGAAAAAGGAAGGAAACAGTGGATGGAATACCTTCTGTGTATGTATGTTGGAGGAGTGTTCTAATGAAGAGTTCCAAAGATCTCTGGTTTCTTCCATTATATGTTGATTCTGATTGAGGGAGCAAAGATAGGGAGGGACTTTCTGGGCCACTAGAATTTGCCATCTTCTAGTCGGGAGGTTGGAAAGTTGCTAATTGTTTTTTCATTTCTGTTTTTATTCCTTTGGGGCCGGAAACGAAAGTTGCTGTTTGTCATAAAGAAAAATTTAATCTTGCACTAAATATATATCTTACAGACACAATCGCAGGAAATTGATAAAATATTTGATTTATATTGACATATTAGTACGACTAAAACCCGTGTTATGAAATGAATATTGTGTTATATGAAATGAAAATAAATGTACAGTTCAATAGAATGTAAATTATCTTTCTTATTTTATTGCCTTTAATATTTTGTAAGATCTTTATCATTGTAAAATTAAACCATGAATTTTACTCTAATTACCATCAAGAAAATATCCATGTGTTTCAAAAATTGTTATAAATTTTAAAATTATAAGGAATTTTATATTCTTCAATTAACTTTTGATCTAAATTTTTACAATTCAAGAACAACTTTAAACAACAAAATACAAGAAAATTTTAAATTTGTTATAAAATTGACTAATGATATTAAAACATAAAATAATTAGTTATAGAGATATATCTAACATTCACTTATTTAATGGGAATTTCTTCATGTTAAGACCCGAAAACAAGTTTTCTAAGCTATTAACCATCTCATTCTTAACACCAGTAACAAAATTTGAAATGAAATTGCCTTCAATTTGAATTCTTAACTTTGATTTTAATTTTAAAAAATACAGTGTAATACGCGATGACAATTTAAAATAATGAATTTTAAAGTTACAAAGAAAAATAAATGACTTGTGAAATAAGTGTTAAGCTGAAAACATATTTAAATTCAATTATTTACAAAGCGTACTTTGGATAACTTTTTTGAAATTATTGCTAACAAATGAAAAAGGAACTCCTGAATCAAATTATTTAATCTTTGCTCATTAGGTATTTCACATCAGGGATGATAATTAACCTAATTTTCCATGAAAATATACACACACATATATATATACATGCATACATATATATATATATATATATATATATATATATATATATATATATATATATATATATATATATATATATATATATATATATATATATATATACATATATATATATATATATATGTTATATATATATTATATATATATATATATATATATACATATATATATGTATATATGTATGTATATATATGTATATATATATATATATATATATATATATATATATATATATATATATTTATTTATTTATATATATATATATATATATATATATATATATATATATATATATATATATATATATATATATATATATATATATATATATATATATATATATATATATATATATTTTATATATATATATATATATATATATATATATATATATATATATATATATATATATATATATATATATATATATATATATATATATATATATATATATATATATATATATATATATATATATATATATATATATATATATATATATATATATATATATATATATATATATATATATATATATATATAACGTGCTGTGATAATAAAATTTAAACAAGGTTCAACTCGTTTATGTTTAGAATAAAAATGATATGTATTTATATTCTGAAAGACTTCGTTCAGAGTTAAAACTAAAATAAATAAAATTTACATTTTAAATAAACATTAAACTTCAAACAGTATGTGGTTAAAGTATTTTAACTGTTTAAGACCTTTATATTTTATCTTAACATTTGCTATATATTTTTCCTGCAGAATTTATGCTCGAATCAAATAATTATGGATACTATAATGTAAGCCATAAATTTATTGGCTCTGTACAGTAAACAACATATGTCTTGTTATGGAACTTTGTTACCTTTATATATCTCGTAAGCAGATTACGTGCCATTAAATTATTTATGATACCGAAGTGATGCAAGGAACATCATGCCTCACAAATAAAATCACAAGATATAGGGTATGAAGATCATAAATTTATCTGAACGTGAAAGAACTCGGGGAAATAGTAGTAAGAAAAATAAACAACACATAAGCAAGTAATTTTTAGATTAAGAATAATCGCGATTCCCCACTATCTTTTATTGATGTACAACAGTAGCTTTCAGTCTTTTGTTTTTTCCTCTTTCGCACACCGTACATGGTAAATTAGTTTTGTATCGTTAATAATTCAATACATTTATAAATGATTTACTCCTGTACATTTTTTTTTGTTTTTTAATAGTTTATAACTATATTGAATACTTTATGTATTTTCGAAGAATTTTTTTAAACTTATTTGATATCTTAAATCTAACATTACAGTTTTAATAACAGAAATTTGATCTTCGTCTCACTAACAAGGAAACAATTATATTCATTATTTTTCACACATAAATAAGTATATATACACGCACATACGTGCATATATATATATATACATATTTATATATATATACATATATATACATATATATACATATATATACATTATATATATATATATATATATATATACATATTTATATATATATATATATATATATATATATATGTATGTATGTATATATATACATATATATATATATATATATATATATATATATATGTCTGTATATATATATATATATATATTATGTATGCATAATAGTTATAATACCAGCATATTAACAGTCAATTATAACTCACTTGGATGACATAACGTGAGAGTAAGAATCTATTTTTAGCAATGAAACCGGAAAGAATCCACAAAGAAACATTAGTGAACATAGGCTAGGGTTGCTACAAAGGAATGCGGGATTGAAAAAATCGAAACCAAAAATGATAAAAATATGATTACTTATACATACATATATATATATATATATATATATATATATATATATATATATATATATATATATATATATATATATATATCTATATATATATATCTATATATATATATATATATATATATATATATATATATATATATATATATATATATAACGTGCTGTAATAATAAAATTCAAACAAGGTTCAACTTGTTGATATTTAGAATAAAAATGATATGTATTTATATTCTGAAAGTCTGCGTTCGGAGTTAAAACTAGTATATAGACACTAGTATATTTAAAAGTATATATATAATTTTAAAAGTATGCATGGAAGTGAAGTAATCTCACCTTGAGTTTTTTTTAATGTACTAGTTATTAACAATGACATTAAACGTGTGTGTAATAGGGGCAAAATATCTATGAAGCATACTGCAATAGTGCTTTTAATAAAGATAACTTTTTTCGGTCTTTTCACTACAGTATATACTCTTTTCTATGGCTTCGTGAAATTCTTCCTTTAGAAGTTATTAGTTTTGAAGATGCCATAATTTCAGCATTGCTGCCGAAAATCTGCTTTCTTTGAAGAAAAATAAAAGAAAAATATAATGAAGAAAATTTTATCCAGGTTCTATTTGTGAGCTATCAAAAAATAAATTTTTCATTTCGGAATACCGAAATTAAATTTGACGTTGCAGAGAAAAGGAGGGGAATTTCTTTTTTTTTTTTCAAAATACTATATTTTGTTGAACATAAGAAATTACACAAACACAATTCTTCAAGTAAAAATATCTGTTTTATGTTTGTAAACGTTGTTTGCTTTTTTTAATCATAAAATAATCTGTGAAGTGATTTTTTCTGTATATAAAAGGGACAGTCAGTTTTCCTACTATAGTATTTTTGCCGATATCGACAAACTGTAAAACGTAGCTTCCTTTTAACAATAAATATTATTATCAAATAGTTAATGACTTGAATAATTCAAACAAAGAAAAAAGTGTAACAATCACACGTGTTACAGAAAGCGAAATAAACTAAAAGTAAAAAGTAATGTTAGAGGAATTCCTCTTCTACGCCTTCTATGAAACCAATAATAATTGGTTTAGTTTGGTTTGGAGTGCTACGGTCTACTGTTTTGCACACGAGTGCTAATGAGACCGGGACCTACTGCTTAAAGCTGATTCCGAACGGCTACGAACATCCATACTATAGTGGAATTTGAACCCACGAACTCCGTTACCGACGATTAGCAACCTAACCAATCGGAATATATCTATCTATCTATCTATCTATCTATCTATATATATATATATATATATATATATATATATATATATATATATATATATATATATATATATATATATATATATATATATATATATATATATATATATATATATATATATATATATATATATGTATGTATATGTATGTATAATAAATATATATATATATACATAAACACACACACACACATATATATACACACATAGGATTTGTGGTTATTTAACTAAACAAAGTGATTTTATGAGTATTTTCTTTAGAATTCATTGTAAAGGATTTAAACTAAAGCTTGTAATTATTTTTAGCTAAAATATAAAATAAATACTTACATAGTATAAATACCAATATTAAATATATAGAGAAAGAAAACACTGATATGCTTAAAGTTTCCTTTAAATCCTCTCTTAAATTTTGTGTTCTGGATAATTGTCCTGTACAGGGATCTTTTAGTTTAAGGAAATGTTCCTACTAAGAATGTAGCAATATTCTGCCTGTTTCCGAGAAAAATATGTAATAAATACACATACCAATTTTTCTAATAAATAGCAGTAAACAGTTTTTGTAATTTCTGTGACTCAATCAAAGTATTATCTGAATGATCAAGTTTATTTTCCAAATGAATATCACATTTCTCACTAATCATAATAGCATATCTCAACATACATCACTACACTACTCCAAATACTCGTTTCATAGAAATATTTCATCTGAACCTTTTAAATCTTTGTCGTATAAACTTTAAATTTAATTGAAAATTCTCGACTTTTGCTTTTCCTCATCGAAAGAACTTAATCATCTTTAGTTTTAGGTTTATTACTTCTTTTATCTATCTCATTTGCTTCTTATCCATTTTGTGAAGCATATGTCAACAGTACCACTATCATTGAAGCACTTTTGTATGTCCCCTTTCCTTTAATTAACTAACTCAAAGACAGAAATTCAATCTATTTTTTAAAAAAGGATGAGCGAGAATTAATTGAATGAAACGGAACCTTAAGGTCGTCACGCGGAAAGAGGGTATTATTTTATCAACGCTCTATTTCCATCTCATTGAAATTTTAGTTACACTTCCTTTAAATAAAAATAGATGAATTTCCAAATCAAATGCAAATTATATTGTCTTCTCTTTCTTATTTCTCTTTAATAAAGAAAGAATAACGCGATAAAATAAATTTATAGTTAGCTTTAAAAAGTAAATTTTGTCTTTAAAATTCCCAGAATTCAATCTTAGAAATCATATTTGCATTTTGATGATTTACGAATAGAGCTTTATGAAAAATAGTAATAAAAAAGTTACTGTTTGTTGCACTTTCTTTTTACGGTGAAACTATAAATGCCGTAAATCAAATGCATTTGTGATTTTGAAATTGATATTCGAATTCAATGATATTATCAGTCTTTTTTGATGACTCTTTTTTAAACACAAGTTACGTATTCGGAATTCTTTGCATTCATCATATAGTTTTACATTACCACACAATATTTTATCTAAACCATATTTTCACACAAGCAAAGTTATTTTTATTCTCTTGCATATACGTTCTTTCAAATATTTACGATTCATATATATATATATATATATATATATATATATATATATATATATATATATATATATATATATATGTGTGTGTGTGTGTGTGTGTGTGTGTGTGTGTGTGTGTGTAAGGAAAATTTTTAGGGGTTTTCAAAACTTAAATCAAGGGTAAAAATTCCCGCGTCGTTTTAAATTCCCCTTTTTAACCCCTAACCTAAATTGACCACTAGGGCTACAGCTGACACCCTCAGAGAAGGGGCCTGGCCAATTATAAACCTACATGGCCCTAGTGGACAATTTAGGAAATTTCCAAATAAAAAGGAGATACAAGCTGGCGGAGACAGTTTTTTCTAGAGATATTTTCCCACAGATGTTGACCCAGGTGTTACGTGTCTTGTACATAGAACTTCATGCTAGCTAACCCTTCAGTTTGTCCCTATGATTAAGTGGGAACCCGTCCTTCAAAGTTATCTTAATAAAGGTCTTTAGCTGAAACGGCATCCTTTTTATGGCCATGACTGCAACTCCCCATCGAGAAGTCAGTCTCATTACACACACACACACACACACACACACACACACACATATATATATATATATATATATATATATATACATACCTATGTATATACATATATATATATATATATATATACATTATATATATATATATACATATACATATATATATATATATATATATATATATATATATATATATATATATATATATATATATACACATATATATGTTGATCTAAACTAAAGGCCCTATGTCACAAATTTCACATTTTACATGGGAATACAAAGAATATTTTTGACAGATTTCTTTGAATAGGTGAAAAGCTCTATAAATATCTTTGATGTAATAGGGATGGTGTAATACCTGTCAGCCTACAAATGTAGTAGTGTATATATTATATGATATCCTTAAACATGTCTCTATTCTTCTCTCTCCCTTTGTATATATATATATATATATATATATATATATATATATATATATATATATATATAGTTCAAATGAAAACGACTTAATATATATTTCTATATACTAATGATATACATATAGTCGCCAGGCTTCTCTTGTGTTTATCCGGAGTAGGGATCACAAGTTCCTGTATCCATTAAACACCCAAATTTCATTTTATTGGCTTTTATAGGCTGTGTGTTGATTAGCTTACTTCTAGCATTTTTCAGTTATATAATTTTTGTAAATATATACGCCATAGCTTTTGATATATTTATAGGAGATACAACCATGGAGAATCATTTCTTTGTTTTTTTATATAAAGCTTTTGATGTTACCTGAAATAATAATTAAAATTATTTTAAAATGCACAAAATAAGTTTGTCAAATTTTAAGCTTGCAGCATAATATAATTTTTATAGACTCAAATATAAAGAGCCATAATCAAATGAATTTTATAAATAATTTGACTTTTATAATCAATCTAAAAAAAACTGAAGATCCTATAAATCAATGTACAAAATTATGTCATGATAAAGCTTAGAAACTGAGCTTTTAATTTTAACAGGTTATTATTTTTACTTATCTGTTAGTGAGAGATGATAGTGTTTATGCAGACAGGTGTCTTTTGTTACCTTAGGGAAAAAACCATTCTCTTATTAAAGCTTCCCCTTACAATCTTTAGTTCTCCTTGTGTATAAATACATAATGATCTAAATAATTCCGTCTTCAGCATCTGCATCAACAAAACAATTAACATCTGCTCAAACAAAAAGCATTCTTTTTGCACCTGCTTATTTGCTATTTATATTCAGCTAATGGTCTCAGGTACAGAAAATTTATGCAGTCTCAAGAATACTTATTCACGAACATTCTTACGAAACTGTTTTAAACCTGAAAATTCAGAAACGATGTCCGAAAGGCATTCAATGTGCGGTTTTTGTTTTGCACGGCAGGAAAAAATAAATATTCAGTAAATGATTCCTTAATACTAGATTCATGGATGTTGATCATATATATATTTTTACCGAAATGAGCCAATTTAACTCATACAAGAAATTGAAGTTTTTTGCAAAGAAAATAGTTCCAAATTAATTTAAATAAAATGTTCATTCTCAAAACATTCATGGAAAACATTTTTTACTTATAAAATCTGCTTTTGAAACACATTTCCACAAACATTTCTATTACATTTAGCACAATGGTTTCTGCATGTGCACCTTTTGCATGATTGTTGAACTTGGCAATTCTTCCGTGCGTCAGTGTCATGAATTAACTTTCATTGGAATGAAAGTGTTTTCGACTTCATCTCTATATTTACTTCTTAGCTCTTCTTCCAATTAGAAAATAGAACCTTTTGGTGAAATATTTATTTTAGTCGCTTAGTTATTTTAGTCTATTTATACAGAACTCAAGCATTGATAGCTGCTAAATCTAAAATGTTGTAGAAAACTTGTAGAGACCATACCATCTGCATGAATGAGAAGAGAAACAAACGACGTGCGACTTGACTGTTGCTTAGGACTTGATAGGACCAATAAATTTCATCTTATGCGATTAACTGTTAAACCATTCTATGAGTCAAATAGTCTCACAACCGTGAAAATAGGTATATCACATTTGATAATGCCAATGAAGGGGTCTGCGGGGAAGAGGAATGAAAGTTTACATATATTTTATTACTTAACTAAAAACCAACGTATGTTTTTTGAAAAGTGATATTAAAGTTATATATATATATATATATATATATATATATATATATATATATATATATATATATATATATATATATATATATATATATATATATATATATATATTTTTTTTTTCAAATTTTTAATGAGTCAAATTGGCTCGGTCCGTAAATCTAGTGTTAACAAAGATGAATGGTTTAAGTGATGATTTTCAAGGTACTGTAATATTAAACATTTTGTATATAACATGACATTGTTTTCGATAAAACTTTTAATTAATTATTTATTTATATAAATACTTATTAAAAATAAAGTTAAAACAACTTAGAAAACGTCCAGTCAAATTGAGATTTTAATTTTTACAAATATTAATCTACAATAATGCAAGCATTTCTAATACTTTTATAACCAACAGTAGGTTCTAAATTAATTTTAAGAAATTTAGTGATTCCTAGGATGACTTTAGTGAATTTACTCAAACAGTTCTCATCATTTATTACAATCTTCACCGTAATTCAGTGATACCAGAATGTTATAAACTGTTTTTTAGGGTGATAAAACTTTAATAATTTACCACTTTCCTTTTTTATATTGCTATCTAGGGCCATTTTCTTTCATTGTAATGAATCTTTAAAATTAAAATTGTATAAAAATTAAATGTAACTGGCAAATCATGATGTAATCACCTTCATGACGGGGGATACAGGTTAGAACTAAGGAGCCCCGAACAAACTACAACTACTGATGTGTTGAATATACTTGGGATATAAATATACCACATTTAGTTTCGATTTTAACTCGATATGAATTCACAGCAGATTCGCTGCTGCAAAACTATCATTATTAATAACTATTGTTAAAGTATTACTTTATTCTCACTTCGTATTCTACTTTTGTTGTGCTATTAAAACTTGCACCAGTCTGCAAATCCATTAATTCGAAAACAGACTGTTGCTACCAGGTCTCTCTATTTTCATTGCGCAAAATATCACTTAAAGTATGAAAGTAATAACTACCTTTTCAGCACAATAGATGTGGGGAACGTATTGTGCAGTAAATCTTTGGGAAGAAAATCGCTATTTCTTACCACCGCACACACACATTAATCGATCCGATTATTCGTGTTACAAAGGGAAAGCTGTATTCGTACGTCCATATCATGCAAAGCAAAATAAACGGCTTGTGGTGAGGGTAATGATAAGTTTCTAGAAATTAGTTTATTATTCGCAAGATGGATGGATTTCAACCGTAACCTATAATTTAATATCCGGAAATTTCTTAAAACATTAATAATCCATTCTCCTTACGAGCTGTAAGGCGTGTCTTATGGGCAGAAAATGATGTTAAGGATTTACAGTACATGATGAAAATTGAACATGTGATGTCACATAAATTTCGTGCGATTTATGTAGCACACACTGCAAATGCGTAGCATTTAAAATAGTCTATTGCTGATATAGATTAATGTGGGTTTCTTTTATCTAACTTACTTTTATAAACGGTTCTACAGCATAATATTCATATATATTTCAGCTTCACGAAATAGCTGTTGTGGTTTTTAAACAAGATATTCCTTCTTAATCACACGAACTTATGTGAGGTTCTGACTTTAAGTAATAAAAAGGTATTCAAGTTTAAAATAATTTTTCAACAATCTGTAACCGATCTTATACCAATTTTCATTTGTTAATTAGCAAGAAACTGAAATGCCGATGTCTTCAATTTTATGAAGGTGTTACTACAGAAATAAAAGATTTGATACCATCTTAACAGCATAAAATTTTTCACATTGCATTCCTGCCCTAGAAGTAGCTTTTAAAGCTTTAATGACAGAAACATTATTTGAAGTTATATGAATAATATTGGATACACGCAGTGGCCTCCACTACCTAGAACAAAATTGGTTAATGCTTCTATTTTAGCTCTAAGTATCATAGACTCTAAGTATCACGACTACATAAAATTTAGTTTCAGTAGATTTCCTCACATATAGGTCTCCGTAGAAATCTGAATTTTGGTATTCTTTCTCTCATCCTTGAATTTTTGAACTACTATCTGACCTTTCTGAAATCTGTTTAAACATGGGGATTTCAAACCAACGATTTTTTAGGCTTTTCCGACCCAACTGTGGTACATAAGAAAATTTCCTGTCTTTGTCTTTACCTTTAAGAAAAAGAGATGTCCAACTCACTGCCAGAAGATTCGTTAAGGTACAGACCAGGAAGCTTGCTTATGACAATGGGAAGAAACATTTTGTGAGCTACATCAGTTGTATCTCTCCTGCCCACTTTTAAATTAGGGGAAGGGGGAGAGCTTTTATGAGGATCTGTTTGCTGCAACACTGGTAGCCCCAACTATGGTACATAAGAAAATTTCCTGATTTTGTCTTTACCATCAAGAAAAAAAGGTGTCTTACTCACCACCAGTAGGTTCCTTAACTTACAGATCTGGAGGCTTGCTTAGGACAATGGGAAGAAACATTTTGTGAACTACATCAGTTGTACCTCTCCTGCCCACTTTTAAATTGAGGGAAAGGGGAGAGCTTGTATGAGGATCTGTTTGCTACAACACTGGTAGCCCCAACTATGGTACATAAGAAAATTTCCTGGTTTTGTCTTTACCATCAAGAAAAAAAGGTGTCTTACTCACCGCCAGTAGATTCTTTAACGTACAGATCAGGAGGCTTGCTTAGGACAATGGGTAAAACAATTTTGTGAACTACATGAGGTGTACCTCTCCTGCCCACTTTTAAATTAGGGGAGGAGGAAGGAGATTGTATGAGGATCTATTTGCTTCGTCTCTATTTGTTTATACGTTTTTAAAGATTCATGGCCTACTAGACTTGAGCTAAGAAAAAAGAAGTCTCAACATACACACATAAAATGTTAAATTTAAGTAAACGTATCTAACATATCATTTACCTATAATGAATGTTGCTTTAGCCATTAAAGACCGAGAAAAATATAAAACTTCTATCCACAGTCTAGAGAAAATAAAACACAGTTTTATTTATGCGGCTTCCTTTTATTTACTGTTGATAAAGAAGACTTGTTTATAAAAGCAACAAGTGTTAATAAAGTAATATGTTTTCCTAAGTTAGAAAATAAACGAAATTAATTTTCTTAAGAAAGGAAAACTTTACGTAAACTATCTCGCAAAAGAGTGCGAAAGTATATGTGTAAACACCTCCAACTTATTTTAAGTCTTAAAGAAAATAAAGCATTTGAAAATAAAAGTTCTATGAAAGGTTTTAAGTTCTGGGTAAAAGAACTCATTTGAAAAAAAAAATCTATATATAATGTAAATATATCTACAACGGTATCCATTACAAGTAGAATTTATTTTCTTGGAAAATATTGAAACATTTTGAGGAATGATCAAAATAGCTTTGAGAATACTTTAAGCATTATTTACAATATTTAAGCTCCTAGTCTACACGATTTTGTTCATATTTTATTTTTAAGAATAGAATGTTAGGGGATGTTCTGTCGGACTAGAAAGAATTCCTCTTTTAAATACATTTTTAAAGATCTTTGAAAATATATAGCTATAAAAGTGTTTCTTTTCTGCTTTTATCATAAAAGTTTTCTGTTTCTTTTTTATTTTGTTATTATTATTCAACTATCTACGTGGTCAGAATTTCTAAAAATATCAAGAAAACTCCGACTAGATTTTTTTTCTTTGGATTTTCTTGCAGTTTTTCATATTCTTAGATCCAGGAACAAAATATTTATATCTACGTGGAACTTCTTCAAATATATTAATAACATCCACAACGCTTATAAGAATTCTTTACTATATTTAGCTCCACCACAAAGACGTACTTAAATATTTTTTCCCGTATACCTACTTTTAATAATCCGGAAGACAATAATTCTACAAACATTTCGAAGTCAAAATTATTAATTTAAAACTCTGAGCAAAACTACTAGGTATAAATCCATGTTAAGCGTAAAGTAAAAACTAGTCATTTTATATCTTTCAAATGTTTAAAAATAAGTCGATTACTGTTTCATTTTAATATGGGAAAATTGATTCTGTTGGAAAAAGAGATTGATAACATAAATGCTTACAGCTATTCTGACTTTTCTGTTTTACAGTTGTAAAGCAAATTAAATTTCTCTATATAGAATAAGTAATGTTCGATTGCCAATGATCTTCAGCTGAACGATGACCAAGTGGTTAGAGCGCTACCTTCAGATCCTGTTTAAATTAAAATTGCTGCAAATTTATACACATACACTTTTGTTATATTATATGTATGCAAATATAGTGGAAACTAACTTACAGAAAACCTAGGGGGAGGGAAATTCTTCTTATACGAGATTATTTCATATATATCAATAGTAGCTGTTTCCTCCTGTAAGAATATGAAAATCTTGTTGAGCAATTTTTACTTTTTTAAAGTAAATAAATGTAGTTCAAATATAAAAATGATGTATAAGTGAATAATCTATTGCATATTTCGTAATGAAGTCTCATCGGGGAAAGAAAAGCACTTCGTATAACTGAATATTCATAAAGGTGAATTGGGGATTACATAGGTCTTATGAAAGTTTCACTTGAAAAGCACTTCTTATAACTGAATATTCGTATAGGTAAATAATGTATTGCATAGGTCTTATGAAAGTTTTACTGGAGAAGCACTTCGTATAACTGAATATTCGTATGAGTGAATAATGGATTACATAGATTTTATGAAAATTTTGCCAGGAGAAAGAGAAGTACTTCGTATAACTGAATATTCGTATAGGTGAATAAGAGATTACATAGGTCTTATGGAAGTTTCACTGGAAAAGAACCTCGTATAACTGAAAATTCTTATAGGTGAATAATGGATTACATAGGTCTTATGAAACTTTCACTGGAGAAATACTTCGTATAACTGAATATTCTTATAGGTGAATAATGTATTACATAGATCTTAAGAAAGTTTCGCTGGAGAAAGAGAAGTACTTCGTATAACTGAATATTCGTATAGGCTTATAAGAGATTACATAGGTCTTATAAAAGTTTCACTGAAAAAGCACTCCGTCTAACTGAATATTCGTATAGGTGAATAATGGATTACAGAGATCTTATGAAAGTTTTGCTGGAGAAAGAGAAGTACTTCGTATAACTGAGTATTCGTATAGGTTAATAATTTATTACACAAGGTTTATGGTAGTTTTGAAAGAGAAAAGAAGTACTTCGAACAACTGAATATTCGTATAAGTAAATAATTTATTATAGAGGTCTTATGGATGTTTCCCCGGGAATGAAAAATACTTCGTGTAACTGAATATTTGTATAGGTGATTAATTTATTACACAGGTCATATGGAAGTTTCGCTGGGGAACGAGAAGTACTTCGTAAATCAAAAATTTTGTATTAGTGAGTTTCGTATAAATGAAATTCCATTACATTTATTTTCGAGAAGACTGATTATACTCCACCTTAAATATGCCTAAACTAAATAATAGATTAAGTGAAGAAAATAAACCTATTTAAGAAATGAAAGAAAAATACATTTACTTGGTAATGAAGGTTTGCTAAAAGTCTTTACCAAATATAAACTCTAGAGAGCGAATAAAAGTGTGATACAGGATCATTTATACTTAATGTTTCGAACAAAATACATGAGTTATACATAAGCATCAACACGAGGTGAAAGGTTAAATGTACGACATCCATCATCTTGAATATATAATCTGTAAGGTACTCCGACAGATTCAGAACATCATAACTTTTCCTCTCGTAGGATAAACTTAACTTGAAACAAAATTCTATAAAATCCTTTCGTGTGCATAAATGGATAGAATAGATGCACTACTTTTGCAAATACAGGACAGCAGTGATATAAATATTTGTAAAAATACACACTTCTCAAACCACAAAATAAAGTAAAATATTTATCGTATTTATTGGTAAAAGTCTTTACCAAATATAAACTCGAGTAAGAGAAAAAAAGGATATAAGATTACATAAAATTAATATTCCAAAAAAATTCCACGAGTTATACATACACATTAGCACGAGGTGCAAATATTCGACATGACTCATATCAAATATAAAATCTGTAAGGCACTCATACAGATATAATATTTTCCCTAGTACAAAAGTTGTCTTGCTAAATAAATTCTACGAATCCTTTAATGAATAGAGAGGACTACTTTTGGAAATATAAAAAATCCACAATATAAATAGTTATAAAAAACGCACTACCCTCTTCATATCATAGAGAGTAAGTAGGTAATCATAAAAAATAAGCAAATAAAGCAAAATCCTTTCACAGGAGTAAAAAAGACTTTTCTAAAACCATTAACCATATATAATATCGAGTAATAGTAAAAACACGTTACAAAATCACGTGAATTTATTGTCATGAACAAACTACACAAGTCAACTTGAGGTACAAGGTTAAGAGAAAATAAATCCATCATATCGGATATAAATCTGTAAAGCCCTCGGACAGACATTATAACATTTCATAAAGGGAACTCAGTTTGTCAGAAAGTGCTCAGTATGTAAATACAGAAAAATAATAATATAAACAATTATATGAAACGTATTGCCCAGATTACATCATAGAGTAAGTGAAGAAAGTAATTATTGAAGATAAGGAAAGAATGCTTTTAGTCCAACAAAGGAAAGTATTCAGTTTGTAAATATAGAAAAACAATAATATAAACGATTATAAACAACGTACTGCTCAGATTACATCATAGAGTAAGTGAAGAAAGCAATACAGAGGAAGTTCTCAGTTAGTAAATACAGAAAAATAATTATATAAACAATTATATGAAACGTATTGGCCAGATTACATCATACAGTAAATGAAGAAAGCAATTATTAAAGGTAAGCAATGAATGCTATTAGTCCATACTAGGAAAATAATCAGTTTGTAAATACAGAACATAATAATATAAACAATTATATGAAACGTACTGACTACATTACATTATAGAGTAAGTGAAAAAGTAATTAAAGATCAGCAAAGAATTCTATTAGTTCATAAAGAGAAAGTACTCAATTTATAAATACAGAAAAAATAATAATATAAACAATTATATAAAATGTACAGCTCAGATTACATCATAGAGTAAATTAAGAAAGTAATTATTAAAGGTAAGCAAAGAATGCTATTAGTTCATACTATTAAAAAAATCAGTTTGTAAATACAGAACATAATAATATAAACAATTATATAAAACGTACTGGATACATTACATTATAGATTAAGTGAAAAAGTAATTAAAGATAAGCAAAGAATTCTATTAGTTCATAAAGAGAAAGTACTGAATTTGTAAATACAGAAAAAATAATAATATAAACAATTATGTAAAATGTACAGCTCAGATTGCATCATAGAGTAAATTAAGAAAGTAATTATTAAAGGTAAGGAAAGAATGCTGTTAGTTCATAAAAGGAATATACTCAGCTTGTAAATACAGAAAAATAATATTATAAACAATTATATAAAATGTACAGCCTAGATTGCATCACAGAGCAAGTGAAGGAAGTAATTATCAAAAGTAAGCAAAGAAAGTAAATTCCATTAACATGCTTAAAATAATTTAATAAAAATTTTAACCTTATATAAACTCAAGTAAAATTAGAATCACATGATACAAAATCATATAAACGTAATGTTCCCAACGACTTGTATACTTTATGCACACCAACACAAGGTTCAAGGTTAAACATACGCCACCTATCATATCAAGTATACAATCTGTAAGGCACTTAGAAAGATACCATAACATTTCCTCTCCTAAAATATCACAAAACAATGCTAGGAAATCATAAAGGGGAAGTTCTCAGTTTGTAAATATAGAAAAACAATAATATAAATAGTTATAAAAATACACAATGCCCAAACACCATCATAGAGTAAGTGTAGAAATTATTTCTCAAACTGTAAAAGCTTGAGACGCACCTGTGTTTATCTTTTGCTCCACTGCATAAAATATCCATCAGGAAAATCAATGAACATAAAAAATGGTGTCTTAAAATGGACGACCCTTCTTCTACGTCATGTTTAAAAGCGCGTAAAAGAGGCCAAACCACGCATGTCTCGCTCAGAGGTTAAACTACAGCATAAAAAAGCCCGATATCTGTGCATTTCTTTCCTATCAGTACAAAAAAACTAAGAAAACTGAGAGAACAAACCATTTTTCATAACGGCGGTCATAAAACAGAATGTTATATTTTTTCTTTTTTATAACGTTTATATATATATGTGCAACTTTTTTCTCTGTTTTTTTTTTATCTAGATCGTTGGCGAGGCAAAACCAAAGTAAACGTTTATTTACATGCCCGACTCCGATTTCTCTTCTCTCTCAGTTCTGTTAGACCTCGAGGCATTTCTCGAATAGTTTTTTGGAACATTAATTTCCTTCCGTTGCCATAATGCGGCAATTCTTTATTTCTGCTGCCTGTCTGAACCGGTTGTTAGCAGCAGTCGGTATTTTTTTTTGTGCCGTCCGTATGTTGCTTATATCTGAATTCTTATTTACTAAATTATTTCGAAACATTGTGTATTCTAAATATGCGTATATATGTATGTATATATATATATATATATATATATATATATATATATATATATATATATATATATATATATATATATATATATATATATATATATATATATATATATATATATATATATATATATATATATATATATATATATATATGTATATATATGTATATATATATATATATATATATATATATATATATATATATATATATATATATATATATATATATATATATATATACATATATATATACATATATATATATATATATATATATGTATATATATACATATATATATATATGTATATATATATATATACATATATATATATATATATATATATATATATATATATATGTATATATATATATATATACATATATATATATATATATATATATATATATATATATATGTATATATATATATATATATATATATATATATGTATATATACATATATGTATATATATATATATATATATATATATATATATATATATATATATGTATATATATATGTATATATATGTATATATATATATATATATATATATATATATATATATATATTATATATATATATATATATATATATATATATGTATATATATATATATATATATATATATATATATGTATGTATATATATATGTATATATATATATATATATATATATATATATATATATATATATATATATGTATATATATATATATATATGTATATATATATATATATATATATATATATATATATATATATATATATATATATGTATATATATATGTATATATATATGTATATATATATATATATATATATATATATAATATATATATATATATATATATATATATATATATATATATATATATATATATATATATATATATATATATATATATATATATATATATATATAAGTAAATATGCATGTAAGTAATAATATCTATAGACGTAGAACCGAAATATGTCCTTACATTAGTATATATGTATCCAGGCCTATTTTTCTATTAGTCAACTAGATAGTAATATTTGTCACCGCCTCTTAAATTTGTTCTTCAGAGATTAATAACATTATTAAAGATTAATAAGATCCTTAGAGATTAATAATTACTCTTGTGATCATATTACTTTTCTACATAATTAACTAGACATCGAAAATTTAAAATGTATGCACATTATATATTTATTTTAAGTTTATTAAAATACATTTCTATGAAATAGAAATAAGGAAGTAAACCTAGCAACCGTACTGCTTTTGCTTTTATATCTAACAAATCATCAGTAACATTTCATAATACAAATATTTACAGTGTTTATTTTTAGTATCAAAGTTTTGGATACAATTTAAACATAATAATTTTAATTCAATTACTTTTAAATCATATTAAACGTAATTAAATTAAATTATGTTTAATTTGATTTAATTACGTTTCTATATAAGTTTTTATTATATCAACGTTATTATAATTTAACTTATATAGTATATTACGTTTTAATTGTATCGTACATAATTATTATAAGATATAATTTAAATGTAATTATTTTAAATAATTATTTTAATTAAACTAATATTTTAATATTTTAAACGTAATTATTTTAATTTAAGGCCTAAAACTTTCGTTTTAAGTCTTTATATAAACATATTCAGAATTTTTAATTGAAATTTCTGAAATTTTATTAATACAAATTTAATTTAAAACGGCTTAATATATTGCAAACTAATCTGTTTTGGTTTTTAAGTGACAAAATATGTGAATAATTATTCATTTAATTTCATTTTAAAGATTACTCCCACATATGAGAAGGTGAGGAAATAAATAAGAATTTTTCATTAAATATTTTCAGTAAAGTCTTATTTTAAAAGCTTTTTTAGGTAAGATACTTAATTACTCATTCTATCGGCTACCCTAGAGATTTAGCCACCTGCATGAAGGTACTCTCTGTACAAGAAATGTATGTGTGGGTAACAACATTTTTCATCATTTATGCAAAGGTTATATTTTCACACCTTTTTATATATTTTTGTTTCACAAAGTATAACTTTTAATTGCCTGATAGTGACTTTAAACTACTTTCAAACACAACTACCTACAAGACTGTAGACTGTAGAACAAGTATCTACAAGAGGCTACTTGTAGGTACTTGTTCTTTAGATAAACAGCGATGTTAAAGTATTTTGAGACAAAATACATTTCTGACTCCTGTGTAATTTTGAAATGAAAAGTGTTTAAATTACTTAAAATTATCTAAATCGTATATAAATGCAGAATTATTTGGGAAAAATTAAATAAAATTTAGAAATCCCTAAATAATGCTTAATAGAAAACTACGTGTTTAAAATGTTTGGAAAACACAAAACAATATTTTAAATTAGAAAAGATAAATGTTTAATAATTATAAATTTATAAGTCAAGAATCAAAATATTTCATGTATAGCTTGCAGTATGACAGCATGGAAGAAATTTGAGTAAGTAGATTAACTATATGGTTACTATTATATGGGAATGAGTCAACTATATGGGAAATATCAACTGAAAATAAAATTTCATAACTTGAAGTAATTTCAAAACATCCTGCCTGTTATATCATTACTTTAAAACTGTTTCACTTAGTATGCACGAAAGTTTAAGTAGCTGTAACAGTATTTATTAAATGTCACTTAAACAATTGTTTTCGAATATCTCGACACGTTTGGAACAGCTGTTATCTTCTTTATAAATACATTTTAAAATGATATGTTTTTAAAAGATAATATTAAAATAAATTTTTCATAGACGATAGTTATATATGAAAAACGTTTTGAAAGTAGTTTTATATCTTGTTTCTAAGATTTGCATTTATGAAGTTTTTTGAAAATGGTTTAATAAAACATCCAAACGATTCAAAATTATTTGTTTTAAAGTAAAAATTGCTGCACTATCTTCTTTATAAATATATTTTAAAATGCTGTGTTGTTATAAAGTTGTTATAAACGATATTATTGAAATAAATTTTTCAAATGTGATAGTTATATATGAAACAACAATTAAAAAACAGTTTTACTTCATGTTTCTATATTGTGCTCTATGAATTCAGAAACATTTTTCATTAAGAAGTGTGAATTAAATTGGGCGAAAATAATTTTGTCACTTATATGATAACTGTTATTAATATATTACGCTACGCAAAATACACACATTCATACATATATATATATATATATATATATATATATATATATATATATATATATATATATATATATATATATATATATTATATATATATATATATATATATATATATATATACATATATATATATATATACATATATATATATATATACATATATATATATATATATATATATATATATATATATATACATATATATATATATATATATATACATATATATTTATATATATATATATATATATATATATATATATATATATATATATATATATATATACATATATACATATATATATATATATATATACATATATATATATATATATATATATATATATATATATATATATATATATATATATATATATATATATATATATATATATATATATATATATATATATATATATATATATATATATATATATATATATATATATATATATATATATATATATACTCTTGTGTGTAGGAAAACTTGTGTTCAATTTCAGCTCAAAATTGTCGTTCGATAACTGCAGAATAAATTTTTCTTCTCCAAATGGAACAATGCTCTACAAAGCAAGAAATTGAATCAATGAAAAATTTAACACAGAACCAAATATTTGTCTTTCCATTTAAGGGAATAAAAACCTCAAAACCATCAGTCAAGCCATCCTTATTCTACTCTTTTAAAAAGAAAGATAAAAAAAAGCAGCAAGAATGTTTCGAGAAATTCTTTTGCCCTCGAAACCCCCTCACAAAGATACCAAAAATCAAGATCCCAGGCATTTTTTTACCTCGTTTGCCACGATCATTTCTTCGTCGGTAATTATTCAGTTTTAACGATTGCGGGATAAATGCGGTTCTTCCTTCCACTCCCCCAGAATGTGTCGGTTTAATTAACTCCGACGTGTCTTCTGATAACGGGCTCGAAGAGGGTGGTGGTTAAAAGAGGTATAGAAAGGAGGGAAGAAGAAAAGGAAAGGAGGGGAAAAAAGAGAGGGAAAATAAAATAATAAGTATTACGTGATTAGCTGAGCAGAGATTTTGCCCTTTTATCTAGCTGCCTGAGCAAAAGATTTCCGAAATGGTTTGGAGGGGAAGAGCATCGCAGGGGCTGTTGCCTAAGTGAATGGGGGAGGGTTAATCTGGGCTAAAAGGCTGAACGGAATAAATCCCGGGGTGAGTAATGAATTGAGCGAATGCTTTTGGGCCATGCCATAATAACCTCAGGGTTGTTACTCAAGCTACTATCTAAGGCTCTCGTTTTCCCGAGTGTGATGGGGTGGCATCAAGAGCGTATTTTAAAGGGGTAGAATCTTGTTCCCCTTTGATGCTGGTTTCTTTTTTTATTTTCTTTTTTAAATGAAATCACTTTAGAGGAACATTGTGTATTTAGTTGCTTTTTATGTGGATAGTTCTTGAATGGCGTTTTTCCCCCTTTCAAGTGTTAGGAATAAACCTTTTGACATATCGGAAGTAACAAGGCAAGTTGTTGTGCCCAATTAAATATGTAAAGTTTGGTCCAATTAAATATTAAGTTTTGGTATTTCATTAACATATTGTAGAGGATTATAAGTTATTGTCGACGTTGAAAGTTGCAGAAACCTTATGCGTTTTTACTGTTAATTCATTAATACTCAACAATTTTCAAAACTAATGCATCTATATTTTTATGTGGATAGTGCTTGAGTGATTTTTCCCCCTTTCAAATTTTAAAATATACCTTTTTGACGTATATAATTAAATATAAAATTTAGGTAATTCATTAACATGTTTTAGAAGACTTTATTCTGTTTTTGAGTTGAAAATCTCACCAACCCAATGATTTTCTTATTGTTAAACCACACATGCCAACAATATTCGAAAGTAGTACCTTATGTGGATGCTCATGATTTTCCTCTTTTAAATCTTTGAAATAAACATTATGACATATCAGAGGATTGTTGCTTCTAATTACAGAGGTGTACATATATGTATATATATATATATATATATATATGTATATATATATATATATATATATATATATATGTATGTATGTATATATATATATATATGTATATATATTATATATGTGTGTGTGTGTGTGTGTAAGGAAAATTCTCAGGGGTTTTCAAAACTGAAATCAAGGGTAAAAATTCCCGAGTCATTTTCCATTCCCCTTTTTAACCCCTAACCTAAATTGACCACTGGGGCTACAGGTTACGCCCTCAGAGAAGGTTATAACCAATTATAAACCTACATGGCCCTAGCGGACAATTTAGGAAATTTCCAAATAAAAAGGAGATACACGCTAGCGGAGACAGATTTTTCTAGAGATATTTTCCCACAGATGTTGACCCAGATGTTACTTGTCTTGTACATAGAACTTCATGCTAGCTGACCCTTCAGTTTGTCCCTATGATGAAGTGGGAACCCGTCCTTCAAAGTTATCTTAATAAAGGTCTTTAGCTGAAACGGTATCATTTTTATGGAAATGACTGCAACCCCCCATCGAGAAGTCAGTCTCATTATATATATATATATATATATATATATATATATATATGTATATATATATATATATATATATATATATATATATATATATATATATATAGAAAGATTGATCCAATTAAATATAAAGTTTGGCAATTCATTAACAAGTTGTAGAAGACTATATTCTATTTTTGAAGTTGAAAATCACACTAGACCAATGAATTTTTTATTGTTAAAACACACATTCCAACAAAAGTCGAAACTAGTACCTTATGTAGATAGCTCATGGTTTTCCTCTTTTAAATCTTAGAAATGAAAATTATGACATGTAAGAGGTTTGTTGCTTCCAATTAAATATACAAAGTTTACTCTAATTAAATATAAATCTTAGTGATTCATTAACACATTGTAGAAGATTAAATACAATTTTTGATTTTGAAACTCGTTGTAACCCAATGATATTTTTGCTGTTAATTCCCAAATAGCATCATTGGTCAAAACTAATACCTTTGTGTTTTTTCAGTTTAATATCTTTCACTTTTACATCCTGTCTTGCTTTCATGTATTCTTCAAATATTTCAAAATGCATTTACATCAGATCGCAACAGTTATGTTGTATAATCCTTAGGAAAGATTCACATTGGATCCTTGTAACGTGTTTTGACGGCAAGTAATCCTTTCGAAACCTAGAACAAAAGACGAAACTCTAAAAATAAAATATTTACTTTTTCCTACTTCAGTGCATTTTATTTTACCTCTCCTGAATATTAAGGTTCTTTATATGTATTCTTGAAATTTTTCAAAACAATTTTAAAGTTTTAAACTTCTGTATAGACGTTTAGACGAAAAACATATTCAGGCATTGCTACAGGACATTTTGTCTTCAGAAGCAAATCTTTCTGTTCTTTGGTTGTTAAAGGAAAATTCCCAGAAATCATTTGACGAAACATTTTATTCTCTAAAGTACATTTTGACAAAGACTTACTACAAAGTTTAAGGTAAAATTTCTTGTTTTTTTTTATTACAATCTTACTTTAGCTATGGAGGGATTATCTTAATAACATGATACACATTTCGGGGTTGTCCTTTCGAAACCGGATATGTGAACTGAAGATAAATTTGCAAGAAAGAAAAATTTAGGGATTTATATGAATGAGAAAGTAAATATATTGTAGAATGCACATTAACTTTTTTATTCAAATGTAAAGCATTCGAAAATTGACCTTTGGATTAGTTTCGGAGTGCTTCGGTCTACTTTTTGCAACACAAGGGCTAATGAGACCGGAACCTACTGCTTAAAGCTGATTCTGATCGGCTGCAAACATCCATTCCATAGTGGGATTCGAATCCACGAACTGCGATTCCGAAGGCCAGCACCCTAAACATTCGGCCATCACTCGGCTAGAGTGTTAACCTATGAGGTACAATATAAAATACAATAAGTTTATAGAGATTAGTTGTTTTATTATAAACAATAGACGTATTATTTGAGCAGTTTTACTTACAGTAATAAAATGTCAGTTAATGATATGATTTAATCATCATTTCTTAGGCTAGTTTTATGAAGCAAATTTTAGTAGTATTCTGCTTTTATAGTTTGTATAACTCATTCGCTAAAATGTGGACTTTTCCGACTTTACAGTCTCAACATTATACACCCATATATCTACATGTATAATTATTTCATCATGCGTATTCTACTATTTTAGTAGAAACTAGAGTTCTACTTATCGGCCTATATTTTACTTAAAACGTTGTCGCGAATATAAATGGAAATCCAAATTCATTAATGCATATTTCTCGTGTTGCAGTAGCATCCGTATAATACACAGTTTCAAGCGGAGTCGTTTTAAACTCCTTTTTACCGCATGATATATCACGATGTTAATTGGATTGAATCACACAACGGACTTTCTCATGTAATTTTATTACCCACAGCCCCTTTTCATGCTAACGCATACGCCGTATAAAAGAAATAACTTTCGAACGATATTCTTTCCGAACATCTCCCCAGAGAGCCCCTTTTTTAAACACGCTATTTCAGTAGAATCACGATCGTTAAGCCGCTTCCATAACACGCACGTTAAACTAAAACACACCCTGTGCCATAGGGTATAAAAATAAAGCGATAGACATATATCATTTCACGTCAAGAACTCAAGAAATCAAGTAGCATATAGCATATCTACCCATTAAGGGACTTGGAATTTGCTAGAGCCCTTCCACCTTCCTTCCCCATTTCCATTCTAATTTGTCGGGTTGACCCCGCGTTGTTCTCCTAAACTTAATCAGTAACCAAGGAAACCCAAGGGCGGGCGCGTTTTACTTCTGAACAAACTGTGTGACCGACCTTTATCGTTATTATCGTCCTCAAGGTCTAATCTTATATGAATAGCCTTTTTATGCTTCGTTTTTCTTGTTCCTTAATTGATCTCGGATATTTGCTTAAAAGCTTTTGCGCCCTGAGAAATGTGAAACTTTAGCATCTGTTGCGGCTGTTTAATGAGCCCTACCTGCATATAATTATTGGATGATAGAGGTTTTTTTACTATTTTTTTACATTTTATGCAATATATAATAAAAGAATTGCTCAATATTATTATTCAGATTTCCTCTAATAGCCTCTCTCAATCTTCTACTCTATAGTTTTTAGATCTTTTTTATAATTGATCTTATTGTTTAAAACTTTTTGCGTTAAAGTTTACACTAAAAATGTCTGAAGACTTTAGCATCAAAATAAGTATGCAGAATCGTGTTTAATAACGTGAGGGAAATCCCTATTATCCCTTTTCGATCAATTACTCATTACTTAGCGATGCATAGAGTTTGTTTTTTGGTCACTATTAGTGTTTACATTTTATTAGCACATCACAATAAGTAGAAAGAAACATTAACGACAACAATATTTTATCCTTCCAAAAAATTATCCTTCAAACCCTGATAAAAGTACTGACGTTTTCTACTAGTTTGTAGATCTAATATATTCATAAAATAGATTTGTATTGTGATGAAAAACATATTTGATGCTAAAAAAATGTATAAGTATATGTAACGCAATAAAAATTAGAAATATTCATCAAGCTGTAAAAATAACAGAAATTTTACTTTTGGTATAAATTAATTTGTAAATATAATATTTTTAAAAATAATTTTATAGCAATGAAAAACCCATATCTACGCAAAAATATATATGTAACGCAATAAAAATTGGAAATATTCATCAAGCTGCAAAAATAACATGATTGTTACTTCTTCTATAAACTAATTTGTAAATCTAATATGTATTTAAAATAATTTTATAGTAATGAAAAACCCATATATGACAATAAAAAATGTATATGTAATGTAATAAAAATTGAAATTACTCATCAAGCTGCAAAAATAACATGATACTTACTTTTTCTATAAACTAATTTGTAAATCTAATGTTTTTAACATAATTTTATAGTAATGGAAAACCCGTATCTGACGCAAAAAAATGTATATATAACGCAATAAAAATGGGAAACATTCATCAAGCTGCAAAAATAACGTGATTCTTACTTTTGCTCTAAACCAACTTGCAAATGTAATATATTTTTTAAATAACATTATAGTAATGGAAAACCCACAACTGACGCAAAAAATGTATAAGTATATTTAGCGCAATAAAAATTGGAAATATTCATCAAGTTACAAAAATAACGTCATTCTTACTTTTACTGTAAACTAATTTATAAGTCTAAAAACTTTATAAAATAGTTTTTTTACTGTAATGAACAACCAACATCTGACGCAATAAAATATATAAAGAAATTTAACACATTAAAAATTTAAAATATTCATCAAACTGTAAAAATAACAAACTTTTGCTAAATAAAAATAATACTAATTTTTAGTATAATAATATAAAAACTTTTTTTTTAAATAATTTTAATGTAATGAAAAATTTATAAAATATTTTATTCTGTAATAAAAAAAAATTGCAAAAAAATATATGGAAATTTAACATATAATTTTAAATATTATCAATCTAAAATAAAATAATACTTTTATTTAAATAATAAGTGACTCAATTTTGTATAATTTGATATTCAAAATAAAAATAACATCATTCTTACTTTTACTGTAAACTAATATATAAGTCTAATAACTTTATAATATAGTTTTTTTACTGTAATGAAAAACCAACATCTGACTCAATAAAATATATAAGGAAATTTAACACATTAAAAATTTAAAATATTCATCAATCTGCAAAATAACCAATTCGTCCTTTTGTTTTAAACGTAAAAAGTCCCAAGTTGTTATTTTCTTTCCTTTTTGTACCTTTTACCCTTTGTCCATTTATCACTCCAATCGGAGGGAGTCAACGCGATTGTAATCTTATTTTCTTATAAGTAATTTAACTAATTTATAAGTCTAATAACTTTATAAAATAGTTTTATTCTGTAATGAAAAAAAAATCTGACGCAATAAAATATATAAAGGAATTTAACATATTAAAAATTTAAAATATTGATCAATCTGCAAAATAACCAATTAGTCCTTTTACTTTAAACGTAAAGTCCCAAGTTGTTATTTTCTTTCATTTTTGTATATTTTACCCTTTGTCCATTTCTCACTTCAATTGGAGAGAGTCAACGCGATTTTAATCTTATTCTTTTTTTATAAGTAATTTAACTTATAAGTCTAATAACTTTATAAAATAGTTTTTTTTTACTGTAATGAACAACCAACATCTGACGCAATAAAATATGTAGAGGAATTTAACACATTAAAAATTTTAAATATTCATCAATCTGTAAAATAACCGATTAGTTCTTTTGCTTTTAAGTCCCAAGTTGTTATTTTCTTTTCTTTTTTGTATCTTTTACCCTTTGTCCATTTCTCACTCCAATTGGAGAGAGTCAACAAGATTATAATTTTATTCTTTTTTTTTATAAGTAATTTAACTAATTTATTAGTCTAATAATTTTATAAAATAGTTTTTTTACTGTAATGAAAAAAACAACATCTGACGCAATAAAATATGTAAAGGAATTTAACATATTAAAAATTTAAAATATTCATCAATCTGCAAAATAACCGATTTGTCCTTTTGCTTTAAACGTAAAAAGTCCCAAATTGTTATTTTCTTACCTTTTACCCTTTGTCCATTTCTCACTCCAATCGGAGAGAGTCAACACGGTTATAATCTTATTCTTTTTTTATAAGTAATTTAACTAATTTATAAGTCTAATAACTTTATAAAATAGTTTTTTACTTTAATAAAATACCAACATCTGACGCAATAAAATATATAACGAAATTTAACACATTAAAATTTTAAAATATTCATCAATCTGCAAAATAACCGATTCGTTCCTTTGCTTTAAACGTAAAAAGTCCCAAGTTGTTATTTTCTTTTCTTTTGTGTATCTTTTACCCTTTGTCCATTTCTAACTCCAATCGGAGGGAGTCAACGCGATTGTAATCTTTTTTTTATAAGTAATTTAACTAATTTATAAGTCTAATAACTTTATAAAATAGTTTTTATTCTGTAATGAAAAAAAAACATCTCTCAATAAAATATATAAAGGAATTTATTATATTAAAAATTTAAAATATTCATCAATCTGCAAAATAACCGATTCGTCCTCTAGCTTTAAACATAAAAAGTCCCAAGTTGTTATTTTCTCTTCTTTTTGTATCTTTTACCCTTTGTCCATTTCTCAGCCCAATCGGAGAAAGTCAACACGATTATAATATTATTCTATTTTTTATAAGTAATTTAACTAATTTATAAGTCTAATAACTTTATAAAATAGTTTTTTTACTGTAGTGAACAACCAACATCTGACGCAATAAAATATGTTAAGGAATTTAACACATTAAAAATTTTAAATATTCATCAATCTGTAAAATAACCGATTAGTTCTTTTGCTTTAAACGTAAAAAGTCCCAAGTTGTTATTTTCTTTTCTTTTTTGTATCTTTTACCCTTTGTCTATTTCTCACTCCAATCGGAGGGAGTCAACGCGATTGTAATCTTATTTTTTTATAAGTAATTTAACTAATTTATAAGTCTGATAACTTTATAAAATAGTTTTATTCTGTAATGAAAAAAAAAACATCTGACGCAATAAAATATATAAAGGAATTTAACATATTAAAAATTTAAAATATTCATCAATCTGCAAAATAACCAATTAGTCCTTTTGCTTTAAATGTAAAAAGTCCCAAGCTGTTATTTTCTTTTCTTTTTTGTATCTTTTACCCTTTGTCCATTTCTCACTCCAATCGGAGAGAGTCACACGATTATAATCTTATTCTTTTTTTTCTCTCTCGTTAAAATTATGGAAACATAGAAAGGGAAATATCAGAGAAACAATAAATAAAACCTGTGCCTGTGTTTGAGAAGATAAATAATTTGTCTTAATCTCAAGATAACGATCTAGCTTATTCATACATACCTTAATTAGGCAATTTGCAATCAAAAACATGCTTGGATAAAATTAAACCATAACATTAAAAAGGTGTAACATAATACTTTTGTACTTTTTTATGCATAGACGGTCAAAAGTTTCGTGTACATGCATAATTCAACTGGGCTTAAACCAGACACATGAAGTCTTTTTTGAAAGAGTCTCCTTGCTTAAAGCGAGAGATTTATTTTCACCATGATAATTCCAAAAATGATAGCAATAAAATATGTTTAACATTGACAAATTCTCGAACAACTAGTTCTAATTAAATAACATCCTAAAAAGTTTAAACAAGCAAAAATATACATTAAGCTTGCTTACATGGATGTATATATATTTAAAAACCAAACCAAACAGATTTCGGGAGTTCTTTTTAAACAATAGAAGAACATTAAAAATGCAGTTGTGATTAATAAATATAACCCAACACTTTAATGTTAATTAAAGATAAGGTAATCATCTGATTATCTTTCTTTTCCTCCAGAATCACCGAATGATATCTTTTTTTATAACGTGTAATTTTATCTTTATTTGGATTTCATGATTATTTCTTAAATAATGGCACTAGTCACAAGCTGTTTACCTTTGCGCTACGAGCCGCAGGCGTTGATTTGAGATATGTTTCTTTGCCCTCGTATTACTTTTAATTTTCCTCCCATATCTTTGTCGAGATATTAATGAGACACATCCTCAGGAACATTGTGTTTTTGTATTATTTGTTTAAATACTAGATAATGCTGACGGCAATAAACCATTCGCAAATGTCATTAATTTTTAAATGAAAAACAATTTAGTATTCAGTGCAGAATAATATATTTTCGAACAACAAAAGTGAATGATGAATATTAGTTTTTTAAATATTTTGGTTGTATTATAATTAAACTTTCATCATCACTTCTTCCATATTGTTGTTTTTTTCTTGGTTTTTATCATTTCATATATTAAAAACAAAAGACTGGAATCTGAAAAATAACCAAACCGAGACTTGACTCCTTCTAATAACATTTTAATGAAGATTTGAGAAATATCTTCATGGTTTTACTTTACAAAAATTACATATTTAGGAAAGCATTTCAACTAGTATTCAGTATAACATCTAATATATGCAATTATTTTATTTATTATTAATTTTACACAGTCATATTTTAAATTGTAATACTTGTTGTTGTGTTTGAAAAGTAAATTATTTTCTCACCATTAATTTGTTTGTCTTTACAGGTGTTTCTATTTTCTTGTATGAACGTATTGGGTAAGTTACCTTTATACATTAATTCTAGAAATGTTGCATTTTTACAAATACTTTCCAATATAAACTGTTTAAAATGTGTCTAAAACGGCTATTAGAAATTTTGATATGAAAATTCAATATGATTCTTATTTAAAATGAATTTCATAAACAATACTAAGTCACAAGGTTTTTTGATAACAAAATTTAAACACTTGTATCTGGAGTGTATCACTTTATTTATACGGCGTAATATCTCCTTTGAAAGTTAGTACTGCAGAGGTTTTGCAATATAACTTTTTCTTTTTTATTCAAATACTGCATGATATAGAGAGTTTCATAGAAACACGGCAAAAAGCATCATAATATTTCTTTTATTAATTGCATATTAATGCTTTCCGTTATCTTAAAATACTCCAATCTAATCAGAAAAGCTTACTATTCTTTCTTTTCAAAATTTGCCACACCACAAAAGAAATATTAAAATAAAGCTAATAGAAAACGATAATATTTTCAAAACAAATATTAAAACATGTATACAACAATAACTGTAGTAGTCGTGGACATTCATATAAATGCTTTCCGTTATCTTACACTACTCCAATCTAATCAGAAAAACTTATTATTCTTTCTTTTCAAAAGTTGTAACACCACGAAAGAAAAATTAAAATGAAACTAATGGAAAACGATAATATTTTCAAAACAAATATTCAAACATGTATACAACAATAACTGTAGTAGTCGTGGACATTCATATAAATGCTTTCCGTTATCTTACACTACTCCAATCTAATCAGAAAAACTTATTATTCTTTCTTTTCAAAAGTTGTAACACCACGAAAGAAAAATTAAAATGAAACTAATGGAAAACGATAATATTTTCAAAGCAAATATTAAAACCATGTACTCAACAATAACTGTAGTAGTCGTAGAAATTTATATAAGGCACTTACATTAAAATATAATGTTGAACCTTTTTTCATGGTTAACTAGAATATGCCGATAGTCTCTACAGGCTAAAAACAATCAAATAATATTCTAATTTAAAACTACTTCTACATACCTCTATGTTTAGTTCTAGACACTAGGCAGTCCTGATTAAACAGAACTTTCCCCATACAAAATCTATCAGATGTGAAAAAAATACATAAAATGGATTCGTCGTTGAAATATACACGTTTGATATATTTTCTGCTCTTCGGTTACCTGGTTTCTAAAACTAATAAAACCAATGCATGCTTATTTAAATATTTACTAACCATAACGGCATTTCCTAATTATCAGAAACAGGGACATCCAGGTGAGAACTGCTCATGTTGAAATAAAATAGAACGTAGAGCTCCAAGACAAAACCAGATCTAAATCAGACGAGTATCAAACCCTAACCTGTCTAATCTAACCAAATTTGAATTTACACCTCAAATCTGGTTTAGCTATAAGATGAACTACATTTGGTTTAGCTTATAGTAAAACCAGATGAGTATCAAATTATGTAGTAATTAGAATATACCAGCATATATTGTACTTTAAATTGTATAACGATAGCTCAATGAGTAGGGTGGCCCAGTGGCATTGGCGTAGCACTTCGAGATCCCATAACACATGTCCGATTTTCGGTCTCTGGGCTGGGCATGGTTAACTAATGGTTGCTCCCTTCAGTGGGTAGACAAACTGAGGACTAAGTATGCTTGGGAGCTAAACACTGGAGGTACTGGGTAAGGTGGACCACCTAACTGCAACATTTGCACCCAGGGCCGTTGGTGTCGGAAACGGATATTGGCACTGTAGGCTTTGTTCCCCTAGGGGTTGTTGCTCCTAGGAGTTTAGTTGTTTTTTAGAATGAGTAGGGTACCACTTTTTGGTCCTGCTGTCTACAGATTTGAACTCCGCTCCTGGAAGGAATATCCACTTCCTATCATAACAGGTTATAACCTGCAGGTTCGATTCAACTTAATTGACCCTCGTGTAGGAAAATAATAGACTGTAGCACTTTTAACTAATTTGAAGCAAACTTGGTCTAATAAATCCTTGTGCTGTAATAAAAGTACACTGTAGTACTTGAAACCAAACGGTGGCCAAATGGGTAGGAGGCTGCTTTTTAGTTTCGGAAGGAACGATTTTGAATCTCTATGCTGGCATAAATGTTCATAGCTGTTCACAATTCGATCTAAACTGCAGGTCCAAAGCTAATTAGCTCTCGTATACTAAAAAATTGATCTGATGTTTTATAGTAAACTTATATATTATTTCATTCCTTCTAAATAGAAGTAATTTTTAACTAAGATACTCAAAATATATTTATGAGACTAATATTCTACATTGAGTATGCATTTTTAAGCTGTAATTGATAATATTTCCCGACAGTTATTTTACTAATTTTGATTTTATCGTAAGCTACATCATTTAAAGTATTTACTAGAAAAAAATTACTCAAGCACAAGAAATTCTAGAAAATTACGAAAGTCTCCTAATTCACTCCAAAATTAATGAATATTTTATGGGCAAATATTAGATTACTTGAAGCGTTAAATGACTACTACATTCATCAACAATATTAATGTTTCAAAAATATATACTCTCATAGACTTTGTATCATAGAAAAAAAAAGAAAATACTTTCCGCCCAAGAAGATGAAATCGTGACTCAAAATGGAAATTTAGTTCATTTCCGTAATTACGTATTCAGGAAATATTCATATCTCTCAAGAAGTAATCTAGTTGGAGTTGAACTAGGAGAATTAAAAAATGATGAATATTTCTTAATTGTTGGCTTCAAATTTTTGAGCACGATTCATTGAACTTAAAAATATTTATTACTAAAAGACTTCTCAAAGCTTGTTTATTTTAACATGTTTTCAGAAACATAATTTCTCGTGTTTTCTGCAGAATTAATTTCTGTGATGGGAGAATTATAAATTTTATGATTAATAACTGAAGGATGTAATATTTATGAAGACAGAAATTAAGCATTATTTTTTTATAAATAATAAAAAAGATATTTTTTAAAAATTCATTTTTTTCTCATTTTTAATGCATTAGGTACCTTTTCACTGCTGCAGAAGAGTTATTTTTTATGATGTGTAAATTAAAAAAATATTTATTTAGAAGCATATAAATTTCACTGAATGCAATCTGCCTTCATTGCATTCATTGCCTACTTTTATTGCAATCTGCCTTCATTGCATTCATTGCCTGCTTTTATTGTAATCTACCTTAAACATAAAGAAAAGTCTCAGTATAAGGGTCATTAACACTACTGGTCTACAATCCAAAAGATATCGATGTATTTACATGCAGTTGAAACAATATTTTATAAGTCAATTTAAATTTATGAAGGCGAAGCTATTGTTCTTTGAATTAGGTGCATCAATAATTTTTCTAATTTGACAAAATGTTTTCGTATATTAAAACTTTAATGAATTTTACAATTTGTTAATATTGTTTAAATTTTATATATTTACAAGTTTATTAATTATCAATTAACGTTGTCGGATATAGGTCTAAAACAATTAACTGTAGAATGTTGAAATGTGGTATTTAAATTGGAATGGCATGTAGTCGTGCACATTCTTTTTTATTACAATATGAATTCTATATAAAGGAAAGTCTCAGTGTAAGTAATTAACATTACCAGTCCACAATCCCAAAGATATAGTTGTATTCACATGCAGTTGAAACAATACCTTTTAAGTCAATGAAAAAAATAAACTATTATTTGCAAGGAATAATTTGGAATTTTCATAGTATTTTTGTTTTCTTGTACGGAGGAAAGAATATATCGTATCACTCAAAAATTTCGATTTATACTCAAATAACCATATAACGAAAAATAATTTAAATATAGATTATGTTAACGCTGCAGGTAGCTGCTCCATAGCACTATTTGAATTCTAATCAGACAAAGTCGTTGCATGGAGATACCATACTAAATTTGAACCTGTATGGGGATGTAAAATGAAAATTCTGATGCTACATTATGCAATGAAACTTGTAAAGAAAATATAATACTGATATAAAGAAAATCTCAGTGTTAGTCATTAACACTGCCAGTCCACAATCCAAAAGATATATGTGTATTCACATGCAGTTGAAACAGTATCTTTTAAGTCAATTAAAATATCATAAACTATTATTTGCAAAGAATAATTTGGAAATTTTATGGTACATTTATTTTTTCGTACGGAGGAAAGAATATATCGTATCACTCAAAAATTTTGATTTATAATCAAATAACCATATAACGAAAAACAATTTCAATATAGCTTATGTTAACACTGCAGGTAGCTGCTACATAGCAGTATTTGAATTCTAATCAGACAAAGTCGTTGCATGGTGAAACCATACTAACTTTGAACCCGTAAGGGAATGTAAAATGAAAACGCTGATGATGCATTATGCAATGAAATTTAAAACTGTATAATTTAATATGCTTACAAGAAATTCGTATGCTGACTACACCAGATTATTTCCGCATGAATACATACAAAATTGAAATTAAAGAAATTGTGTTTTTAAAATCATATGTTGAAATATTTCAATGGAAAATATTTCAATTGCTGGTAATCTGCTGTAGTGTAATACGTTAGTATTATGCATAATATTACACATAATAAATGCTTATAAGTTAAAATTTTGAAATATCAAAAAACTGTTATTTTATCTTTTATGACAAACATATAAAATTTCTCTTATACTTCATCCTTTTAAAGAATATTATAATTACTTTAAATTCAACTTAAAAAATTGAGTATAATAATAATTGTGCATTGTTGCGGTCAGAGAGGTTACTTTAAAGAAACACAATAATTGAAATTTTGGTAATTTATATATAGCTATTGAATCTAAAAAAATATTAATACCACAAATTTATATAAATAAAGATAGCTTTAAAATGCCTTCGCTGTTATTTTTAAATTATTGAATGAAATAAAAAATATTTTGTTGCGCAATTATTAATTAATATTAAAAAAATATTGCGTCATGTGTGGCATTTTTAAAACCTATTTTGCATATTAAAATCCAAAAATTTACTTTTCAAACGTATCAATTAATTCACGAGAAAAAAACTAATATTGTATGTATGATTAACAAAGAATGATTATTTTCTGAAAACAGTAAATGAATTCTAGTACGTATAAAATTAAAAAAGCTTATAGCTATAAAAAAAATTATTTTATGTTGTATTGTGATACTGTTTATATATTTACTATTTAATTTTTAGTTTCTAATTTGTAAGCACTGTTGACTCTTCCAACTATATTTAAACATGTATTTTGAATAAAAAGTATATTTTAAACATGATAGTTTTAACGTTTTCGAAAACATAACCTTTAGAACTCATTGCATAAAATATTATGTCAAAACGAAAAAATAAGTATAGTCATTTGTTAAGTAAACACTGTTTGAATTCTAAAATCTAAAAATAGTACATACATCTTAATATACTTTTGTAGGAAATTCATCTTTTTGAAAAACCTCTATTTTATCGTTAAATAATTGGTATCCATTTTTAATTTGTCTGTAAAATTGAAATAACTATATTATGAACGCTGATATATATATATATATATATATATATATATATATATATATATATATATATATAAACATACATATATATATACATGTATATATATATATATATATACATATATATATACATATATATACATATATATATACATATATATATATATATATATATATATATATATATATATATATATATATATATATATATATATATATATATATATATATATATATATATATATATATATATATATATACTTGTAGTAATTTAAATCTTTTTGAAAAATGGCTACTTTATCATTGAATAATTGCTTTTCATTTCTTAATTTGTTTATAAGATTGGAAGTTACATAACACTTCGAATACAGAAAAAGTTTAAGTCAAAATTTGCTAACATTTTATTGAGAAGCAAAATGTTTTAAATAGTTTTAAGTATTTGTAGTAAGTACTCCACATTTTACTTGCATATCCAGAGGAAGTTAAAACCAATTTTCATTAATGCTTCCAAATAAGATATTGGAGGAAAATATTTTTAAGCATTTCTAGGGATTTTAGAAGTTTCCTGTCGCAGTAATTTCGTGTTTGTGTAGAGCATAGCAAGTTATTTTTATTTTCCTGCTGGCATTAAGTGACGCAAGGGGAAAAATACTAATCTATAAAGGCGCTTCCTTAAAAGTCTTATTCTCTGCTTTTGATATATTAGACGCTATATTAGGATGCATGCGTGTTGTGAAAGTTAACCGTAAGTCTGGCACGTAGTCATGAGAATTTTTAAGCTGACGAATATGTTGCCCATTTCATTTTTAAGTCTGGTCAATATAAGTTTTCAAGGATAACATTTGAGTACTACATTGATAATATTTTTTTAATGAAAAACATTGTATCAAAATAATTTTTAAAAAAAAAGTCGTACAGTTTATTTTAATTTAATCAATACGAACGTTGAATTTTTTTAGTATTTCTTCCCAGAATCTTTTATATCTTTGAAAATGTAAAATTCCGTTCGTTTTTTTAGAGCATTTGAACCTATACATATAAGTATGCTGGGAAGATAATAATAAAACCTAATGCAAAAGGAATTGCTAGTGTCAAAACAAGAAAAACTTCTATGCAATACAGAATAAAAGAAGTATAATAATCTTACCATCATCTCTGATTTTGTACCTTCTTGCTCAGTTAATTGTATCAGGCTATTTTCTTACTCTCACTTTCATAGTCCTGTAAAATCTTCTTTTTTGCCAATTAAATGCTCGATATTTTACTAGAAATAACAATTTATGACAAAATATAAGATGAGGTTTAAGAAATATAAGACTGGAAACTGCTAGTGAACGACATGTTTTTTTGTATACAATATTTTCTCCCCTAGCATTATCCATTGCTATATCAGTTAGTTGCTGTTTCCTGACATTTAGAACTGTACTTTGCAGTTGTTTTCATCCTTTTGAGTATTTTTCCCCAAGATCATTTTATATATTTTAAAATGTTAAATTCCGTTTGGTTTTTTTTTGGGGGGATGAGCATTTGAACCTACAATGTAAATATGCTGTGAGGATATTAATAAAAACTAATGCAAAAAGGAATTGCTGATGTCTTAACAAGAAGATATTCTATGCTATACAGAATGAAAGAAGAAAAATGATCTTACCAGGATCTCCGGTTATGTACCTTCTTTCTCAGTTACTTGGATCAGGTTATATTCTTACTAACACTTTCATGATTCTGTAAAGTCTTCTTTTTGCAATTAAATGTTCCATATTTTACTAGAAAGAGGAATTGATGACAAAATATAACATATAGATAAGGTTTAAGAAATATAGGACTGGAAACTGCTAGTGAGCGACATGTTTTTATGTATACAATATTTTCTCCCCTCGCACTGTCTATTGCTATATTAGTTAGTTGCTATTTACTGACATTTAGAAATGTAATTTGCAGTTGTTTTCATCTTTTTGAGTATTTTTCCAAGATCTTTTTATATATTTTAAAATGTTAAATTCCGTTCGGGTTTTTTTTAAATCATGACCCTACAAAGTTGTCTTTTTGCCAATTAAATGTTCGATATTTTACAATAAACAGGGATTTATGACAAAATAAAACAGATGAAGTATAAAGAATATGCGATTGAAAACTGCTAGTGAGTGACATGTTCTTATGCATACAATATTTTCTCCCCCTCACTGGCCATTGCCGTTTCAGTTAATTGCTTCCTGACATTTAGAAAGGCAATTTGCAGTTGTTTTCATCTATTTAGTTTATACTCTAAATAGTAGATATTGCATAAGATTTATAATCTGTTGAACTAGATTCCTTAAAATGTAGTCTGTAAGTTTACCACAATTCAATGGCTATATTTTTTTGATAAAACTCCAAATTGAATTACGTTTTGAAAAAATAAATACGGTAGTACTGAAATGAATCCAAATAGAACGTCTATCAAGAATCTAGCTATGGATTTAGAAATGCAATTTGCAGTTTTATTCATCTATTTAGTCCATACCCTAAACAGTAGATTTTGCATAAGATTTATAATCTGTAGAACTAGATTCCTTAAAATGTAGTCTGTAAATTTACCACAATTCAGTGGTTAGATTTTTTGATAAAACTTCAAATTGAATTGTGTTTTGCAAATTAATATGGTGATACTAAAATGAATCCAAATAGAACGACCATCAATAATCTATTTACGGATTTTTTTTTCCTGAAACTACTACAGAGGAAGTAAGAAACGGAGACATTGCAAATCTACAGGACTTTGATCCCATAGAATTTTTCAAAAGTCCGAAAGTTACAACAGTCTTAGACCTCTTTATTGCAACTACTACAATATAGTCAAACCGGCATTGAAACCTCGTTCTGAGTTCCTCGTTCCGAATACTAATTTATTCGAGTTTAATTTACTTTAATCACAATTTTGCTTTTCTTTAACTTATTTAAGCAAATAATAATAATAATGGTTTTCTCCTAGAAATTTATAAATTCTTCAGTAATAAGTCAACTAAAATTAGTAGTCTTAATATGTCCTATATGTCAGATAAATTACTACTGTGGATAGGGAACTGCTACTCTTTGGTGCCACGACACTAACCACCTGTGTCTATATTTATTTCTAATAAAAAATTTAGGATCTTATTCCATGCGATATCAGACCTAGCATTAATTAGAAATAGAGAAAATTTCTTTCCCAGGTGTTCTCTAAAAGATAAATGTACGTACCACACCACCCCTTCTAACTTCTCAAGGATTTGTACTAAGCACTTAGCAAAAATTAAACAATAAATCATCCTAACAGCCCCTTGTTAACTATCCATTTAAAAAGTAACCAGAGTTATCTGTCTCTGTTTCACTATTTTAAAACCTTCCCTCAAAAGGCTGAACGACTTTAAGGTTTGATTGACGTAACTTGATATCTGTGTCCTGCAGCAAAACAAACTTTTTAATGTCAGTTGTTTCTCTAATTGCTGCCACTGAGTTCGCGTCTCACCGAGCACTGCCGTCTGCTTGCTAGTGATAGCAGTTTGATGAATTGCCTCTCCACATGCTGCTCTATACCGCTTTGTTTACGCTCTCTTGAAGCTAGAGTATCTTTGTTATAGCTATCGCCTTCCGATTCATTAGCTGCATTTCTTTATTTGTTTTCTCTGCTTCTTATCACGCCATTTTTGCCTTTTCATACTACTCTTGTTGTTTTGTCGAAATTTTTTTTTCTGCTTGCTGTTTGACAGGTTGATGGATTTTCCGCTGCAGGGAGACGTGGGGGTGGGGCTTGTGTTGACTTTCTCGGGGTTGGGTTGAAGAAGGGTTTTTTTATTTTTATTTTTATTTCAAAATATTTTGATACTTTATTATTTATTGGTTAAATATTTTCGATGAGTTTCATCTATTTAGATAAATTTCAAAGCCATCGTTCTTAAATAAATAATGACATAATAAAGAATGACTTATTCACAGGAGATGCTAAATAAATATTTAATATTTCTTAGGTGTATAAGTTCTCAACCTAATATTTTTCATGCATTTCTTGAAAAGCCACAAACTTGGATGGGAAAATTGCAGCAAAATGTATGAATACATTTATGCACATACACAAAGATGTATTTCTTAGGGGGAGGGTCAGATGGAATCAAAACATTCCTTAAATAGTTTCAATGTATGCAATGCAAGATTTTTTTCAACTTTTCAAAATTTATGTATAACACTAGTCTTTACTGCAAGTGTTGAAAAAACATCTCTTAGGTGTATAATTTCTCAACCTAATATTTTTCTAGCATTTCTTCGAAAAGCCACGAACTAGGATGGTAAAAGTGCATCAAAATATATGAATACATTTATACACATACATAAACCGTATTTTTAGGGGAAGGGTCAGATTGAATTAAAACCTAATAACTTAAATAGTTTCAATGTATGCAATGCAAGATTTTTTCACTTTTTCAAAATTTATGTATAACACTAATCTTTACTGCAAGTGTTGAAAAAATATTTTTAACCATGTAAAGAGTGAAAACTTTCCTTCCTAATGAAACTGGTTATAAAAGGTTTGCAAAATTTTCATTAGTTTTAGATCTATAAATGCAGATGAAGGTTTCAATAAGCTAGTCTTAAAAGCCGGAAGAATCAGTTTACTACTATAAAATGGTAGTTTATAAATTATTGATAACGCTACTTTGTTTTCAAATTATGTTTTTTATATAATTTTGTAAAAAAAATTAATAAATATGTAATATTTTTTCTCAATATTGTTATATTTTTCTAGTCATTTATAAAATTACTTTAATTTAAATTCGTTCTGTAAATAATGAAGAGAAATATTTGTTCTGTGTAAGTTAAAATCTTATTAAAATTTAAAACTTAAATTAAAGCTCTCAATATGGCTGCAAATATATTTTTAAGATTTAATAGCATTGCGTACAACATTGCTGATCTATTTTATAACATACTTTTGAATGTATTATGGATGTATGTACAAGATTTATGTATGTATATAATTTATATGTATAATGATTATTTTCATAAGATTGAAAATTCACTGTGCTTTGAATCAAAACTTCACCCCCCCCCAAAAAAAAAAAAAATCTGCCTAAGTCACTACACATACACATGACATTTTGACTACACATACACATGACACAGGATTTACAAAGCTCCCTGTTATTTTTTTTTCAATTTTATTGTAATTCCTCTTCTTTTTACAGTATTCATATTTTGTACGTTTCGGGTGGTAGAATGTTTGCATAATATATTCAGAATCATCTTTTAGCTGAAAATCAAGTTGTACTTAATATTCATATTGAAACATTACAGCCAAACTCTTCCTCCATTTTTTTTAAATCTGTACAAATTATTGAACACCTGTTATTGAAATCTGTTTTAAAAATATTACTTTGAGGAGAAACACAAATAAATGATGATCTTCACATTTTTACAAACTAATTCCTGTAAAATATTGAATTTCTTATGTACAGAACAAAAGTGTTAAGTATGCAAATAATTCCGAACAAAAGATCTTCATTTTTGACGACGAAAGACCTATATCCCATTTGCGAAACGTAAATAGAAAATGTAGAAAAACCGTTTTCCTGACAATTTAATAAATTTTAAAATATTCTTTTATTTATCCTTTTATCTTAATTAGTTATTCTATAATTTCATTGCACCCTGTCTATCTGTAGTGCCTTTAACCACAGTGCCTCCCCTTAAGAACTCAATGGGAAAAAATTTACGAAAGATATTGCACAAGTGAAATCCTTAATATAACTGTTCATGTTCAACTTTTCATTTTAATACCTAGACAAAGACTCGACTTTAGGACATATATAATATTTATAGATTTATTTACTGTTTTTCTATTTCATTTCAAATATTTCTATCCTGACGAATACGAAATCCAGAATTCGAAGCATATAATAACTTTTTTTCACCAAAGCTCTAAAATTCTTATATATTTTTATGCCTTTGACATTTAGAGTTACACATTGTTTTTCGAATTTTATAGCCGGGGCCACGCCTTTTCCTCAACCCATTCCCCCGTGTAAGTGAATTTCGATTTTCTCATAAACTTTTGCTTCGTTTTGGGGGGAAATTGACTTTTATTGCCTTTTTATGTCATTGTGGATATATCACAAGAACGCATTGTTGCATGTATAGGCTACAAATAAACATTAAATAGATTTGAAGGTGAAACATTTTCAACGTTTTACCGCATGATATCCACTTTATCTCATGGATGTTGGTTAACCAAAGGATAAGTTTAAATGTTATAATTTATGAATTTGAATACACGGAAAAATAGATATTAAGTATGATCATTCATATTAAATTTCTGATTTTTCTGAAGGATAAAATTAGTCTTGAGTATTACACTTAAGAAAAAAATCTAGCCTAAAATATTAAAGCTTAAATTTGACTGTTAAAACTTAATGACATAGAAGAAGGGGTGTGAAGCTGTAGGCGTGACAAATGTAAATTATAATTAAATCCCCCCCCTAAAAAAGTCACAAATAGTATTTTGATAAACATTCTTATTGCTACTTGTTTGTATTAGATTATAATGCAAACTAGGGCAAACATAAATTAACTGTTAGATTTATTAATTTCAGTAAATAAATCAAATTTTTATCTATATTAACCCTTTGCACTCGAGAGTCACAAAATTTCAGCCGGCAAAGGCATCAATCTCGTAACCGGAAGGTTGTGAGCTCGAGGTTTGAGCTGACCAAAGATCCATCGTGTTCATTAATAACAACTAGAGCATATAAAATAGGTTTGTGTCGCAAATTTCTCCGAGTTCAAAGGATACCTCTGGAGGTGGCCAGCCAAGTCTCGGGTCTGCTGCTTGATTCCTGATTCTAAATCAAGAGGACGCAGTGAGGCAATGTTACTTGTGTCAGTAACATTCTTTAAGCTACACCTGCTAATTGGGTGGTATTAAAAGATTAACGGCTTTGCAGTCATGTTTGCCCCAAAAATATCTGTTTGTTTTGCCAACTGCATTGTGAAAAAAAGTTTCACGAACTTAAAAAGCATGACTGACCTTTTCCAATGCTTATTGCACATTAAAATTATTTTCAGCAATCAGTATATTCAGCTTTTAGCTTAAAACGGCTAGCATTTTAAGCTCAAAAAGAAAAAAATGAGAAAGTCCTCCTGTTATGAAGGACGGTTATGGGTCTCCTTAGCCGTATGGACTTATCCCCGGTCTAAAGGTAAGAAGTAATCTAGGTAAAATCTGTTAAATAAAAATTTAGTTATAAATTTAGAAAAGGAGTAATTTAGATGCCGGTCATTAAAAAGTGGGTAAGAGGAAATCGTAAGGGCTGGTGTGAAGTCTTGAGACTTGTAAAGACTCAAAAGAATAATTGATACCCTGAAAAGAAAATGTGAATTAGTAGACAAAAAAAATGAGAACAATTTATTAAAAGTGTTTCGAAATCAATATCATGCTGCATTTATTAAATTAATGCTATTTATTAATTTCTGCACAGATATGAAATTAAGCTGATGGTGCTTATATTTACTAAAACGAATCAAAACGAGAACTATGTACGTCAGAAATATTTTATAAGATAACGGAACTCGGATGAATGGTAATGAAGTTTTAGGAACTATTAGAACTGCAAACGACAACATCGACTGCAACTCATGTGTGATGATACTCCAAATGTTAATCATCGCAATGCTAAATACATCGCCGAAACGATTATCAAGGGAATAGAAATAATATAAAAGCCATAACTTTAAAAATTGGGAGTCGCAATAGTCAGTTGGAAAGGCGTCAATGTCGAAGCCAAAGGGTTGCGAGCTTGAGGTTTGAGCTAACCAAAGATCTATCATGTTCATTAATAACGACTGAAGCAAATAAAATATGTTTGGGGTAGCAAAGTTCTCCGCGTTCAAACTATAAGTTTGGAGGTGGCAAGTGAAGTCTTGGGTCTGCTTCTAAGTTCCTGATTATAAATTACGAGGCCCCATCAGGGAAATGTTACTTACGTCTGTAGTATTCCTTAAGCCACACGTTCTTCTCGGGTGATACTAAAAGAGTAATAGCTTTGCAGTCATGTTTGGCCCAAAAATATCTGTTTGTTTTGCCAACTGCATCGGGAAAAAAAGTTTCACGAACTTGAAAAGCATGAGTTTCCAAGGCTTATTGCACATTAAAATTATTTTCAGCTTTTAGCTTAAAACGGATAGCATTTTAAGCTCAAAAAGAAAAAAATGAGAATCTCCTCCTGTTATAAAGAACGGTTATGGGGATCTTTAGACGTATGGCCTTATCCCCGGTCTAAAGGTAAGAAGTAATTGAGGTAAAATCTGTTAAATAAAATTTAGTTATAAATTTAGAAAAGAAGTAATTTAGATGCCGGTCATTAAAAAGTGTGTAAGGTGAAATCATAAAGGCTGTTGTGAAGTCTTGAGACCTGTAAAGACTCAAAAGAATAATTAATACCTTGAAAAGAAAATGTGAATTAGTAGACACAAAAAAAATGAGAACAATTTATTAAAAGTATTTCGAAATCGATATCATGCTGCATTTATTAAATTAATGCTATTTATTAATTTCTGCACAGATATGAAATTAAGCTGATGGTGCTTATATTTACTAAAACGAATAGAAACGAGAACTATGCACGTCAGAAATATTTTATAAGATAATGGAACTCAGATGAATGGTAATGAAGTTTTAGGAACTATTAGAACTGCAAACGACAACATCGACTGCAACTCATGTGTGATGGTGCTCGAAATGTTAATCATCGCAATGCTAAATAGAGAGAAAGAAATAGAAGATAATTTGGAATAAAGGTAGAGAGTTAAATTCATTTTCTTCATTAATGAAGATCGCTTCGATACAATTTCTGAACATGAATAATTATAAGCATTTCTGTATTATAAGAGGTATGTTTATATTGTATTATTTCGACAAATCTGAATAAAATTGCTTTATCCATGCTAATTTCGTACAGGGCTTTCATCATCCATTTTTAGTCTTATAAAACGAAGATATATTTGGCTGGATTTATTACTTAACACATTGTGTGCGGGTACATTTCGCAGCGGAGTTGTACCGGTAGCGGGCGTTTTGCGCGTAAATTTAGTTATTCAGTTAAATCTCAATAGATCGAAATTTATTTAATTTTTCAACCAACTTTTCGTATTTTATATTGAGATATATAAACATATATATAAATAGAAATATATAAATAACAACCATAAGAGTTTTGTAAACAAAAAAATATTTTTAGTTGATAAATTTATAATAGTATCGTAATTAAAAAAAATTAAATAGAAATAGTAGTATATAGTTTTGATTGTACCGGGAGCTGGCGTTTTGCGCTTAAATTTAGTT